>SJYX01002019.1:80991-105821 GCA_006410675.1 Oreotragus oreotragus
TGCTGCAGTCCATGGGGTCGTGAGAGTTGGCCACGACTGAGGGACTAAACTGATCTGAAGTGAAGACATACATACATGTGTTGAGACAAACTCAATGCTGAAGAGAAAAACAAATATCAGGGAAGCAGAGAGATGTGTATAAGAGACAGTTCCTAGAATGTCGACGTTCACCCTTGCCATCTCTTGTTTGACCACTTCCAATTTGCCTTGATTCATGGACCTGACATTCCAGGTTCCTATGCAATATTGTTCTTTACAGCATCAGATCTTGCTTCTATCACCAGTCACATGCACAACTGGGTATTGTTTTTGCTTTGGCTCCATCCCTTCATTCTTTCTGGAGTTATTTATCCACTGATATCCAGTAGCATATTGGGCACCTAACGACCTGGGGAGATTCTCTTTTGGTATCCTATCATTTTGCCTTTTCATACTGTTCATGGGGTTCTCAAGGCAAGAATACTGAAGTGGCTTGCCCTTCCCTTCTCCAGTGGACCATGTTCTGTCAGCCCTCTCCACCATGACCCGCCCACCTTGGGTTGCCCTGCAGGCATGGCTTGGTTTCATTGAGTTAGACAAGGCCATGGTCCTAGTGTGATTAGATTGACTAGATTCCTGTGAGTATGGTTTCAGTGTGTCTGCCCTCTGATGCCCTCTTGCAACACCTACCATCTTACTTGGGTTTCTCTTACCTTGGGCGTGGGTTGTCTCTTCATGGCTGCTCCAGCAAAGCACAGCCGCTTCTCCTTACCTTGGACGAGGGCTATCTCCTTACCGCCACAGTTCCTGACCTTCAACGTCCTTCAAGTCTTGTATTACTCCTTTAACTTTCATTTTTAAAACCTACTGCTGCTGCTAAGTCACTTCAGCCGTGTCTGACTCTGTGCAACCCCATAGATGGCAGCCCACCAGGCTCGCCAGTCCCTGGGATTATCCAGGCAAGAACACTGGAGTGGGTTGCCATTTCCTTCTTCAACGCATGAAAGTGAAAAATGAAAGTGAAGTCGTTCAGTCATATCCGACCCTCAGCAACCCCATGGACTACAGCCTTCTAGGCTCCTCTGTTCATGGGAGTTTCCAGGCAAGAGTGATGGACTGGTGTGCCATTGCCTTCTCTGAATAACCTACTATTCAGTTCAGTTCAGTTCAGTTGCTCGTCGTGTCTGACTCCTTGTGACCCCATGAATTGCAGCATGCCAGCCCTCCCTGTCCTACACCATCTCCCGGAGTTCACTCAAACCACGCCCATAGAGTTGGTGATGCCATACAGCCATCACATCCTCTGTCATCCCTTTCTTCTCCTGCCCCCAATCCCTCCCAGCATCAGAGTCTTTTCCAATGAGTCAACTCTTCGCACGAGGTGGCCAAAGTACTGGAGTTTCAGCTTTAGCATCATTCCTTCCAAAGAAATCCCAGGGCTGATCTCCTTTAGGATGGACTGCTTGGATCTCTTTGCAGTCCAAGGGACTCTCAAGAGTCTTCTCCAACACCACAGTTCAAAAGCATCAATTCTTCGGCACTCAGCCTTCTTCACAGTCCAACTCTCATATCCATACATGACTACTGGAAAAACCATAGCCTTGACTAGATGGACTTTTGTTGGCAAAGTAATGTCTCTGCTTTTGAATATGTTGTCTAGGTTGGTCACAACTTTTCTTCCAAGGAGTAAGCATCTTTTACTTTCATGGCTGCATTCACCATCTACAGTGATTTTGGAGCCCCCCAAAATAAAATCTGATACTATTTCCACTGTTTCCCCATCTATTTCCCATAAAGTGATGGAACCAGATGCCAAGATCTTCATTTTCTGAATGTTGAGCTTTAAGCCAACTTTTTCACTCTCCTCTTTCACTTTCATTAAGAGGCTTTTTAGTTCCTCTTCACTTTCTGCCATAAGGGTGGTGTCATCTGCTTATCTGAGGTTATTGATATTTCTCCAAGCAATCTTGATTTCAGCTTGTGCTTCTTCCAGCCCGCTGTTTCTCATGATATACTCTGCATATAAGTTAAATAAGCAGGGTTACAATATACAGCCTTGACGTACTCCTTTTCTTATTTGGAACCAGTCTGTTGTTCTAACTGTTGCTTCCCAACCTGCATACAGGTTTCTCAAGAGGCAGATCAGGTGGTCTGGTATTCCCATCTCTCTCAGAATTTTCCGCAGTTTCTTGTGATCCACACAGTCAAAGGCTTTGGCATAGTCAATAAAGCAGAAATAGATGTTTTCCTGGAACTCTCTTGCTTTTTTGATGATCCAGTGGATGTTGGCAATTTGATCTCTGGTTCCTCTGCCTTTTCTAAAACCAGCTTGAACATCTGGAACTTCATGGTTCACATATTGCTGAAGCCTGGCTTGGAGAATTTTGAGCATTACTTTACTAGCATGTGAGATGAGTGCAATTGTGCGGTAGTTTGAGCATTCTGTGACACTGCCTTTCTTTGGGATTGGAACCTACTATTACCTTGCAAAAAAAGACCCTATTTTTAAAGCAAACTTCATATATATTTTTAATAATTTTTGTCATTAAAAAATATTGTATTTTTGAGAGTCTCACCTCTACTCTAGATTTTTAATCTTTGCTTTTGGTGTTTGTTCTGTTCTCAATTTTGTACCTTTAAGAATCCAAACTTCAGTACCCATTTTTACTTAGGAGTGTGATTACTGGCTTGATTACTCTCTCCCCCTCTTGACTCTCCTTTTTCTCCCCCAGGTCACCTCTATTTCCTCCCTCCCCCTTCTCTTCTCTACCCAACTCTGTGAATCTCTTTGTGTGTTCAGGGCTGTGGAGAACACTTAGGGAACTGATTACTGGCTAGATCTGTCTCTCCCCTTTTGATTCCCCTTTTTGTCCTCCTGCTAACCTCTATCTCCTTCCTCCCTCTTCTCTTCTCTATGTAACTCCGTGAACCTCTCTGAGGGTTCCAGACTGTGGAGAGCACATAGGGTATTGATTACTGGCTAGATTGCTCTCCCCCTTTTTGATCCCCCCTCTTCCCCTCCTAGTCACCTCTATTTCCATCCTCCCTCTTCTCTTCTCCATGTTACTCTGTGAACCTCCCCGCGTGTCCCTCACTGTGGAGAATCTTTTCACCATTAACCTAGATGTTTTATCATCAGTGCTGTATGTTATGGATGGAGAAGTCTTGAGGCTATTGTAAGAATAAGACTGAAAAGCAGAGGTAGCAGGCTTAAGTCCAAATCCTGAGAACACAAGAAAACTCCTGACTCCAGGGAACATTAATTGATGAGATCATCCAAAAGTCTCCATGCCTACACTGAAACCAAGCACCACCCAAGAGCCAACAAGTTCCAGAGCAAGACATACCACACAAATTCTCCAGCAATGCAGGAACATAGCTTTGAGCTTCAATACACAGGCTGCCCAAAGTCACAGCAGACCCACAGACATCTCAAAACTCACTACTAAACACTCCATTGCACTCCAGAGAAGAAGAAATCCACCTCCACCCACCAGAACACCAACGTGAGCTTCCCTAACCAGGAAACCTTGAGAAGCCACTCGTCCAACCCCACCCACAGGGAGGAACCTCCACAATAAAGAGGAACTACAAACTGCCAGAATAAAGAAAGGCCACCCCAAACACAGCAATATAAACAAGGTAAAAAGGCAGAGAAATACTCAGCAGGTAAAGGAATATGATAAATGCCCACCAAACCAAACAAAAGAGGAGGAGATAGGGAGTCTACCTGAAAAAAAATTCAGAATAATGATAGTAAAAATGATCCAAAATCTTGAAAACAAAATGGAGTTACAGATTAATAGCCTGGAGACAAGGATTGAGAAGATGCAAGAAATGTTTAACAAGGACCTAGAAGGAATAAAAAAGAGTCAATATATAATGAATAATGCAATAAATGAGATAAAAAACACTCCGGAGGGGACCAACAGTAAAATAACAGAGGCAGAAGATAGGATAAGTGAGGTAGAAGATAGAATGGTAGAAATAAATGAAACAGAGAGGAAAAAAGAAAAAAGAATTAAAAGAAATGAGCACAGCCTCAGAGACCTCTGGGACAATGTTAAACGCTCCAACATTCGAATCACAGGAGTCCCAGAAGAACAAAAAGAAAGGCTATGAGAAAATACTTGAGGAGATAATAGTAAAAACTTCCCTAAAATGGGAAAGGAAATAGCCACACAAGTCCAAGAAACCCAGAGTCCCAAACAGGATAAATCCAAGGTGAAACACCCCAGTTCATTTCAGTCACTCAGTCATGTCTGACTCTTTGTGACCCCATGAATCACAGCAGGCCAGGCCTCCCTGTCCATCACCAACTCCCGGAGTTCACTCAAACTCACATCCATCGAGTTGGTGATGCCATACAGCCATCTCATCCTCGGTTGTCCCCTTCTCCTCCTGCCCTCAATCCCTCCCAGCATCAGGGTCTTTTCCAATGAGTCAACTCTTCACATTAGGTGGCCAAAGTATTGGAGTTTCAGCCTCAGCATCAGTCCTTCCAATGAACACCCAGGACTGACCTCCTTTAGGATGGATCTCCTTGCAGTCCAAGGGACTCTCAAGAGTCTTCTCCAACACCACAGTCCAAAAGCATCAATTCTTCGGAACTCAGCTAGAAGCCATAGGAGGAAATAAAGATCATCAGTAAAAGTAACTGCATTGTTAAATATGGAAGATAGAGTTATTGTACTTTTGAAATGTAGCTCCTCTTTTTGCTTCCTATGCAGTATAAAGGAAAAATGCTTAAACAATAATTATACCTATGTTAATGAGCACACAATGTATAAAGCTGTAATTCATGACAGTAACAAAAAAAGTAGCTGATGGAACTGGACAGGAGCAGAATTAAAGCACGCTATTGAAGCTAAAATGGTATCAATCTAGCAAACTATATTTTTATAAATTGAGGATGTTAATATTTAAAATATTTACTTTTTCCTTCCAAAGAAATCCCAGGGCTGATCTCCTTCAGAATGGATTGGTTGGATCTCCTTGCAGTCCAAGGGACTCTCAAGAGTCTTCTCCAACACCACAGTTCAAAAGCATCAATTCTTTGGCGCTCAGCTTTCTTCACAGTCCAACTCTCACATCCATACATGACCACAGGAAAAACTATAGCCTTGACTAGATGGATCTTAGTTGGCAAAGTAATGTCTCTGCTTTTGAATATGCTGTCTATGTTGGTCATAATTTTTCTTCCAAGGAGTGTGTCTTTTAATTCCATGGCTGCAATGACCATCTGCAGTGATTTTGGAGCCTCCCAAAATAAAATCTGACACTCTTTCCACTGTTTCCCCATCTGTTTCCCATGAAACACCCAAGACACATATTAATCAAATTAACAAAGATCAAACGCAAAGAACAAATATTAAAAGCAGCTAGGGAAAAACAACAAATAACACACAAAGGGATTCCCATAAGGTAACAGCTGATCTTTCAATAGAAACTCTTCAGGCCAGAAGGGAATGGCAACACATACCTAA
The DNA here is from genome assembly GCA_006410675.1 of Oreotragus oreotragus. Lineage (NCBI taxonomy): Eukaryota > Metazoa > Chordata > Mammalia > Artiodactyla > Bovidae > Oreotragus > Oreotragus oreotragus. Next base: position 86,457 of record SJYX01002019.1, read on the forward strand.
AGTGATGAAAGAGAAAAACCTACAGCCCAGATTACTGTACCCAGCAAGGATCTCTTTCAAATACAAAGGAGAAATCAAAAGCTTTACAGACAAGCAAAAGCTGAGAGAATTCAGCACCACCAAACCAGCTCTCCAACAAATGCTAAAGGATATTCTCTAGACAGGAAACAAAAAGGGTGTATAAACCCGAACCCAAAACAATAAAGTAAATGGCAACGGGATCATACTTCTCAATAATTACCTTAAACGTAAATGGGTTGAATGCCCCAACCAAAAGACAAAGACTGGCTGAATGGATACAAAAACAAGACCCTTGTATATGCTGTCTACAAGAAACCCACCTCAAAACAAGGGACATAAACAGACTGAAAGTGAAAGGCTGGAAAAAGATATATCATGCAAATAGAGACCAAAAGAAAGCAGGAGTGGCAATACTCATAGCTGATAAAATAGACTTTAAAGCAAAGGCTGTGAAAAGAGACAAAGAAGGCCACTACATAATGATCAAAGGATCAATCCAAGAAGAAGATATAACAATTATAAATATATATGCACCCAACATAGGAGCACCGCAATATGTAAGACAAATGCTAACAAGTATGAAAGGGGAAATTGACAATAACACAATAATAGTGGGAGACTTTAATACCCCACTCACACCTATGGACAGATCAACTAACCAGAAAATTAACAAAGAAACGCAAACTTTAAATGATACAATAGACCAGTTAGACCTAATTGATATCTATAGGACATTTCACCCCAAAACAATGAATTTCACCTTTTTCTCAAGTGCTCACGGAACCTTCTCCAGGATAGATCACATCCTGGGACATAAATCTAACCTTGATAAATTCAAAAAAATCGAAATCATTCCAAGCATCTTTTCTGACCATAATGCATTAAGATTAGATCTCAATTACAGGAGAAAAACTATTAAAAATTCCAACATTTGGAGGCTGAACAATACGCTTCTGAATAACCAACAAATCACAGAAGAAATCAAAAAAGAAATCAAAATGTGCATAGAAATGAATGAAAATGAAAACACAACAACCCAAAACCTGTGGGACACTATAAAAGCAGTGCTAAGAGGAAAGTTCATAGCAATACAGGCATACCTCAGGAAACAAGAAAAAAGTCAAATAAATAACCTAACTCTACACCTAAAGCAACTAGAAAAGGAAGAAATGGAGAACCCCAGAGTTAGTAGAAGGAAAGAAATCTTAAAAATTAGGGCAGAAATAAATGCAAAAGAAACAAAAGAGACCATAGCAAAAATCAACAAAGCCAAAAGCTGGTTTTTTGAAAAGATAAATAAAATTGACAAACCATTAGCCAGACTCATCAAGAAACAAAGGGAGAAAAATCAAATCAATAAAATCAGAAATGAAAATGGAGAGATCACAACAGACAACACAGAAATACAAAGAATCATAAGAGACTACTATCAGCAATTATATGCCAATAAATTGGACAACGTGGAAGAAATGGACAAATTCTTAGAAAAATACAACTTTCCAAAACTGAACCAGGAAGAAATAGAAAATCTTAACAGACCCATCACAAGCACGGAAATTGAAACTGTAATCAGAAATCTTCCAGCAAACAAAAGCCCAGGTCCAGACGGCTTCACAGCTGAATTCTACCAAAAATTTCGAGAAGAGCTAACACCTATCCTACTCAAACTCTTCCAGAAAATTGCAGAGGAAGGTAAACTTCCAAACTCATTCTATGAGGCCACCATCACCCTAATACCAAAACCTGACAAAGATGCCACAAAAAAAGAAAACTACAGGCCAATATCACTGATGAACATAGATGCAAAAATCCTCAACAAAATTCTAGCAATCAGAATCCAACAACACATTAAAAAGATCATACACCATGACCAAGTAGGCTTTATCCCAGGAATGCAAGGATTCTTCAATATTCGCAAATCAATCAATGTAATTCACCACATTAACAAATTGAAAAATAAATGCCATATGATTATCTCAATAGATGCAGAGAAGGCCTTTGATAAAATTCAACATCCATTTATGATAAAAACTCTCCAGAAAGCAGGAATAGAAGGAACATACCTCAACATAATAAAAGCTATATATGACAAACCCACAGCAAACATTATCCTCAATGGTGAAAAATTGAAAGCATTTCCCCTAAAGTCAGGAACAAGACAAGGATGTCCACTTTCACCGCTACTATTCAACATAGTTCTGGAAGTTTTGGCCACAGCAATCAGAGCAGAAAAAGAAATAAAAGGAATCCAAATTGGAAAAGAAGAAGTAAAACTCTCACTGTTTGCAGATGACATGATCCTCTACATAGAAAACCCTAAAGACTCCACCAGAAAATTACTAGAGCTAATCAATGAATATAGTAAAGTTGCAGGATATAAAATCAACACACAGAAATCCCTTGCATTCCTATACACTAATAATGAGAAAGTAGAAAACGAAATTAAGGAAACAATTCCATTCACCATTGCAACGAAAAGAATAAAATACTTAGGAATATATCTACCTAAAGAAACTAAAGACTTATATATAGAAAACTATAAAACACTGATGAAAGAAATCAAAGAGGACACTAATAGATGGAGAAATATACCATGTTCATGGATTGGAAGAATCAATATAGTGAAAATGAATATATTACCCAAAGCAATCTACAGATTCAATGCAATCCCTATCAAGCTACCAGCGGTATTTTTCACAGAACTAGAACAAATAATTTCAAGATTTGTATGGAAATACAAAAAACCTCGAATAGCCAAAGCAATTTTGAGAAAGAAGAATGGAACTGGAGGAATCAACTTACCTGACTTCAGGCTCTACTACAAAGCCACAGTCATCAAGACAGTGTGGTACTGGCACAAAGACAGAAATATAGATCAATGGAACAAAATAGAAAGCCCAGAGATAAATCCACACACATATGGACACCTTATCTTTGACAAAGGAGGCAAGAATATACAATGGAGTAAAGACAATCTCTTTAACAAGTGGTGCTGGGAAAACTGGTCAACCACTTGTAAAAGAATGAAACTAGATCACTTTCTAACACCACACACAAAAATAAACTCAAAATGGATTAAAGATCTAAATGTAAGACCAGAAACTATAAAACTCCTAGAGGAGAACATAGGCAAAACACTCTCCGACATAAATCACAGCAGGATCCTCAATGATCCGCCTCCCAGAATACTGGAAATAAAAGCAAATATAAACAAATGGGATCTAATTAAAATTAAAAGCTTCTGCACAACAAAGGAAACTATAAGCAAGGTGAAAAGACAACCCTCTGAATGGGAGAAAATAATAGCAAATGAAGCAACTGACAAACAACTAATCTCAAAAATATACAAGCAACTTATACAGCTCAATTCCAGAAAAATAAACGACCCAATCAAAAAATGGGCCAAAGAACTAAATAGACATTTCTCCAAAGAAGACATACGGATGGCTAACAAACACATGAAAAGATGCTCAACGTCACTCATTATCAGAGAAATGCAAATCAAGACCACAATGAGATACCACTTCACACCAGTCAGAATGGCTGCGATCCAAAAGTCTGCAAGCAATAAATGCTGGAGAGGGTGTGGAGAAAAGGGAACCCTTTTACACTGTTGGTGGGAATGCAAACTAGTACAGCCACTATGGAGAACAGTGTGGAGATTCCTTAAGAAATTGCAAATAGAACTGCCTTATGACCCAGCAATCCCACTGCTGGGCATACACACTGAGGAAACTAGAATAGAAAGAGACACGTGTACCCCAATGTTCATTGCAGCACTGTTTATAATAGTCAGGACATGGAAGGAACCTAGATGTCCATCAGCAGATGAATGGATAAGAAAGCTGTGATGCATATACACAATGGAATATTACTAAGCCATTAAAAAGAATACATTTGAACCAGTTCTAATGGGGTGGATGAAACTGGAGCCTATTATACAGAGTGATATTATACAGAGTGAAGTAAGTCAGAAAGAAAAACACCAATACAGTATACTAATGCATACATATGGAATTTAGAAAGATGGTAATGATAGCCCTATATGCGAGACAGCAAAAGAGACACAGATATATAGGGCAGTCTTTTGGACTCTGTGGGAGAAGGTGAGGGTGGGATAATTTGAGAGAATAATATTGAAACGTGTATATTATCATATGTGAAACAAATCGCCAGTCCAGGTTCGATGCATGCTCAGGGCTGGTGCACTGGGATGACCCAGAAGGATGGGATGGGGAGGGGGTTCAGGATGGGGAACACATGTACACCCAAGGCTGACTCATGTCAATATATGGCAAAACCCACTACAATATTGTAAAGTAATTAGCCTCCAATTAAAATAAATAAATTAAAAAAATAGTATCAGAACAGTTGTACATCTACATACAAAAAAATAATCTAGACACAAGATTTACACCCTTCACAAAGTTTTCTTCAAAATTTACCATAATCCTATACATAAGATACAGCACTTTAAAACTTCTGGATGACCTAGTGGGGTGGGATGGGAGAGTGAGAGGAAGGCTTAAGAAGGAGGGAATACATGTATGCATATGGCCAATTCATTGGAAAAGACCCTGATGCTGGGAAAAATTGAGGGCAGGAGGAGAAGGGTGCGACAGAGGATGAGATGGTTAAATAGCATTGCCGACTCAATAGACACAAATTTGAGCAAACTCCAGGAGACAGTGCAGGACAGGGAAGCCTGGCATGCTGCAGTCCATGGGGTTTCAAAGAGTTGGACACGAGTGAGTGGCTGAACAACAGCATAGCTGATTCACATTGTTGAACAGGTAATAACACAACGTTGTAAGGTAATTAAGTTTCATAAAAAAAAAAAGATGCTTCCAGAAGATATAATGGGAGGAAACCTAGATGACCGGGTATGGTGATGACTTTTAAATACACCAAAGACATAATCCGTGAAAGAAATCATTGATGTGTTGGACTTTATTAAAATTAAAAAGATTCACTCTGTGAAAGACAATGACAAAAGAATGAGAAGTCAAATTATATACTGGGAGAAATACAAAAGACACATTGGACAAAGGACTTTTATCCAAAATATAAAAAAACCTCTAAAAACTCAAGAATAAGAAAACAAATGAAACAAACAAACAAACAAAAAAAAAGGCCAAAGACTCCAACAGACACCTCATCAAAGAATATAAACAGATGTCAAATAAACACATAAAAAAAAAAAAGCTTCACATGATGTGTTATCAGGGAAATGTGAATTGAAACAGCAATGGCATCTCTATGCACCAATCAGAATAGCCAAACCCAGAATACTAACAACAAGATGTGATACAACAGGAAGTTGCTGCTGGTGAGTATGCAAAATGGCATAGCAACCTTGGAAGGCCATATGGCAGTTTCCTAAAAAACCAAACATACTCTTTCCAAACTGGCTGGCAATTGTACTTCTTAATATTTACTCAAAAGAGTTGAAAACTTCTTTGCAGGTCCACACAAAAACCTGCACGCTTATGTTTATAGCAGCTTTATTCCAAAGACTATATATTCATTTCAAGTGTGTAACTGTAATGAAATTTGTATAAATATTCTTACAATTGAGCTTTAATAGTTAGATTTTAGGAAACTATAAGACAATTTTAAAAATATAGTAGGCTTGATTTGCAAACCTGCACATTAGTAACATTAAGATATTGATATATTTGAAATATTTATAACAAGAAAACTGAGGTCACTAGCCTTAAGTTCTCTTACAAATCTTATACACTTTGTGACTAAAAATACAGAAATCAGATCTCAGTAACAATGAATCATCAATTATTTGCTAATACAACACACTTTAGCTCTTTTGGCGTTAGTATGAACAAATTTTAAAAAGTGAGTTTTTTCCTTATAAGAATAATCCATGGTAATCAATAAGCCAGTTTGATTGTATAAAATTTGAAAAACATTGAAAAACTATACAGAAGAATAAAAATCACTTGATATCACAATTCACAAAGCTAGACATCAAAATATTCTATTTTTTCCAGTCCTATTGAGATATTATTGATTTATAGGACATGTAAGCTAGTGTTTAATGTGATTATGAAACATATAATGTGAAATAATTAGTACAATGAGGTTAGTCAAACTTCCATTCCTACATAATTACTAATTTTTTTTTTTTGGTAATAAGAATTAAAAGGTATTCTCCTAAAAACTTGCAAGTATATATAAAGCCTTTCCTTCTCTAGGTTCTTTACTGTCTGAGCCACCAGGGAAGTCCCAAGAATACTGGAAAGGGTAGCCATTCCCTTCTCCAGGGGATCTTCCCAACCCAGGGATTGAACATGGATCTTCCCACACTATGGGCAGTTTCTTTATCATCTTTGCCACCAAGGAGGCCCATATATAATACAGCATTGTTAATTATTGTCACCATGCTGTACATTAGATCCAAAGAACTTATTCATTTTTTAAGTGGAAGTTTGTACATTTTGACCAACATCTCCCAATCTCCTCCATCCTGACTCCTGGTAAGCATCATTCTACCATATCTCTATGAGCTTGGCTTTTTAAACTTTCACATATAAGCAAGAACATATAGTATCTGTTTTTCTCTGCCTAACTTACTAGTATAATGCCGTCAAAGTCCATCTATCTTGTTACAAATAGCCAGATCTTCTTATTTATGGCTGAACAACTTTTCCTTATGTATACTACATTTTTCTTCATCCATTGTTCTGTTGATGGACATTTAGGTTTCCTTCTTGTGATTACTGCAAATAATGCTGAAATGAACATGGGAGGTGGCTATCTCTTCCAGGTAGTGATATAATTTCCTTTGGATATATACCCAGAAATGCGTTTGATAGATCATGTGATAGTTTTAGGGCTTCCCAAGTGGTGCTAGTGGTAAAGAACCCGCTTGCCAGTACAGGAGACGTAAGAAACACAGATTCGATCCCTGGGTTGGGAAGATCCCCTGGAGAAGGGCATGACATCCCACTCCAGTGTACTTGTCTGAAGAATCCCATGGACAGAAGAACCTGAAGGGCTACAGTCCATAGCGTTGCAAAGAGTCAAACACAACCAAAGCAGCTTAGCACATGGTGATTTTACTTATTTGTTTATTTATTTTTTTTTGAGGAGCATTCATAGTTTTTCGTGGTGGCTGTACCATTTACTTTTACCAACTTTATATAATGGTTCCTTCTTTTATAGCTATAAACTCTCTTGTCTTTTTCATAATAGCCATTCTAACAGGTGTGAGGGTCATATGTATGTCTCCCTTGTAAAAATGTTTATTCAGATATTCAATTATTTTTAATTGTATTGTTAGCTTTTTTGCCATTTTTATGTTATTCATAAAGGTTGTATATTAACCCTTTATCAGATATATGTTTTGAGCTTTTTTTAAACCATACCATTCAGTAGGTTAGGTTTTCATTTTGCTGGTGATCTCCTTTGCTGTGCACAAGCTTTTAGGTAATTATGTGGTCCCACTTATTTATTTTTTCTTTTATTGCTTTTGCCTTTAGCATCAGGTTAAAGAAATGGTCACCAAGACCTATGTCAATGGGATTATAGCTTATGTTCTCTTCTAGAAATTTTATGGTTTCAGGCCTTATGTTTAAAACTTTAGCCCATTTTGAGTTAATTTTTGTGTATGGTATGACATAATGGTCATTTCACATGTGGCTGTGCAGTTTTCCCAACACCACTTATTGAAGAGACTGTCCTTTCCCCACTGTATATTCTTGGGTCCCTTGTTAATAACTAATAAACTGTATATGCATGCATTTATTTTTTGGCTCTCAGTTCTGATTATTGATCTGTCTGTCTTTGTATTAACACCGTACTGTGTTTTAGTTCCTATAGCTTTGTAATACATTATGAAATCAGGCAGTATGGTGTCTCCTGGTTTGTCTTTCTTTCTCAATACTGCTTTTGCTCTTTGGGTGTGTGTGTTTCCATAAATTTTAGTATTATCTGTTCTATTTCTTTGAAAAAAAATCACAGGAATTTTGGTAGTGATTGCATTGAATCTATAGATTGCTTTGGGTAGTGTAGACAATTTAACAATATTGATTCATCCAATATATGAGCCCCGAAAAATTTTTCATTTATTTGTGTCTTCTTCAATGTCTTTCCTTAATATCTTATAGTTGCAATATACAGGTCTTTCACCTCTCTGGTTAAATTTGTCCCTAGGTGTTTTATTCTTTTTGATGCAGTTATGTGTATGTGTATGTTAGTCGCTCAGTTGTGTCCAACTCTTTGAGACCCCATAGACTGTAGATCATCAGCTCCTCTGTCCAAGGGATTCTCCAGGCAAGAATACTGGAGTGGGTTGCCATTGCCTTCTCTGGGAAAGTATGTTTAGGGAGTTCAAATTTGAACATTCTACACATCCAAATGAAGATGTCATGTAAGTAGTAGATAATTTGGGTAGACAGTGTGGTTAAAAGAATAAGAGAATGGAACGCAAGAAACTTAATGAGGATTATCTCAAAGGCACATGGTGATTGGTTGGGTGCCTGGGATGAGGGAGAAGGAGTCAAAATGAATGAAATTATGATTCCCTGTGACCCAAATCTGGAGAAGGCAATGGCACTCCACTCCAGTACTCTTGCCTGGAAAATCCCATGGACAGAGGAGCCTGGTGGGCTGCAGTCCATGGGGTCACTAAGAGTCGGACACGACTGAAGTGATTTCACTTTCGCTTTTCACTTTCATGCATTGGAGTAGGAAATGACAACCCACTCCAGTGTTCTTGCCTGGAGAATCCCAGGGACGGGGGAGCCTGGTGGGCTGCCATCTACGGGGCTGCATAGAGTCGGACACGACTGAAGCAACTTAGCAGCAGCAGCAGCAGTGACCCAAATCATTCACACTCAGGAGACTTTGTGAAAGTACTTAATATATGTGGATTATGTGTCTTCATCTGTATGATAGAGATCTTTGCTCACAGAATTGTTAAAGGCATAAATGAGAGACTTATGGAAAGTTTATTGAATGTTGAATGATTTTATGAATAACATTGCAAAGGGGAAGCTGGTTTGAAGATGAGGTCATGACATCCACATATATCTTACAAGGAAAGGCAGAGACCCAAGGGGCAGAAACATCTTCCCTTAAAATGTCTTATTTACATCAGAAATCAAGGTCTCTCATTCTATGTTTCCCACCCACCAAGGCTGCATTGTCCACTTCAGGAGTAATTCTTTTTTAACCACCAGTTGCTCCATATCAATGACACTAAGGCACCTCAGTCAGAGTCTGGGATCCTTGGGAGAGAAAAAGCTGGGAGATATTCCCACTTGAATACTCTAGAATTCCAAGGTCTTCAGTAACTAATGGTGAAGGGGTAAGTTATGAACTTTGTTAGATTAAGGTTTCGCTATACCACCAACTAGTTTGAGATATTAGTTTTCTGTCCTGCAAAATGGGAATAATAATACCAACCTTAGAGTGTCATTGTAAGAATTAAAAGAATAATATTTCTAACATGCATGGAACAAACACTGGTTCATTCCAGGTTTGGAAAAAACCAAAAATTCACTCTTATCCCCTGGAAGCCTCATCAAGGATGGTCGGAGGATACTGACATCCATCTTCATGACCAGAAAGGGACAGGCTGGAGCTATTTTTCTAAGAATGCAACTCTTGACTTTGAGGTTCTAGGATTATTTTCTGAGAAACATAAGTCTTGGAAAGGGGTAAAGTGGTACAGATTCCTCTTTCAACTTTAAAAGAAGCTGGGTTTGGGGCCCTTGGGCTGAGCTGACGCAAAAGTCCAGGTTAACACAAGTAGCCAAGAATAGGTATATAATGTACACTAGACACTCTTCCCAATACAAGTGTACTGGGGGACACACAGACTTCGCCTTGTGTGAGGCACAAAGAAAGCCTCAGGCCAGTCCTCTGTGGGCTCCCACCTATGTGTGCTGCCTCCATGAACCCTCAGCTCAGCATCCAACACCAAGGTCCTAACACCTTCCTCTGTGACATAGACCATCTCTACACAGTCCCCATGCATGGAATCATGTTCTCAGAAAGACATACACCAACCACACATCAGAGACTATGGGGACTAACACAGTCAGGAAGGTCCTTTTTGGGAAGCATCAGGAGGAGAGGGATCAGAAGTTGAGTCACTGGCAGAGCAGGAGTGCTTGTTCTGGACAGCTGGGAGAGGCATCAGAGGGAGTGGTAGGACCACTTAGGCCCAGGTAACGGTGGCCAGGAGGATCAGATTACAGCAAACCAAAGGCAGTTGGAACTGGACTAGAGGTGAGAGGCAGGTGTCTGCAGGGATCAAGCTCCTGGTGGAGTTGTACTAGGAATGTCAGTTCTTCTGTTTTCTCCAATTAAATTATCTTCACAGCATGACCTGGCTTACAGACTTCACTGTAGATAGTAGTGAGAGGTATCCTTTCTTTCAGATGCTGTTCTCTGATAACCTGGGAATGCAAGACAAAAGGTTCCTAAAACAGCTGAGGGATAGAGAAGCCCTAGAAGGATCAGAATAGAACCAGTGGATGACATGCAATGCTTATGAATTCCCCTAAGTGCCCAGCATTATGTTGGTCCCAAGCGCAAATTTTCTTAGTTAACACTGTTGATTGCCTGGAAAGTAAAGAGGCAGTAGGAACAGAAACATCAGTGACAAGATTTGACAAACCCAGGCCAGGCAGTGAGAGACCTGGGAGAGCATAGTGCCCAGCTCTCACCTTGTTCGAGTTCTCTAGAGATTCCTGCTGGCTCAGCTCTACATACTGGACGCTATCATCATCATCATCTTGTGATCTTGCACCTGAGAGACAGGCAGAGTGGAGCTTGAATCTGAGCCTTGGAAATTTGTAGCTCACCCACTGCTATGGACACAGAACATGGCCAGACCTACTAAACCCTTTGCAGGGACATTCCCAGGCAACAAACTGTAGGAGAAAGGATATCAAGAATGCAGTGAGAGAGAGGTTTGTGGGCATGGAAGGAGAAGGGAAACCTGCCTCTTTCAGTCTCTGTCTTCTTCCTACATATCTTCCAAATATACAGTCCGCCTCCGAGGATCAATAACACAGCTGCAACTGCCCCAAGGATGCCTGGCAGGAGGTTATTATTTTCCTGTTTGGCTGAATCTGTTTTCCTCAAACACAGAGGGCAAATAAGTTAAAGTCAAGAGAGAGCTTGAGATATTCATTGCCAAAGGAAGATAGACAACAGGGGGAGAAGTCTAAAGAGTCCTGGTTCAGAAGCTGAAGAGGGAGGGGTATAGCAGTTTCATTCCTTCAATCAGGTCTTAAGCTCCTATTTGATGACAGGGGCACTGAGATGAGTAAGATGGGGTGTAGAGGAATGAGAAAACATCAAAGTCTGCTAGCCAGAGGGACTGCGGCAAAACAGAGCTTTACCCCGTGCACAGATGTCCTCAGGGAGGGCCTCCCAAGGGAGGTGATGCATAAACTGACCTTGAGTGATGGGTAGCAGTTTCCTAGATAATCAAGGTAGGCACAGTATTCCAGGAAGGAGAGATACCACATTTGGGAAATGGCAGTATCAAAAGCCAGCCCCTGTGAGTTGCCAGCACCTTATTGTAGCAGACAGGAATGGGCAGGGAACGAGATGTAGGTGAGGGGGATTAGTGAGAGCTTATGGGTAATGCTGAGTATTGAAAATTACCTGACACTCTAGCCTTGGGGTAGAGAGGTCCCATTAACAGATGTTTTAAGTGATCCTGACATTTCTGACCCCTGCATCAGCTCATGGAGGATGGTTTACAGAGGGTGAGAACACACACAAGATAAAGTTATTCATTCATTCAATGCAACTTTGATTACATAAACTTTGGCCAGAAGTTTGTGCTTGCACAGGGATTCAAAGGAGAACAAAACATGACTCTTGACTTCATAGTGTTCTTGTCTATGGAGGCGACAAATCCATAAACAGATAATCACCACTCAGTGTGGGGGTGGCCACAGACATTCTGAGGGAGTCAATGCCTGAAGGCAGGATGGGTAAATTATTGCATGGCTGTGTGCAAAGTGAAAAGGTAGACTCCTTGTTAAAAAATTATTAAAATTTTAAGACATCAGTAGAATTTAGACAAATTAGCATATTTTTAGACCAATCATAGGGCCTGTCTTAGGGCAGGGCCATGTGTGAATGCATTTTCACATGCCCACATATCTGCAGTGGCTGAGGAGAATCCTCCATGAAGAATGAGACAGGAAGTCGAGGACACAGGGTGAAGAAGGGCCGATGGTCAAGTAAACAACATGTCCAGAGGTGCAAAAACTTGCAAAAGCAGGGCACATTCTGGAACGACAAACAAGGAATTCAGTGGTAAGTGTATAAATAAGATCAGAAATGTGGACAGAGGAGCGTCTGAGCCCCTCCATGACATTCCACAGGAAGTCATGGAGGTCAGACTTGAAGAATAGCCACAAATGACCCAGTGTGATTACTTTCCTAAAGACCATGCTGAATGCACAATGAACGTTGGATAGTGGTGGAGAGAGGTACTGTAAAACTACTACCTGGACTAGCAGGGGCAAGCAGTTTAGAGTAGGTCATGGATGTGAACACACTAAAAAGCAAAAATAAGTTAGATGTTTTTCCTAGACTCCTGTATGAAGTGGCCAGGTAGAAAGCAGTGCTAACAAAATGGTGGGAAGACAAGCCCTGAACCCCCAGACCTCAGTGCTATCTGAGCTCTGGAAGTGCTCCTCCCCTCTGAAAGATTGCACTCACCATGGACGCAGACTCCCCCAAGGTTGAAGGAGGCAGTTTTATTTCCCACTGGGTTGCTGACCACACAGACGAGACTGGCACAGGGCTGGCCTCTAGGCAAGCTCACGGCCAGGATGCATGAGTTGGAGGCTGATTCTAATGTCCTTCTCTGCTCCCATTCTCTGGGGAGGCCCTTGTTCTCCCAGGTCACATTCAGGTCTTCTGTGGCCCCAGAGGCTTTGCACTCCAGGGTGACATTGCACCGGTCTGGTGTGATGGATACTGACCTCATCAGAATCTGGGGAAAGGGCACAGGCTCTGGAGTAGGAGGCAACAAAAGAATTAAAATTCACATATGTGAAAAACATTACATGCCACAGTTTAATATCTATTATCTCATTGAAGCCAAGGCATATAAGGAAGCTTTATAAAGAAAGTGAGTGAGTGAGCGATAGTCGCTCAGCCATGTCTGATTCTCTGCGAGTCCATGGACTGTAGGCTGCCAGTCACCTTTGTCCATAGAATTTTCCAGGCAAGAACATTGGAGTAGGTTGCCATTTCCTTTTCCTGTAAAGAAAGTAGGTGCATTTTATATATACTTAAAATATAATTTTCTTAAAGCTAAATATTCACCAAGAGCTTGGAATGGGGCTATTGGGTTAGGCCCTATGTAATTTCACTAGGTTTCACAAACCTTAAGAATCATCCACAAGAAAATAAAATTTGGATTCCATTTTCTTAGGGCTTATTATTTTTTAAAAATTGGATTTTTCCCAGAAGAGAAAGAAGCTTGGGAGCACGAGACAGAGGGCTTGTCCTGGTTCATGGCCTGTGTCTCTAGCTGAGATGAAGCATGGGACAGCACAGCTCTTATGGGAAAGGACATCTGGTTAGTTCTGGAAGGCCAGAGAAAGGCACTTGGCTTTCAAACGCAGAGAGACATTTGTGGGAGATGCAGTGGTAACAACTAGGAATGACAATTCCAAGTGTGGTCAGAACATTCCAGTGAACTTGTGGTATAGACAGGAAGAAAAGTGACAGATTTATAAGCTGCCTTGAAATCCCATGGGAACTTATGAGTTATCTTCTCCATAGAAGGATACTTCCCTATGCAGGGAGGATCTTTAGGAAAAGACAGAAGACAGTGTTCACTAAATGGGTTCCTTAGTAAGCATTGCAGTGTAAACTTTCTCCTATGCTCATGTAGCGTTTAAGAGCTTAATTGTGGTGTCTTTTCTGAATGAGGCCATTAACAGATTGGCTCTGAGGAGAAGACAGTGTACAGGGGATTCTAACTACACCTGGATTTCCAAATCATGGTAGAGTAATGGGCCCTCAAAGATGTCCACGTCTTAATCCATGGAACCTGTGGCTATGTTACATTACATGAAAAAGGGGAATTAAAGTAACAGATAGGATGAAGGCTGCTAATCAGTTGACCTTAAAATTGTGAGATTATTCTGGATTATCTGGGCAAAATGCAACCATACATTTCCTTGAAAGAGAAAGAAGGCACTGATGCCAGCAAGACACCAGGATATATGATTTAACAACTATCCATGGTCAGAAATACCTCTATGAGATCTTCAGAGTCCAGTTGGGGGATTCCAGCACTCTGATGGACCAAATATCCTAGGTCAGCCACAGGGAAAGGGTAAGAACAGTTTCGCTTTACCTCATCACCTTCATCCCAGGCCAACATGACTCAGTGCTGAGAGAGATACCACTAGACTGTGAATTTCCCACAGGAGAAAGAGGGAATGAAGTGATAGTCTAGCTTACCCATAATTTGTGAGACACTGCCTGCGAAGCTGGCTTCTGTCTCACTGCACCCAGAACAGTGAGGACATTATTCGAGGGTGCATGCACGTGTGCTAAGTCAGTTCAGTTGTGTCCGACTCTTTGCAAACCTATGGACTGTAGTTCCAGTGTTCATGGGATTCTCCAGGCAAGAATACTAGAATGGATTGCCATGCCCTTCTCCAGGGGATCTTCCCAACCCAGGGACTGAACCCACATCTCTTATGTCTCCTGCATTGGCAGGTGGATTCTTTACCAAACAAATGTCAGTGGAAGGGCATTGCAGCAACTGGGACACATGGCCCTGAAAACAATTTCTCACATATACCCACAGATGGTGGTCAATGCAACCCTATATCCAGAAACTCACATACTCCTGCAGCCAGCATCCCACATGCCTCTACAGCTGAAGCCTCACATTTGTTGAGCTTTACAGTGAATGCCTTTTTTTTTTTTTTCTTCCTTAAAGCCAGCCCTAAAAGACTGGAAGAAGAGACAGCTTACTCAAATACACAGACACCAATGCAAGGCTACGAAAATGGAGAATCAGGGAAACATGACAATACCAAAGGAACAAAACTAACTCCAATAACCAACCTCAAAGAAATAGAGAGCTATAACATGCCTAACAAAGAATTCAATATAATGATGTTAAATAAGCTCAGCAAGCTACCAAAGAACACAGACAGACCACTATGCGAAATTTGGAAAACAATTTGTGGCCAAAATGAAAAGTTCAACACAGAGATGGGAACCATTCAGAAGAACCAAACAGAAATTCTGGAACTAAAAGTACGACTGCATCAGAAATTCAATAAAGGGTCTCATCAGGTGACTTGATCAAGCAGAAGAAACAACCAGCAAAGTCAAAGATACAGCATTTGAAATTATACAGTCAGAGCAGGAAAAGTAAAAAGAGTGAAAAACGTCTGTGGGATACCACAGGAAAAGCAACACACACGTTACGGGAGTTCCAAAGAGAAGACAAAGAAAAAAAGTAGAAAGCTTATTTAAAGAAATTATGGCTGAAAAATTCCTAAGTCTGGGCAAGTAAATGTACATTCAGATTCATGAAGCCCAAAGATTCCATGATGGTATAATTAAAGAAGTATAAATCAAGACATGTCACAATTGAATATTCAAAAGTCAAAGAGAAAGAAAGACTTTTGAAAATAGCAAGAGAAGAGCGTCATATACAAGGGAACCTCTATAATAATATCATCAAAGGAAGAGGAGGAAAAGAAGGAGGAAGGGAGACAGGAGGAGGAGGGAGAAGGGCAAGCAGAAGAAACAGCAGCACCAGCTAACATCTATGGGCATCAGTCCTCCAGGGTCGTCTTAAGCGCTTTACATGTATTAGCTTATTACAAAAACTCTAGTGAAAGATACTGTTTTTATTCACATAATACAAGAGGACACTTAGGCACACCCAAATTGAGTAAATAGAGATCCCATGGCCAATAAGCGGCAGAGTCAGGAAGTTGGATACAAGAAATAACATAAACCTCCAGCCTCTAGGCTTTGGGGATCAGAAAGGCTTGTGCTGTGGGTCCAGGCTCTGCCACCTCCTGGGTGGGTGATTAAAGAAATCACTTAAGCGTTCTAAACCTCAATTTCCTTACTTATAGAAAGAGAGAATTACAACATATATTTCTTGGAGATATTTTGAAGATGCGATTATGAGGTAAGAATTGAGAGTATGAACTGTGGAACAGACTTGCAAGGATTTTGAACTTTTGCCCTGTCTCTTAATTAGATATATGATCCTGGAGAAATTGTCTAAACTCAGTGCATCTCAGTCTGAAAAATGTGATGATAATAGTACTTACCTCATGGGGTTTTTGTGAGGACTAAGTTAATACGTATAAAGTGCTGAGAACAATGTCTGGCACATAGGAAGTTCTGTTTAAATGTTCAGTCATAGAATGCTTTTAAAGCTCATGGCACACTGAAAATGCTCAATTGATGGTTGCTATAGTGGTATTTTACTGGTAATAGTCAACATTAGCTGAAAGGATGGGCATCTACTGTGAAATGTGAATAAATTGCAAATTGCTACATTGTTATGATTTTAATAGTGCTATTGTCTGTTTCCTGTTAGGGACACTCTAAACTGTTTGCTCATCAAAAAAAGAAAAAAAATGATCAGATTTCTTAGCAGAAACCGTATAGACCAAGGGAGAATGGAATGATGTATTTAAAGTACTGAAAAAAACCCACTGGTAACCAAGATTATTATACCTGGTAAGACGGTCCTTTAAAGAAGAAGAGATAAAGACTTTCCAAGACAAGCAAAAATTGAGAGAGTTTTTCATCAATAAACCTGCCTTACAAGATATGCCAAAGGAAGCTCTTAATGTTAAAATTAAAAAATACTAAAAATATACAAAATCATATAAAAGTATAAATCTCACTGACAATATAGATAAATATAATATGCAATGTTGCAATAATATGTAACTCTGGTGCATGCCACTTTTTAACTTTGATATAACAGTTAAAGACAGAAGTATTCAGAATAACTATAATAGAAACATATGTTAATGAGTAGAAAATATAAAAAATTTAGATTGTTACATAATAACACAAAATATGTGTGTGTGGGTAGAAATAAAAGTGCAGAGTTTTTGCATGTGATTGAAATTAAATTAGTTGTTCAAAATAGGTTGTTATAAATATGTTTTATCTAAGCTGCATGGTAACCACAAAAAGTATACCTAAAAAAGATACATGCAAGAAAAAGAGAAAGAAATCAAAGCATATTAATATAGAAAAACCGTCAAATTGCAAGGGAAGACAGTAAGGGAGAAAGAATGGAACAAAAGAACTACAAAACAGATTAAACAAAATGACAATTACAAATAAACAAATGGGGCCTAATTAAACTTAAAAAAGAAACCATAAGCAAGATGAAAAAAGCCCTCAGAATGGGAGAAAATATTTGCAAATGAAGCAATAAAAGACTAACCTTCAAAATATACAAGCAGCTCATGTAGCTGAAAAAAAAATCAATCAAAAAATGGCAGAATCTAAATAGATATTTCTCCAAAGAAGACATACACATGACCAACAAATACATGAAAAGATGCTGAACATTGCTCATTACTAGAGAAATACAAATCAAAACTATAATGAGGTATCACCTCACACAGATCAGAAGGGCTATCATCAAAAAAACTATAGAAAACAAATTCTGGAGAGGGTGTGGAGAACTTGCATGGTTGGTGGTTATGTAAATTGACACAACTACTATGGAGAACAGTATGGGGATTCCCTAAAAACTAAAAATACAACTATCATATGACTTGGAATTCCACTACTGGGCATACACCTGAGAAAACCATAATTCAAAACCATAATTCATAAACAAGTCTTTTAGATGTGGCTTTCTTCACTTGTAAAAATACATTTATGAAAAAAATATATTTATGATTCATCCACCTGTTGCATGCAAGTAGGTTACTTTTATTGCCAACTAGAATTCCATTGTATAGATATAACATAGCTTATATGACTTGGAATTCCACTACTGGGCATACACCTGAGAAAACCATAATTCAAAACCATAATTCATAAACAAGTCTTTTAGATGTGGCTTTCTTCACTTGTAAAAATACATTTATGAAAAAAATATATTTATGATTCATCCACCTGTTGCATGCAAGTAGGTTACTTTTATTGCCAACTAGAATTCCATTGTATAGATATAACATAGCTTTTAAAAATTGTGTTTGTTTTTGACAGTTGTCTTTTATATCTTGGTTGTTGCTAATTTGGAGTGATTATGAATAAAGCTACCCTAAACATTAAAAAATAATTAAACTTAAAAAAAGACGCATGCACCCGAATGTTCATAGTAGCACTATTTACAATAGCCAGGACATGGAAGGAATCTAGCTGTCCATCAACAGATGAATGGATAAAGAAGTTGTGGTACATATATACAATAGAATACTACTCAGCCATAAAAGGAAATGAACCTGAGTTAGTTATAGTGAGGTGGATGAACCTAGAGCCTGTTATGCAAAGTGAAGTAAGCCAGAAAGAGAAAAACAAATATTATATATTAACATATATATATGGAATCTAGAAATATGGTACTGATGAACTTATTTGCAGGGTGGGAATAGAGATAAAGAATGTAAGGAGTAAACTTACGGACACAGTTGGGGAAAGAGAGGGGGGATGAATTGAGAGCATAGCATTGATATATATACCCTGCAATGTGTAAAATAGATAGCTAGTGAGAAGCAGCTGTAGAACACAGGGAACTCAGCTGGGATAGGTGGGGTGGGAGGGAGGATCAGGATGGAGGGGATATATGTATACGTATAGCTGATTCATATTTTTTTATGGCAGATACCAATACAACATTATAAAGCAATTATACTCCAGTAAAAAAATATCCCCCCAAACCAAAAACAAAATTGTAAATTCTTATCATTAACATTTACTTTAAATATAGATTAAGGTCTCCAATAAAAGACATAAAGTGACTGAATGAATAAAATAAGACTTAACTATGTATATATATTGTGATCCACACAGTCAAAGGCTTTGGCATAGTCAATAAAGCAGAAATAGATGTTTTTCTGGAACTCTCTTGCTTTTTCCATGATCCAGCGGATGTTGGCAATTTGATCTCTGGTTCCTCTGCCTGTTCTAAAACCAGCTTGAACATCAGGGAGTTCACAGTTCACATATTGCTGAAGCCTGGCTTGGAGAATTTTGAGCATTACTTTACTAGCGTGTGAGATGAGTGCAATTGTGCGGTAGTTTGAGCATTCTTTGGCATTGCCTTTCTTTGGAATTGGAATGAAAACAGACTGGTTCCAAATAGGAAAAGGAGTA
>SJYX01002019.1:121638-135645 GCA_006410675.1 Oreotragus oreotragus
TGAACCTATGTCTTCTGTGGTTCCTGCACTGCAGGTGGATTTTTTACTGCTGAGCCTCTGGGGAAGTCCATACACACACACACACACACACACACACGTGAAAATTACCTATAGTCCTTTTGAAAAGTAATACTATATAGTTAATATAAACTTTATTATAATTTATGAGCCCATCTGATACATCTGATAATATCTTAAAATTTTTGAGGAAATATCTTCTTGAGACATTTCCCTAAAATAATTCACCAATTCAATCTCTCTTAGAACTGGAAGAAATTTTAAGCAATCACCTGGTTCAGCGAATGCCTTAAAAAAAATAAAGAATTACTGTCACTTTTTAGATCAAGACTCATTGGAAAAGACTCTGATGCTGGGAAGGATTGGGGGCAGGAGGAGAAGAGGACGACAGAAGAGGAGATGGCTGGATGACATCGCTGACTCGATGGACGTGAGTCTGAGTGAATTCCAGGAGCTGGTGATGGACAGGGAGGCCTGGCGTGCTGCGATTCATGGGGTCGCAAAGAGTCGGACACGACTGAGTGACTGAACTGAACTGAACTGAACATGATGTTAAATGACTCACCCAAAGCCACCTAACTATTATTTCTTTTCTCAACTATTACTTTTTTCTAGCTAAACAGATCTCAATACCTATTTCATCTGCAACTATAAGATTTTTAAGTGCAAAATTATTCACTGAGAAATCTTATTATAAGGTTGGATATATTAAATATGCACAGCTCTTTGTATGTCAATCAAACCTCAGTAAAGTGTTTTCTTAAAAAAAAAATTAACTTCATACCTAGTTTGAATTGTTTGACCCTGTTACCATTGTTTATTGGCCTAAACATTTGGTATCTTAATTTTCCTTTCTCAAGTGGCCTCTTGCTTAGTATCTGTGTATTTTGGCAACTGCAAATATTCAAGGACTTCTTAATTTTTTAAATAAAAATTTGCTGTTGCTATCAAGCTGTTGTTGTTGCTATCAAGCTGTTGTTGCTGTCATTGTTAACTACAATGCTGAATCTAGTTGATTTGTCACAGATCACAGTAAAAGGCATACTGTAAAAAAAATTAAATACTTCTCATCAAAAATGAAGTGAAAGAGACAGGTAGAAGAACAGATCAGAGGGAGGCAATGTGAGATGAATTTGACGATTTGAAGATGAATGAAGCGGGGACACCAACCAAGGAAATCAGGTATCCACTTGAAGGTTGGAAAGGCAAGAAATGGATTCCCCCCTCAGTTACCAGGTAGGAATACAGGCCTGCCACCACCTTGATTTTGCCCCATGAGACCCAAGTCTGACTTATGACCTACAAAATGGTAAGATAATCAATTTGAGAGGTTTTAAGGCCATAAGTTTTTCTGGTAGTTTGTTACAGTAGTAATAGAAAACAAATAGAGAGATTAAACAATTCAGTTTTGGAAAGAACAATTAATGTTACTGTATAAATTCCCACTTTCCTCCCCCAAAATACTGAAGTGATTTTCTCCCTTTGGTGAATCTCAAGTCTCCTTTTGTGGCTAACATGCACACCTTATTGTTGGGTGAGAAGACAGAGTCTGAAGGTTGGGGTCTAAATAAAATCTTACAAAATGGGGCCTATGTGACCCTCCTAGGGCAAAAGCAGGAGGGAAGCCATGGTGAGGTGTCACTTACCATAGACAGTGAGGTGGAAAACCTGGCTAAGCTCAAATCCTCTAGTGAAGCTGACTCGAGCCCGGTACTGTCCACTGTCCCCACAGGTCAGGTTCTCAATCTTCAGGGACAAGATGTTGGGCACATGGACCCTCTGCTGGTACTTGTCCTGGAGGCTGACCCAGGTTGGAATGTCTGCCCCACGGCGGACTTGCAGCAGGATACTGTAGTTTGACTCAGGGCCAAAGGCCCACGTGATCTCCTCTGGTTCAGCTTCTTGCTTCTTGATCACATGAAACAACACAGAACCCCCTTGGATCCCCTGCAGGGGAATGCGGGCTCCAGATTCCTGAACTCCAGAATCACGTGCACCAGGACTCTTGGCTCCAGTGCAGCAGATGCCTAAAGGATTGGAAACTGGACATGTTTTTTTCATCAATAATAAAGGAAAGAACCCACACAAACCTCTTTGTAAAGAAATCCACCCAGGATAATTCCTTAATTCTAGTAAGACAGCCAAGTACTATTGATTGAAACAACCTTTGGAATCAAGTCCTCTTTCTAATGAAGTTTAACATTGAATAGGTTACATAAATTTGCTAACCTGACATTTCCTTACTGACCTCATAAGGTCAATATAAGTTAAATGACATCACAAGTGAAAAGCACTCAGCACTTTTTCAGGCACAAATTAGGTGCATAAATGTAGAAGGAGCTTAAAATGTCTCCTTACATCCCTGCCTCCTTGTGTTCACACATTTGTTTAATCCCCTTCCCTGGAGTGTGGATTGTACCTAGTGACTTGCTCTCAGAAATGGACCACACAGACATGATGGATGTCACTCAGTGATTTTAGAGTACAAAAGACTGTGACTTCCCTCTTGCTTACACTCACACACCCTCTTTCTCGTTCACTCTCTCCCTTGCTTGCTCTGAGGAATCCAGCTGCCATGTTGTCAGCTGCCCTACTGGGGAGACCCATGTAACAAGAAACTGAGGGAGCCTCTGGTTAACATCCAGCGGGGAGCTGAGGCCCTCAGTCCAACAGCCACAGGGGCTGCCTGCTAGCAGATATTTCCCAGATGACCCTGAGCATCAGGGTCTAGCCTAGCCTCAGTCAAGACCTTGATTTCAGTCTGAGAGACCCTGGGTTCTTCAGCTGAGCCAGATGACCCAGCTGACCCACTCCTGGGCCCTGACCTAGAGAAAATATGACACTTTACCTGATGGTGTTTAAGGCATTAAATTTTGGGGTGATGGGTAATACAACAGTAAATACCTAATACAAATATGAATGCTGTTCTCCTTTTTGCTTCTAGGCAGTGTGGTAGTCAGGAGAGGCTAAGCTGTGTAACAAGCAGTTAATACCTCAAGTTCTTAGAACAAGAGGAGTTTATGTCCCCCACCACAGGTCCCCATGAGAGAGTGAGGGAGGGTTCCTGTCACACATAGTGGAGGCTCCACCATCTCCATGGAGCCCACAGCGTCCTCACAGGCTCCCAGCCCCACAGCAGGGAGGGGAAACAGGAGAATCACACCTCTGTCCAGAAGTAGCATGCTCTCTGCGCTTGCTTTTTGGCCAGCACTGGTCACAAGGCCCTGGCTAACTGCCAGGGGCTAACATATGAGAGTGAGCAAGTGATCATTTAGTGAGCTCTGCTATCCCTGCCACTGAGTGAGCACTTCCCTAGCCAGTTCCGAGAGGTTGCAGTGGGCCTTCCTCGATCACTTTCCTGGAGAGCTGTGACCAGTGGGCACATTTCCCTCAGGGTCACCCATCCTGAGCTCACCCTCCCTTTTCAGACACAAGCCCTAGGGACCGGATACCCTCTGTCCTTTCTGGGGACAGGGTAGGACAGAACAGGACCAGAGAAAGTAATGCAGAACAACCTTATCCTGAATGGAACAATAACTTGCTTTTTCCAGGAGGTCAGGATCTGTCTAGGTTGGCCTCTTTCTACCAGGGAAAAGTTTTCTCTTCAAATGAGTAAGTTCTCTTCATCTCAAGCCTGCCTTCTGTATTGTACTTACACCCATTCCTGGCTGTCATTAGAGGCAGAGAATGGCTCAGGCCAGTATTCATATATATAAATATATATGTATGTATTTCAGATATTTCTTTGCATTTATTTAATCACTTATTAACTGAATTAGGCATCTCCTTGAGGTCAAGCCTCCATTCCAGTCCCTGCAGCTCCCCTCACAGGTCTGGAGCCTTACTTTAGGCTTACTACTGCTTTACTATATTTCCAGAGCATAGTGTGCAAACAAAGTTTCCATAGACTGCGAAAGACAATGTCTTACAGGAGGTGGTCTAATCACCCCTCTCAGGAGGAGAGGCAGAGAAAACAGGGCCAGACTGGATCCAGAGGGGATGCTTGAAGAAGCACATCCCTCATTCCACGCAGGGCCGAGAAGTGACCACAGTAATGATCCAGGGTCTCCTCTTTGAAGGAACCCTAAGCAGGTTCACTGCTGTCAGTCCCTGTCGTGACACAGGGCTAGGACAACATGGAGTGAAGAAGGAGAGCAGAGGCCTTGATGGACAACAGGAGAGTCCTCTCTGGGGACAGAACATCAAGCTGGGAAGGGCCTTAGGGGGCATCTGCTCAGGCCCCTCCTGTCACAGAGGAGGAGGCTGCCCAGCGGGTGAANAGGGTCTCCTCTTTGAAGGAACCCTAAGCAGGTTCACTGCTGTCAGTCCCTGTCGTGACACAGGGCTAGGACAACATGGAGTGAAGAAGGAGAGCAGAGGCCTTGATGGACAACAGGAGAGTCCTCTCTGGGGACAGAACATCAAGCTGGGAAGGGCCTTAGGGGGCATCTGCTCAGGCCCCTCCTGTCACAGAGGAGGAGGCTGCCCAGCGGGTGAACCTGTCCTGCAGAGCCACACCTGGCACTGGGGCTCCCCTCTCCCAGCCCAGGGCTTCTCCCCTGCAAGAGCTCTCACCAGCACCCAACCCTGTCCCTGCCCTCCCCCGGGGGCTTCTCTCCCAGCACTGCTGTCTCATCACCAGGATCTGAGCAACTCCTGGAGGCTAATCCTCCAACTTTCTCTCCTGGGAAAGGGGAAGCAAGTCATTACAGGGGTTTAACAGAGCAGGGGGTACCTTTCCAGGTGGCACTAGTCGTAAAGAACCTGCCTTTCAATGCAGGAGACATAAAAGATGCAGGTTTGATTCCTGGATCAGTAAGATTCCCTGGAGGAGGTCATGGCAATCCACTCTAGTATTCTTGCCTGGAGAATCTCATGGACAAGGAAGCCTGGTGGGCTACAGTCCACAGAGTTGCAGAGTCAGACACAACTGAAGCGACTTAGCATGCACACACAGCAGAGCAGGGACTTCTGGCCAGCAGAGAGTTAAACAGTAGCCCCGCCAGACCCTACACTCTCTGGAAATGAGGGAACCAGGGAGAGAGGAGGCTCAGCCCTCAGGCTGCAGGGAGGATGGACTCAGAAGCTGGTGGCGAGCACCAGCTGTGAGGAAGATGAAAGAAGACTTATAAAAAGAAGGCAGACAGTAAGAGCATTGCGAACTACAAAAGGTGTAATCCTGAAGAAGAAAATTAAGGCAGAAAGGCTGTGGTTACAAACAAGAGAGTAAAGTTTATTCAAATGATGTAGAATTAGAAAATCAACATAAAATTTTGTTCCCGTTTCTGACCCTTCCTTCGTCATCCCACCAGGAAATCAATCGCCGTTTTCACTCAACTCATAATCAAACCCACCTGTGCCTTTGCACATCTCTTCCACCTCCACGACTCTCTCTAGATGCCAGTGATGGTAGGGGCCCTTTCTTCTTTGTGTTCTGCCAGTAGACACAGGGGCACACTGAGGGCATGAAGGAGACTATTGCTATGGTGAGTGCATCTCCCCAACCTCACCAGTAGCTTCTGTGTCTCTGGGAAATTACAGCGCGAACTGAACTGACCTTCAAGCTTCCTTTCCCACTACTTCCAAACTCATGTCCAGAAAAGGGTTAAAGATGTTAAGAATGATAAAGACAAAGATACTTCACCCACAGCATCACTCCTCACCACCCACCCCTCCAAATGTATAGAGCAATTTAATGTTCCTTCCCATGATGCCTCACCCAGGGTGCCCAGCCTCCACTGGGAAGTGTCCATCTCATTCAGTACCGTGAAGGTTGGGGCTAAGGGGGCAACAAATTCCGCTCTTTCCCAGATCCTGGGGGACCTTGATAAAATCATTTTCCTTCTCTGTGTGCAGATTGTCTCATCTCTAACATGAGAAATTCAAACCATTTCTCTCTCTTCCTCTCTTTTTTTCTCCCTTTATCTCATTTTGTCTCCATCTCTTTATTTTTTAATTTGTGAATTTCTAGTCCCAGACTTTGGATAAGCCTATAATTTGGAACATATTTTTGCAGTTAAATAACACTGGAAGTGTGAAGAAATCTACATTTTGCTGTAGACAGAAGCAATCTAGTTAAATGGGATATAGTCCTTATTTAAATGCTCTTTATTAATATATTTGCCCATTTTTACAAATGCTCTCTAATTTGTTTAATTTTATCCAGAATTCACAATCCACTATATTTTCTTCTTTTCTTCATTCATTTGTATTTAACTTTTATATGTACAAATGCCTAATCTTTCATAAATTTATAGATGTATTCAAATCATTCCTTTGAATTTTCTAAAATAATTTATTTTTAATTGAAGGATAATTGATTGGT
The DNA here is from genome assembly GCA_006410675.1 of Oreotragus oreotragus. Taxonomy (NCBI): domain Eukaryota; kingdom Metazoa; phylum Chordata; class Mammalia; order Artiodactyla; family Bovidae; genus Oreotragus; species Oreotragus oreotragus. The sequence goes on from SJYX01002019.1 coordinate 127,982, forward strand.
ATGCATTCTTCTTTAGGACATGCTCTTTTACTTTCGGTTCCTCTTTTTCTTTCAGTTCCTCTTTTTTGCTCAACTCCTATTCTCTCCACTTTTTCTTCTCCCACCTCCACACTTTTCCCCCATTTTAATCCCCTGTTAGTCATCTATTACATTTTCTTCTGCATTTTCTCTTACTCTCATAAATACATGGGTGTATAGATGATTTTAAATATTGAAGATTACTGTTTCATTTACAAGACTAGGATTTTGTTATATATAGTTATCTGCATCTTACTGATGGAAATCCATGCATCTGACACTATCAAAAGTTAGAAATACCTCCCAACTAATTGGTAGACTGTTTTTTTAAGGCTTCATAATACTCCATTGTACATAAACTTCTCATCTTGTTCAATCATTTCCAAATTGATGTAAAGATTCATTGTTTCTAAGATTTTGCCCTAAAACAGTGCTTTGCATTATAGAGGGCATCCTCCCAGAGAATTTGTTTTACTGGGAGATTTTTTCAGCTTTTCAAAATGAAAACTAACATGTGGAATGAAAAATTTATAAGCTCTTTTGAGATAAACTGGAGACTGCAAGGACCTTATCCTTTGTGAAGATCTGCTAGGATCTGCACCCCAAACCCTGGTGGAGAGTGTGTGTTCACTATCCCTTTCTAGTAGAGAAGCCTAAGGAGGCTGACTAGAGTTGCTTCCTCTGGCTCAGACCTGGGGCTCTAGTCAGCCTCCTCCTCCATGATGTCTTGTATAAGCTTCCAGGGCCCCTCTGAGTTGATACCAGGAGAACCTTATTCCCTTGCCCTCTGCCCCAAAGAGCCATATTCTTTGTCTCCCTCCCTCTCCCCAGGACCCCGGGCAGGCTCATTTGGTTTCCTTGTTACTGAAGCAGAAGCAGTCTCTGCTGCTGCTGCTAAGTCACTTCAGTGGTGTCCGACTCTGTGCGACCCCATAGACGGCAACCCACCAGGCTCCACTATCCCTGGGATTCTCCAGGCAAGAACACTGGAGTGGGTTGCCATTTCCTTCTCCAATGCATGAAAGTGAAAAGTGAAAGTGAAGTCATTGAGTCTTGTCCAACTCTCAGCGGCTCCATGGACTGCGCCTACCAGGCTCCTCCATTCATGGGATTTTCCAGGCAAGAGTACTGGAGTGGCGTGCCATTGCCTTCTCCTAGAGGCAACCTCACCTCCCTGGAAATGGTCCTCTTAATGCAGACAAGGCTACCTGAGCTCAGGGGTCCCAGACTTGCCACATAATCAAAAGGCCATATTATTCTTTCCTTGCACTCTGGGGCTCTAAACCAAGTACACTGCATTTCAAAACTTATAATAGTGTTGTTTTCCCTTTTTGTTCAACAAAGACGTCAAAACCTAAAGAGCCCTCCAAGTGGTAGGGTCCTGCTTTGCTGGCTTTATCTGACATTTCTCCCTCCCCAAGAGCCCAGGCCACTCACTGAGAAGGAGACTGGTGACTCCCTGGAGCCAGGAGGCCCAGCAGAGGTGGGCGTCTTCTGAGCAGGGCCTCATTGCAGGTTGTGTGCCAGCCAGTTCAGCTGAGGAGGAACTGTTCAGAACTAGCTGAAGGTAGCTGCAAGAGAAGAGAAAAGCTTGGGCCCCAGCTTCCCACCCTCAGGGTGGAGCTAACAAATTTGTTTCTAGTTGGCCCCTGGCCAGCATGTTAGTTCTCTGTCTATGTCTCCTGGATTGGCAGGCAGGTTCTTTACCACTAGCGCCACCTGGGAAGCCTGAGCTCTGTCAGTCTAGCGAAACCCCTTTAATCTTATCCCCAGCATATACAGTACACACTCAATAAGTCATTTTAAAATGAAGGTACAAATAATCTCACTCTGTGATGTGCCTGGCATACTGTTGGACAGACCCCACTCAGTGAAGTCACAGCCAGCTTGGAGTTCTCACATACTCTTCTGTGATTCCCTGGGGTAGCTGCTCTGCCCCAGGCAGCCCAGCTCACCAGTGCCAGGCTGTGGTCAGGCACAGAAGTCATGCTCCGCAAAAAGACTAGGCTAAGCCCCATCTTGGGCTTCCCAGGTGCTCAGGGGTAAAGAATCTGCCTACCAACACAGGAGACGTGGGAGATGAAAGTTCAGTACTCAGGTTGGAAAGATCCCCTGGAGAAGCAAATGGCAGGCCACTTAGTATTCTTGCCTGGAAAACTCCACAGATAGAGGAGGCTGGCAGTTTACAGTCTATGGGGTTCCAAAAAGGTTAAACACAATTTAAAGACTAAATGACCACAAAGCCCCATTTTGGCTTGGTGGCTGCTCTGTCTCTTTTCCATTTAATGAGTCAAATTTTCTTTCTAATTTTTCAGAAACTTCAACTCTCAGTTTCCTATGTAAGCAGCTATGGGCAAGGAACAAAGTTCTTTGAGGGAAGTGTCAACTTCCCACATCCCAACACTAATATTGGTATTTACCTATTGCTTGCATCTGTACGGCCTTCCCAGCTGTAACAGTGCTCCCTGTATACACAAGGCAAAGCCAGACCCCCCATAGAAACTGTGCCACAGCCAAGCATTTCCCTTTAGTCTCTGCCAGCTCCATTCCTGCTCTCATAAGGGAAGAGACAGACATCTACACCCTCGTCCTGGCCACAGCCTCAGCTGCGTCAGCCTTCGCACAACTGGCTGACGGTCAAGCCCTGGCTTCTTCTCCCCATGCTGAATACCCCACATTATCTGAGACTCTCACCTCCCATGTTCTGGAGGAATAGCACCATCCTCTTAACGTACCTCCTTCTCCCTCCCATCGAGGTTTCTCCCTCAGCTGCTCAGGCAGAAAGCCCCAAAGCTGGGTTCACAGGACTGGCCCCATGACCATGCACTTGAGGCAGTCAGGTACAGAATTTTAAATCCTTTATGGATGTAAAACCCTCCTCCAAGAGGGATTTTATTACCTGTAAAAGGTCACAGAGCTAATCAAAGGGCAAACCTGGACTCTTGACAACAAGCTGAAGACACATCCCCCAATCACAGCCCCTTTCCCATTCCAAGCAAATCTTCTGAAGTCTAGTCTGTGCTCCTTCCAAAACTTTCTGTGCGTATCCCAGACAAGAGAATATTCAAAATTAGTTTTATTTTCCCCCTACTCCACCTAATAGCAGACAAATCAGCTTAAAATGTGGTTCGTGCATCCTGTGGTCAGAAACTATACTGATTGAAAATATGGGCTGCTCATTCATTGGTTGCCTTTAGAGCAATGGAGAGCAAGTCACAATCCCCTCCTTCACTGGTTCTTACGATTTTAAGAGAGAAATCCTAATGTGGGAACATTTTAGTTATGAAAACTATGTGGGTAATGGGCAGTGGGAAGGAGGACCCTGGAGAGGGGAAACCAGCAATGTCACTGGAGACCAGGGACACTGGGAAGAGAGTCAGCCAACAGATAACCCATGCTGGTAAAATATCAGATACTTTAAAAATATCCAGAGGTCTGATCTTATTTTCAGCATCCCAGCCAAGGCATAGCACAAACACATGCACACTTTCCCCGACAGAAACTTTGGTAAGAGTTTATTACATGAAACTACTTGGTACTGGTAATGTTTTGGGGAATTAAAGGAAGGCACATTTGGCTCTGCTGCAGCCAAGGATATACATGTGTATATATGGGGTACAGGATAATAAAGAAATGTAGAGCTGAGTGAGATGGGGAGCCCTGGAAAACCAGTCAGAGAAGTGACCATGAGAGTGAAAATTCCTAGGAAATGCCAGAAATTATAGGAAGGCTCTGGACCTCTAGAAAACATCACGAGTGGTCATGTCTATCTTCTTTGAATTGCACAGGACAAGACACCCCACCTAAGGACTGCATTACATGAAGAACTTGTTGTTCAGTCTCTAAGTCATGTCTAACTCTTTGTGACCTCATGGACAGCAGCATACCCGGCTTCCCTGACATTCACTGTCTCCCAGAGTTTGCTCAAGCTCTTATCCATTGAGTCTGTGTTGCCATCCAACCATCTTGTCCTTTGTTGTCCCCTTCTCCTGCCCTCTGTTGTCCCCTTCTGCCCTCAATTTCCCCCAGCATCAGGGTCTTTTCCAATGGGTCAGCTTTTCATGTCAGATGACCAAAGTACTGATTCAATAGCTACTCTTTACCAGAAGATTTATACGTGTCATTTTGGCTAGTCAAAATTATTTGCTGAATTAAATCCTCAAAACAACCCTATTACCTAATCATTACATACATCTTATAGAAGAGTATCCAGAATGTCCAAAGCTATTACATAACTTATTGAAGGTTATATTTCAAGTAAGCAGCAAGGTATTTACACACTGTCGACATCAGCCGAGCAGTGGACATGACCAGGAGGGAGGGAAGAGTGTAGATTTTGAGAAACTCAAGTTTTAACTGAGAGAGAAAGGGCCCCAGTATGGAAAGGATGATTACTGCCTGATGTAGAAGGAAACTTCAGCCCCAGGAATAAGAAAGGCTAGGTGCTTAGATAAAAGATGTTGGTAAAGAGGATCTGAGTTATCTTCTCCCTGACCATTCTTCCTGGCTTGAGAGAGAAAAGCCACCATTCCAGCCTGTAGTATTTGCAGCAGAGCACCGGGGCATTTCAGAGCTGGGCTGGGGAGGGGAACAGATGGCAGAAGTTGCAGGGTGACAACTTGCCTTCATTGTCTATTTTTTTCCTCCTTACCTTCTACTCTATAATCCAGGTATCTATTTGCTGCTAAATATTATGAAATAAAACAAATGCACAGATATAGCAAAAAACCTAGTGGTTACCAGTGGAGAGAGGGAAGAGGAGGGCAAAAGAGGGGAATGGGACTAAGAGATACAAGCTACTATATAAAAGAGGTAAGCAGAAAGAATTTATTGCACAGCACAGGAAATTATAGACTTTATTTTGCATTTTGCAATAACATTTTTGTTTTGGCTCTGCACGGGCTTTCTCTCTAGTTGTGGTGAGCAGAGCCTGCTCTTTAGTTGCAGTGTGGAGGCTTCTCAATTCTCTTGTTGTAGAGCATGGCCTCTAGAGTGTGCAGGCTTCAGTAGTTTGTGGCACATCAGCTTAGTTGCCCTGCAGCATGTGGAATCTTCCCAGACCAGGAATGGAACTCATGACTCCTGCACTGGCAGGGGGATTCCTAACCACTGGATTAACAGGGAAGTCCTGTAATAACTTTTAAAGGAGTATAGAAGTGAAGTGAAGTGAAGTTGCTCAGTCGTGTCCGACTCTTTGCGACCCCATGGACTGTAGCCTACTAGGCTCTTCTGTCCATGGGATTTTCCAGGCAATAGACCTGGAGTGGATTGCCATTTCCTTATAAGCTATCAGTATATTGACTCACTATGCTGTACACCTGATACTAACATAACACTGTATATCAACTATAGATCAATAAAAATTATAATAAAAATCATAAACAGGGTGAAGGATGGTTTCAATGGGCCAAATATTCATTGGATCATGGAGAAAGCAAGGAGTTCCAGAAAAACATTTACTTCTGCTTTATCGACTATACTAAGTCCTTTGACTGTGTGGATCACAACAAACTGGAAAATTCTTCAATTTATAGGAGTACCAGACTTCTTTACCTGTCTCCTGATAAACTTGTATGCAGGTTAAGAAGCAACAGTTAGAACCAGACTTGGGACAACTGACTGGTTCAAAATTGGGAAATGAGTACGACAAGGCTGTATATTGTCAAATCCCTGTTTATTTAACTTATATGCAGAGTACATCATAAGAAATGCTGGGATGGATGAATTACAAGCTGGAAAAAAGATTGCTGGGAGAAATATCAGCAACCTCAGATATGCTGGTGAAACCACTCTAATGGGAGTGAGTGAAGAGGAACTCAAAGAGTTGATGAGGGTGAAAGAGGACAGTGGAAAAGCTGGCTTAAAATTCAACATTCAAAAAACTAAGATCATGGCATCTGGTCCCATCACTTCATGGCAAACAGATGGGGAAATCGTTGGAGAAACTAGAATCATATCATGATAGAAATGTTAGCTAACGCTATTGTAGTAATTTTATTACAATCACTATATATATTGACTTGACATATTGTACACTTTAAACCTACACAATATTACATGTTAATTATATCTCAATTTTTAAAAGTCCTTTTAGGGAGGAGATCCTGATCTCCAGAGTTGCTGCCTTTTATCATTTTAAATGTATAACTTCCAATAAAACATACAAGACAAGGAAGCAAGAATATATGATCCATACACAAAGAAAAAAAACAATCAGTAGAAAATATCCCTGAGGAAAACCAAATATGGAACTTACTTGGCAAAGACTCTAGGCTAGCTGTTTAAATAAGTTCAAAGAACTAAAGGAAATCAAATATGAACAGTAGAAAAACTTAAGATCAAAGTATCATCAATAGTAAGAGTCATCAAAGATACAGAAATTAAGATAAAGGACCAGGCAGAAATTCTGGAGTTGAAAAATATGATAACTTGTTGAAAAAATCACTAGAGGAACCCAATAACATTTATGAACAGGCAGAAAAAATACCCCAACAAATCAAAGAAATATCAGTCTGGATAATTCAGCCTGAAGAATGGAAAGAAAAAATAATGAAAAATAAACAGATTATCAGAGACCTGAGGAACACCATGACAGTATCAGCACACACGTAATGGATTCTCAGGAAAAGAGGCACAAGAAAAAGGACCCCACAGAATGTTCAAATGTTCAATAAATGTGGTAAATTTCCCAAAGTTAATTAAAAAATGAAAAATATGATAACTTGTAGAAAAAAATCACTAGAGGAACTCAATAACATTTATGAACAGGCAGAAAAAAAACCCCAACAAATCAAAGAAATATCAGTCTGGATAATTCAGCCTGAAGAATGGAAAGAAAAAATAATGGAAAATAAACAGATTATCAGAGACCTGAGGAACACCATGACAATATCAGCACACACGTAATGGATTCTCAGGAAAAGAGGCAAAAGAAAAAGGACCCCACAGAATGTTCAAATGTTCAATAAATGTGGTAAATTTCCCAAAGTTAATTAAAAAAATATCTGCAGAGTAAAAAACTCAACATATCAAAACAGGTTAAATTCAAAGGGGTCTACACCTAGGCATATCATTAGTTATCAAAAGACAGAGAACCTTGAAAGTAGAAATAAAGAAGTGATTCATCATATTAAAAAGGATTACCCAATAAGATTAACAATTTATTTCAGAAACCAAGGTGGTGAGAAGACTCAGGGATGACAAATGCAGGTGTTGAGAGAAAAAAGTTAACCAAGATCTTGATAACAGCAAACTATTCTTTAAGTACCAGTTAAGACACACTCAGATAAACAAAAACGAATAGCTTTTTACTTGCAGACCTGCTTTTTAAGCCTAAAATAGAATACACTGTACAATAAATAAAATCATATAAACTAAGGAAGAGTACCACTAGAGAAAATAATAAAAGGCAAATACAAAAAGGAATGTGAAGTAAGTCAGAAAGAGAAACATCAATACAATATATTAATGCATATATATGGAATTTAGAAAGGTGGTAATGATGACCCTATATGCAAGACGCAAGAGAGATACAGCTGTAAAGAACCGTATTTTGGACTCGGTGGGAGAAGGCGAGGGTGGGATGACTTGAGAGAATAGCACTGAAGCATGTATATTACCATATGTAAAATAGATGGACAGTGTAA
>SJYX01002019.1:135861-156079 GCA_006410675.1 Oreotragus oreotragus
CATCATTCCTTCCAAAGAAATCTCAGGGATGATCTCCTTCAGAATGGACTGGTTGGATCTCCTTGCAGTCCAAGGGACTCTCAAGAGTCTTCTCCAACACCACAGTTCAAAAGCATCAATTCTTTGGCGCTCAGCTTTCTTCAGTGTCCAACTCTCACATCCATACGTGACTACTGGAAAAACCATAGCTTTGACGAGACGAAACTTTGTTGGCAAAGTAATGTCTCTGCTTTTGAATATGCTATCTAGGTTGTCATAACTTTCCTTCCAAGGAGTAAGCATCTTTTAATTTCATGGCTGCAATCACCATCTGCAGTGATTTTGGAGCCCCTCAAAAATAAAGTCAGCCACTGTTTCCCCACCTATTTGCTATGAGGTGATGGGACCGGATGCCATGATCTTCGTTTTCTGAATGTTGAGCTTTAAGCCAACTTTTTCCACTCACCTCTTTCACTTTCATTAAGAGATTCTTTCTTTAGTTCTTCACTTTCTGCCATAAGGGTGGTGTCATCTGCATATCTGAGGTTATTGATATTTCTCCCAGCAATCTTGATTCCAGCTTGTGCTTCATCCAGCCCAGCATATCTTATGATGTCTTCTGTATATAAGTTAAATAAATGGGTGACAATATACAGCCTTGACATACTCCCAAACCTTTATAAATTAGGATGTTAATTAAAATGCCCAGAAATTTAAAAAAAGTTATGAGGAAATAGTGTGAATAATTGTATGACAGAATTTGATAACCTAGATAATAGAAAAATTCCCAGAAATACACAAACTATCAAAATGAACTCAAGAAGAAATAGAAAATCTAGATAGATTTATAACAATGAAATTGAATAGTTATTCAAAGCACTTCAATTCTGAGGTGAATTATAACCCATCCTCCCATCCCTCACTTTCAAATGTTGAAGTCTTAACTCTCAATATGACTGTATTTGGAGATAAGGTCTTTAAGAAGGCAGCTAGGTTAAAAAGGTCATAAAGTAGGGCACTACATCGGTATCACTGGGCCCTTTCATGAAGAGGGATATGCACACACAGAGAAAGTCCATGTGAAGACACAGCAAGAAAGGGACCTTCTGTAAGCCAGGGAGCAAGACCTCAAGAGAAATGAAAACTGCCAACATATTGAATTTCGACTTCCAGCCTCCAGAACTGTGAGAAAGTAAATGACTGTTGTTTGAGCCACCCTGCCTTGGTATTTTGTTATGGTAACCCCTAGAGTCTAAAACTCTAAGAGTTTTTCCAATAGTCATGTATGGATGTAAGAGTTGGATGCTAAAGAAAGCTGAGTGCCGAAGAATTGATGCTTTTGAGCTGTGTTGTTAGAGAAGACTCTTGAGAGTTGCTTGGGCAGCAAGAGATCCAACCAGTAAATCCTAAAGGAAATCAGTCTTGAATATTCATTGGAAGGACTGATGCTGAAGCAGAAATTCCAATAATTTGTCCATCTGATGCAAAGAACTCATTGGAAAAGACCCTGATGCTGGGAAAGATTGAAGGCTGGAGGAGAGGGGATGACAGAGGATGAGATGGCTGGATGGCATCACCAACTTGATGCACATGAGTTTGAGCAAGCTCTGGGAGTTGGTGTTGGACAGGGAAGCCTACTGTGCTGCAGTCCATGGGATCACTAAAAGTCAGACACGACTGAGTGACTGGACTGACTGAAAATCTAAAACAATTCATGGAGTGACTTTAACTGTGACACTCCCAACTGTTTCTATGAAGCCAGAATTGTTCTGATCCAGAGCCAGAGAAAAATATCAAAGGAAAACTAACTACAGACCAATATCCTTCATTGAAAGTGAAAGTGGAAGTGAAGTCCCTCAGTCGTGTACGACTGTTTGCCACCATATGGACTATAGCCTACCAGGCTCCTCCATCCATGGGATTTTCCAGGCAAGAGTACTGGAGTGGATTGCCATTTCCTCCTCCAGAGGATCTTCCCAACCCAGGGATCGAACTCAGGTCTCCCACATTGCAGGCAGAGGCTTTATCCTCTGAGCCACCAAGGAAGCCCTAACAAAGATTAAAAAGTCCCCCCCAAATTAAGTAAACAAAATCCACCATTACTTAAAAAGGATTATACAGCATGACCAAGTGGGATTTTTTTTCTTGGGAATTCAAGGGTGATTGAACATGTGAAAACCAATCAATGTAGTAAAAAAACTTAATGCATGAATCAGGAGAAATTCCTTACCTGATAAAGGGTATCTATGAAAATTCATAGTTAACCTCATACTTAGTAGTGAAAAACTGGAAAGTTTTCCATCTAAGATTAGAGAAAAGAGAGTCTGTTCTCTCCACTTGTATTCAGCATTATATTGTAGATTCTAGCCAAGACAAGTAACATAAATAATGAAATTTATTTATTATTATTCCCAAATTATAACTGCCCTTCCTGTGTGAAGATGATACCTCTCTGCAGTACTCATATTGGACTTATCCAGATGATTTGTTTTGATCAACAGAATGTGAGCAGAAGTAACAAGTACCACTTTTGACCAGAAGCTATAAGACTAATCAAGTAGTCTCAACTTTGCTACTTTTCTCTCTGCTTTGTTGTTGTTCAGTCATTAAGTCGTGTCTCTTCATGACCCCATGGACTGCAGCATGCCAGGTTCCCCTGCCTTTCACTGTCTCCCGGAGTTTGCTCAAATTTATGTCCACCGAGTCAGTGATGCGATCTAATCATCCCATCCTCTGCTGACCCCTTCTCCTTTTGCTTCAGTCTTTGCTAGCATCAGGGTCTTTTCCAATGAGTTGGCTCTTTGCACCAGGTGGCCCAAGTATTAAGCTCTCTCACTCTTTCCATCATTCAGGACACAGAGAGAATATTTCCATCTATAAATTAGGAAGCAGGCCTGGTTTATTAGACACTGAATCGTCTGGTATTGCAATCTGGGAAATCCTAGTCTCTAGAAGAGAGAGAAGTAAGTGTTTGTTTTTAAAGTCATCCAGTCTACAACGTTTTGTTGTGGCAGTATGAACAGACTGAGACAACATCCCAGAGAATGGGACAAAAGATTTGCAAATTACATATTTGATAAGTCTAGTGTCATTATTATATGAAGAGTTCTTCTACTTCAGTAATAAAGGACAAATATTTTTTAAGATGGATGAAGGAGTTGAATATACATTTCTCCAAACTGGATATATAAAGGTCCAATAAACAAACATATGGAAAGAAGATGCACATCATTAGTCATTAGGAAATCAAAATTAAACCCATATTGAGATATCATTTCATACCTACTGGGATGACTAGAATCAAAAAGTCTAACAGTAACAACTGTTGGCAAGAATGTGGAGAAATTGGAACCCTCATACACTGATGCTAAGAATATAAAATAATCCAGCCACTTTGAACAATATTTTGGCAGTTTCTCAGCAAATTAACCATAGAGTTATCATATGACCCAGCAGTGCCACTTCTAGGTAAACATCCGAGAAAACTGAAAACATATTCACAGAAAATAATCAGCATTATTCTTAGTAGTCAAAAAGTCAAAATAACACAGATATTCAACAACTGATGAGTGAATAAATAAAATGTGATACATCAATTCATACAATGGCATATTTAATCTTTATTATTTCTTAATTTCTATTTGTTTTAGTTTTTTTTTTTTNTGAAAACATATTCACAGAAAATAATCAGCATTATTCTTAGTAGTCAAAAAGTCAAAATAACACAGATATTCAACAACTGATGAGTGAATAAATAAAATGTGATACATCAATTCATACAATGGCATATTTAATCTTTATTATTTCTTAATTTCTATTTGTTTTAGTTTTTTTTTTTTTTAATAGTTGCTTGTGTTAGAAGTTTGGGTTATTTTTTGAGATCTTTCTTCTTTAACATGGGCTTTTATACTTACACTTTTCCTTAAGTACTGCTTTTGGGTTTCCCTGGTGGCTTAGTGGTTAAAACGTCTGCCCGTAATGCAGAAAATCTGGGTTCGATCCCTGGGTTGGGAAGATTCCCTGGGTTAGGAAGATTCCCCTGGAGAAGGAAATTGCAGCCACTCCAGTATTCTTGCCTGGAGAATCCCATGGACGGAGGAACCTGATGGGCTACAGTCCATGGGGTCCCAGAGTCGGACACGACTGAGCGACTTCACTTTGCTGCATCCTATAACTGAACTGAACTGATAAGTTTGGAATGTTGTGTGTTTTCATTTTTTTTCATGTCAGTAAACTCTCCAGTTTCCTTGTGAATTATTCTTTTGCCCTTTAGTTGATGAAGAATGTAAGGCTTAATTTCCACATGTTTGTCAAATTTCCTGCTGTTACTGATTTCCACTTTCATTCTGTTGGAGTTAGAGGTTATAATTTGTATGATTTCCACCTTTCCCTTTTAAGTTTATCAAGGCTGTTTATGGCCTAACATATGGTCTGTTTTAGAGAATGTCCTGTGTACATTTCAGGAGAACGTGTAAAGTTCTCAGTGGTTAACGGTACCTTCACCTGTGCTTCAAGTCTGATCTCTTCTCATCTCTTTGGGAAAACTGTTGTCTTACATGTTTCCTCTCTCTCTGGTATTTCCAACTGATCCCACTTTGCTCACTCCTTTCCTGGAGCCCTTGTGTGCTCTTAGCACACCCCTTTCTTGACTTCCCCTTTACTCCATACCCACGGCTACTGTCCTGATTCTGTCTCTTCCACATCACCGTCACACCTCTCCACTCGCTTCAAGACACTCACTTCTTGGCCTTTCTCCATCAGGACTCCTCAGGCTATCACACGGTGACCCACTACCACTCCGGCACTTGACACTCTTGACTCCTCTTTCCTTTGTGAAGTCGCGCTTCTTTCAGTTTCCTTAATATCACACTCTCCCGGCTCTCCCTCCCGTCTGGTGCCCCGCTCAGCCTCCTTGTCTGGCTCCTCTTCCTTTGCTTCTGTCCTTCCCTCAGATGTCGCTGCTTCCAAGTGTTTGGGGACAGTTGCCTTTTCATCTCAGTTCTCATTCTCTCACTGACACCTACTCCATTGGCTCCTATTATCATTCTCATGCTGCTAATGCCCCAGCTATTTCCCCAACACACTCTCTGCTAAGCATCAGACCCTGCATTCAACTTTACTAGACCTCTCCACTGGGGCTCAGGCTCAATATGTCTGATGCTGCATTTATTGTCTTCAACTTCTATTTCTGGGGCCCTATTCTCAGTTCTGACTCATTGGAAAAGACCCTGATGCTGGGAAAGATTGAAGGCAGAAGGAGAAGAGGGCAACAGAAGATGAGATGGTTGGATGGCATCACTTATTCAATGGATGTGGATTTGGGCAAACTCCAGGAGAAGGTGAGAGACAGGGAGGCCTGGCGTGTTGCAATCCCAGGGGTTGCACAAGAGTCAGACACAACTTGGTGACTGAACAACAACAAAAATTCTCAAAAATGGCCCACTTCAGAAACCTGGAGCTTGTCCTCGGCTCTTTTCTCTCATCCACCTTGAAGAACAGTCGATCAAGTGCAAACAACGTATCAGGTCCTGTGCTAAGCACCTCACATGTGATTTTTTTTTTTTTTTCATATTGTTGGGAAGAAAGGAATACTGCATTTTAGGGAAGAAAGAAATAGTGAAACTTTAGTTGTTTTTGATACTTTGGTGAGGACACTTAAGCAGAGTTCTGTTAAGTCATCACATTTTTTCCCAGCTTACCCCTCACCCCTAGATGTTGTGGTTGCCTGGAATAGGCTTGCCCATCCCCACCCCTCTCCCTGACCCCTGACCCCTGATACTCCTCTTATGTCTCCATTACTTCTCATCACACTGTATTGCAATGTTCCAGGTTCCTTTTTTGTATTATATTGAATTTAGTGAGAAAGAGGAAGGATTCTTCTCTTTCAGGAAATAAATGCAGAAGCAACCACTGCTTGTATATTCAGGCAATACATGTATTTTCTATTTAGTAGGGGCTGTTAAAGTATTAATAGCCTAAGCTGGTTTACTTGCATCTAAAAAATCATTGAAAAGTTATTTTCTCTCACACAGAAAATTCTTTTTTCACCACCAATATTACCCCTAAATACAAATAAAGAAGATTGCTGTTTGCTCAATTTTAAAATGCAAACAAGTCAAAATGGTGTTTCTTCTCTTTCCTTCAATCTTCCCAGCTTAGCCAGGATGCTTCACCTAAGCTAGAGTCCCAAAGATCAGAAAGAACCATGGGAATCTATCATGCTAATCCCAGCCTCTTTAAGCAAACACACACGCACAAACACACATACACACAAACACACAAACACACATACACACACAGATATATACACAGACACACCAGCCCCCCAGCCATGCAACTGTGTCAGTTATTACTAAAGCCACCCCAAAACTCAGATTACAAATAGAAAGGAGGATTCTATGTACTTGTAATCTTCTTAATGGATAGGGACCAAAGTTGCTTCTCTGAATTGCACAGTGAATGCATTGAACTGGGCTCCTCCCCCTAAAGTTTTTCAGAAGCTCAGCTTTGCTAGTGGCGGGGAATAAGAAGGAAGAATTCGACAGGACACAAGGTGCACTAGACACGGTATATAGCTATATTATCATTAAGTACTCTGCAAACAATATGTGGGAGAAGGGCCTCACTTGAGTTTTAAAAAATTCATATTTTCAATATAGGTTGATTGGTAATGGGGATGGATCAGGGACTAGAGGTGAGTACCCAAGGCCAGGATAAACCCTCAAAATCTGTTGGGGCTCTGTTCCCCCAGTGCCTACTGAACCCTCTTGATCACTACACACAGTTTGCTAGATGATCTCTGTCCCTACAAATTTCTTCAAGAACCTCAGTGGACTCCCCACAACATGGAATTAAAACTTTTAAACCTGGTATCTTTCATTAGTACACAGAAGTATGTTTTTTCCTCCACCTGGCCTTTTTTCCTTGCAATCTCAGTAAACTTATCAGTTCTAGAAAGCTTTCTCCATAGATAAGCATTTTATCTACAAAAATGTTTGGTTCTCCCTGCCCTTTAAGATCTGTATACTTTTTACTTCTTTTATTACCTTAGTGGAGATGGAATTGTCAGTATGAATAGGAGTGGTTTACCAGAACATCTTTTTTTTTTTGGTCTGTTTTATTTTAATTTTTAAAATTTTATTATTAATTTAAATTTAAATTTATTTAATTGGAGGCTAATTACTTTACATTATTGTATTAGTTTTGCCATACATCAACGTGAATCTGCCACAGGTGTCTGTTTTATTTTTAAAATCATGTAAAAACTTTCAGTTTTTCACAATTACATATGATTTCAACTATAGTTTAAAAATATAATATGGGCTTCCCTTACAGCTCAGTTGGGAAAGAATCTGCCTGCAATGCAGGAGACCCAGGTTCAATTCCTGGGTTGGAAAGATCCCCCAGAGAAGTAAATGGCAACCCACTCCAGTATTCTTGCCCAGAGAATCATGGACAGAGGAGTGTGGTGGGCTACAGTCCATGGGGTCACAAGAGGCAGACACGACTTAGCAACTAAACCACCATAGTTTAAAAATATATATGTTTTTAGGTTTATCAGTTTTATTTGTTTCTGTTCTAATATTTGTTTCCTTTCCTCTACTTATTTTAAAGTTACAGCTTAAAGTATTAATCAGCTATTTCTTCCTTTCCTAATAAAAGTCTTTGATTCTACAGATTTCCATCTAAGTACTACTTTAGTTTCAGCTTATGAATTTTGATATATTATATTTTAATTTTTATGAAAAGTTTTAAACCCATTTTCAGTCTTCTGATGGTTAAGTTTCCACAATTGTTTTTATATACACAAGACTTTTGAGACTGAGGTATATTGGGATCTAGGCAAGGAGTTGGACATCAGTTTTAATGGCATGAAATGCTAGAAGAGATAGGATGGTTACAGAGTAGTATCTCCTGATATTGCAGATTCCTGTTCATGGCAGAGGAAGCAACTGTCAGCAGCCTAGTTCTATAGTGGGGTTCCAGATGTAACTTATGGGGTCTCTGACCTGAATTTGTTTCTTTGATTCTACCAAAAAATCATTGATATAAAATTTGTCTTTTAGTAAAGTTTTTTCCTAGATGTCCATCAGGAGATGAGTGGATAAGAAAGCTGTGGTACATATACACAATGGAGTATTACTCAGCCATTAAAAAGAATACATTTGAATCAGTTCTAATAAGATGGATGAAACTGGAACCGATTATACAGAGTGAAGTAAGCCAGAGAGAAAAACACCAATATAGTTATACTAACACGTATATATGGAATTTAGAAAGATGGTAATGAGGACCTTGTATGCAAAACAGCAAAAGAGACACAGATGTGATGAGCGGACTTTTGGACTCTGAGGGGGAGGGAGAGGGAGAGGGTGGGATGATTTGGGAGAATCGCATTGAAATATGTATACTATCATGTAAGAAACTAATTGTCNAAGGCCATTTGGATCTGAATATTTTCTTTAACTTATTTGCTGAAGTATCAAAGATAAAATAAAAACAGCTATACTGTTCCATGTGACAACTGAAAATTATCTCCATTTTGTAAGACTGGGTCCAAGAGAAACTACTGTAGAGATGGGCTCCCAAAGGTGTATGATAAGAGATCCTGGGTTTAGGTTAACGAAATGGGCCCCTGGATCCATGGCAGTGAAATGGGAGTACTGCTGGTGCTAAGATCTAAAGAGTTAAGGCAGTGAGGAAGCTTGATGAGGATAAATGAGGTCACTGCTTGATTTATTACTGCTAAATCAACATAATGGACATTTCCTATGGTCTCCAGTCAGTTAGCTAAATCACCATCGATGCCCATCATTTGTCTAGCACCTTTCAGTATGTGCTTTCAGTTTCACCCATGAGATGCAGATAGGTACAATTATGATTACCTCCTATTTTCCAGGTGAGGAAACTGAGGATCCAAAGACATTAACAGACAAGCCCAGGGTCTGGAAAGTCAGTACATGACAAAGTCAAGACTCGGACCAGGTCTCCACTGCCCCAGCCAAAGGTCTTTCTGAATCCAAGTCTCTTTCATCGCAGTGAATCTCCCACACTAAGATGGTTTCAAGCCTTGAGGAGCCATATGAGGGGGAGGAGAGGCCAGACCTGTCCCAGCACAGCTTCCCACCTCCCTCAGACCACCTCAGGAGAGGAACAAAGGCCTGTGGTGTGTCTCAGTAGCCTCGGAGAAATAAAGCGACATTTGGCCAACCACAGCTACTTTCCTCTACGCTCAGTGCGTCACAGATAGGCCAGAATCTCCAGCCTCTCTCACACCTGCAAAAGCTGCTAGCTCAAGAAGCTCAGCTGGTCTCTGAGCAGGGCCTAGGGACCCTAACTGTCTGAGAGCTGAAGGCTAGTGGACCCCGCTGTCCTTCCTGGGGCAGTGAATTATCCTCCTAGAGAGTCTCATGGTCCAGCTTTCACAGGGCCTTTTTGTCTTAGTGTAACCACCATCTGATCAGTCTCACCAACTACATCACTTTTACACCTGGAGAAGCCCCCCATGGTAGAGAGACTGCTCCCACATTGTGCTCATACGCCATGCATGTCTCCTGCCCTACCATAGTGTGTGGGCGACTCCCTCCCCAGGCACATTGCTGCTAAGTCACTTCAGTCATGTCTGACTCTGTGTGACCCCATAGAGTCAGGCCTCTTTCTGCAGGGCTTCCTTTACCACAAAACTCCGTTCTTAGCTCTTGGCTGGATTGGTTCTGAGCATCTCTTTTCTCTCCGTTGTGAGGAGAACAGACCACAATGCCCAATACAACCTTCTACCCACCCCAAGGGCTCAAACCACACTACTCTACTGCATAGGTAAGAGGGCAGGCTTTGCAGATCTCCACTCACAGCCCCTGAGAACCACAGTGGGGACCGAGGAGAAGGAGAGCCCCAGAAGATGCAGTTAACTGGGAAAAACCTTCCCATATTAAGGGTTAATAGCCCTTATGGGCCTAAGTAAAGAAACCTCATCAGTCTCCAGCCTGCATACCTGCTCCCACTCCCTGAAGTAAGACCCTTCCCTCCCTCCTCTTTCAAATAAAGCTCAAATGATCCCCTGGGACCCTCCTCATTCTGCTCCAGATGGAATTAGGAGCTCTCTGTGCTGGGCTCCCACAGCACTTCAGCAAGTTGTCTGTCATTTGTGACGTGACCAGGTCACTGGCTCTTGCCCTCCCACTTCTGATGCCACCCCTGGCCCTGTGCACAGAGGAGGCAGGGAGACCCCACTCTCGGGCTGGTGCAGGTCCAGGGTTAGCACCTGAGAGTGGGAGTCTCGTCTCACTCTTGTCACAGGCCTCCTGTGAGAACGCTGCAGTGCCACACCTGCTCCTGAGTAAGGCAAGCGTCTTTCAGCTACACTGCAAGTGGCAACTTGCACTGTATTTCACCTAGCACATACTTATTGATCACAGTTGTGCCTCTGCACAAGTAGGGCCCTCCTTTCCAGTCCAGTCACTGTCTGCTTTAGTCACTAAGCCCTGAGCTGGCTCAGTGTCCCACATTTGGGAATTTCCTACCAGGCTGGAAACGCTGCTCTGGGGCACAGGTTGCTGGTGACCTTATTCTGGGGACACATGCTGACCTGCATTGCTTCTGCCCTGACCAGTGCCCTTCATGTTATAAATTCTCCTTAGTTGTGCTGCTTACATGTTCTGCTGTCTTGGAAAATCCAGGGCTTTGATACTTGACAGAATTATGTCTGAGTCTCATCTTCTTCACTTATTATCTGAATAACCCTGGAAATTGCTGAACTTATTTGAGCCTGTGAGCTTTTCACAGCTGGTGGGAGGGGGGGCGGTATTTATCTATTTCATCAGTTTCTCAGTTAGGTAAGGGCCCTTGTTTATGCCACCAGTCAGATCACTTATAGATGTTCAACAAAATATCTGTTTTAACTTGAATCCCTTATCTATGAGCTATTTCTTTCATTATGAATGTGTTGGTTGTACTAGGAGGCCAGAGTTCCAGGGGTTTCCTTTCATGGCACTATATTTTCCTTAAAAAATAAAATGGTCGACAGAGAACAAGATGGTGGAGGAATAGGTGGACATGGGGTACATCTCTCTCCACGGATACATCAGGAATATGCCTTCAGACACAGAAGTGCATGCAGAACACCAGATGAGAGCAGACAGGAGTACTTGACCAGTGGAAAGTAATAACTCAGTTCAGTCGCTCAGTCGTGTCTGACTCTGCGACCCCATGAACCGTAGCAGGCCAGGCCTCCCTGTCCATCACCAGCTCCTGGAGTCTACCCAAACTCATGTCCATTGAGTTGGTGATGCCATCCAACCATCTCATCCTCTGTTGTCCCCTTCTCCTCCTGTCCTCAATCTTTCCCAGCATCAGGGTCTTTTTAAATGAGTATGAAGTGAAGTGAAGCCGCTCAGTTGTGTCTGACTCTTTGTGACCCCATGGACTGTAGCCTACCACGCTCCTCCATCCATGGGATTTTCCAGGAAAGAGTACTGGAGTGGGTTGCCATTTCCTTCTCCACAAATGAGGATGCTGCTGCTGCTGCTGCTAAGTCGCTTCAGTTGTGTCCGACTCTGTGCGACCCCATAGATGGAAGCCCACCAGGCTCCCCTGTCCCTGGGATTCTCCAGGCAAGAACACTAGAGTGGGTTGCCATTTCCTTCTCCAATGCATGAAAGAGAAAAGTGAAAGTGAAGTCGCTCAGTCGTGTCTGACTCTTAGCGACCCCATGGCCTGCAGCCTACCAGGCTCCTCTGTCCATGGGATTTCCCAGGCAAGAGTAGTAGAGTGGGGTGCCATTGCCTTCTCTGCAAATGAGGATAGACCCACACAAAAGGATGAAGGAACTAGGGGGAAAAACAGGAGTATTAGTAGGACTGGATCTGTCCTTGGTGGGTGGGGGAACAGAAGCAAGGGTCTGATCCCCACATTGGGGCAATTGTCTGAGTCAGAGGAAAAACATTTAGGACTGAGAGTGAAACAGCGGATCTGTGGCAGCCTAGATGGAATGAGAATCAGAGAGTCCTTGCCACAGCCATCCATACCTTGGACAGGAAAGCTGGTATCCTGGAAGGCACAGTGGCTGGGAGCTGGAATTTAGGGATTGTTGAGCTATCCCAGGGTGAGGGCTGCTGTTGACTGCAAGGAGACAGATTGAGGGGTTGTGAGGGAAGAGATCGTGGTGGGAAATGCCTGTGGAGGAAAACTGGGTAGCCATGGAAAGAAAGTGATACTGCTGAGTCATGCATAGTGGGTGGAGCCATCACTATAGCCTCTCTCCCTACACACACCAGCACTGGCAGCTGAACAATAGAGGGACTGGCCCATCCAATGCTTGACACCCTGAACTACAAAGTAAAACCCCATCCAGGGTGCTCCTTTAAGTGTCTGATGTGCTGAACTACAGAGTAGGACCCCAGCCAGGTGTGCCTCTCTGTGTGCCTGATGAGCTGATCTACAGAGTAGGACCCCAGGCAAGGGAGCCTGAATAGGCAGAGCTACAGAGAAAGATTGGCCAAAGAGGCCTTCTGATTGCCAGCTACAAGAGGCTCAAAAAAGACTCTGATAGGACCATAACTCATGTGGTGGAGGCAGTCTGTGTCCCTACACACTTGGTGCTAGCCAGGGTCCCTGCAAGCCAAGCAGCTCTGCCACCCTCATGATCAACGCTCACTGGGGCAGAGCTGCCACAGGCAAAAATGTCTTGCTTCTATGTGTGCAGGTTTGCTTCGGTAGTGTCCGACTCTCTGCAACCCTGTAGACTGGCCTGCCAGGCTTCTCTATCAGGGAGGAGGGTTTTCCAGGCAAGAATACTGGAGCATATTGGCCAATACTGGTTGCCCTACCCTTCCAGAGCACTGTATTTCCTGCTACCCTAGCCACCAACTCCCCTGAGTGCTACCAGAACTTTTGCAACCCAAGCAGTTGCACCACCTCCACACCTGGCTCTCATAGGGGCAAACCCAAGCCCTCCAGGGCAGCCTCAGGAGCAAACCCCAGTGGACGACCCACATGCATAGGTGGAAATAAAACCACAATTGAAACCCAGGGGCAGTGTGAGTGACTAAGGAAGATCCCAAACCTTTTGACCAGCTGTTTACAAGCTGCAGGTTAAATTCGCATGATCAACTAGGCAGACTCTATGTCTATGGAATATATAAAAGGGCATTGAGAGACAAAAACACAGAGTAGTAGGACCAGATTAGAATCTGAGCTGCCCCCACAATAGGTCCAGAGATCAGCACCATGTTGGAGGGCATTCTAGGGAGGTGAGGTGGAACTTTGACTCTCAGCGAGGGAAAGGACTCTGACGCATTGACTCAAGAAAAACATTTATTATTCTTATATTTTGACTTGTTCTGTAGATTCTTTTGGATTTTTTCTTTTTCTCCGCACCTGCGCCCTCCGCCCTGGTGCTGTTAATTTTATTGGCACTATGAAATCTGATTAAGCTTTCGAGCTTTTTTTCCCTTTTTATTCTCAGTCACATTTTTTTTATTGTTGTTATAAACCTCTGTCTTTATGTTGGGCTTTTGCAGTTCTGGGGAGTCTTCCTTTTTTTAAAAAAATCTTTTTAACTTTTTAAACCTATTATTATTTTTTTCTATAGTTATTCCTTTGTTTTTCCCACTGCTCTTTTCCACTTACAGTTAATCTTTAATGTATATAAATATTCTATATCTACCTCTATTTAACTTTGAATATCTGTTCTTTTTTTCTTTCCTTTCTTTTCTTACCTCTCAGCATACTTGTTAGTTTTATTTTCATTGCTTTATACCCCAACTGGCACCTGGTTTTAATTTTGTTTTCCAGTTTGTTCTTTAGTTAGTTTTGGTTTCATAGACATAATTTTAGGTTTCCTTTGTTTGCTGGGTCAATCTATTGTACTTTATTTTTGTTGTACTGTTTTGATTTTGCTTATGGGTGTATATGTATATGTGTATATTCAGTCACACTTTTTTACTGTTGTTATAAACCTCTGCATTTATGTTGGGCTTTATTGTTCTATGGAGTTTTCCTTTTTTTTTTTTCTTTCTTCCGTTTTTTTTTCTTTTCTTATTTTATAATGTTAACTTTTAATTTTTAAAAACATATTATGGTTTTTCTACATTTATTCATTTGCCTTTCCTACTGTTCTTTTCCCCTTGCAGATAATCTTTGATGCATATAAATCTATTTAACTTTGCATATCTATTCTTTTCTTTCCTTTCCTCTCAACGTATTTGTTAGTTTTGTTTTCATTGCTTTATTCCCCACTTGACACCTTATGTTAGTTTTGTTTTCCGCTTTGTGATTTAGTTAGTTTTGTTCCTGTCTCTTATACACATCTCAAGTTGTCTGTCATTTGTGACGTGACCAGGTCACTGGCTCTTGCCCTCCCACTTCTGATGCCACCCCTGGCCCTGTGCACAGAGGAGGCAGGGAGACCCCACTCTCGGGCTGGTGCAGGTCCAGGGTTAGCACCTGAGAGTGGGAGTCTCGTCTCACTCTTGTCACAGGCCTCCTGTGAGAACGCTGCAGTGCCACACCTGCTCCTGAGTAAGGCAAGCGTCTTTCAGCTACACTGCAAGTGGCAACTTGCACTGTATTTCACCTAGCACATACTTATTGATCACAGTTGTGCCTCTGCACAAGTAGGGCCCTCCTTTCCAGTCCAGTCACTGTCTGCTTTAGTCACTAAGCCCTGAGCTGGCTCAGTGTCCCACATTTGGGAATTTCCTACCAGGCTGGAAACGCTGCTCTGGGGCACAGGTTGCTGGTGACCTTATTCTGGGGACACATGCTGACCTGCATTGCTTCTGCCCTGACCAGTGCCCTTCATGTTATAAATTCTCCTTAGTTGTGCTGCTTACATGTTCTGCTGTCTTGGAAAATCCAGGGCTTTGATACTTGACAGAATTATGTCTGAGTCTCATCTTCTTCACTTATTATCTGAATAACCCTGGAAATTGCTGAACTTATTTGAGCCTGTGAGCTTTTCACAGCTGGTGGGAGGGGGGGCGGTATTTATCTATTTCATCAGTTTCTCAGTTAGGTAAGGGCCCTTGTTTATGCCACCAGTCAGATCACTTATAGATGTTCAACAAAATATCTGTTTTAACTTGAATCCCTTATCTATGAGCTATTTCTTTCATTATGAATGTGTTGGTTGTACTAGGAGGCCAGAGTTCCAGGGGTTTCCTTTCATGGCACTATATTTTCCTTAAAAAATAAAATGGTCGACAGAGAACAAGATGGTGGAGGAATAGGTGGACATGGGGTACATCTCTCTCCACGGATACATCAGGAATATGCCTTCAGACACAGAAGTGCATGCAGAACACCAGATGAGAGCAGACAGGAGTACTTGACCAGTGGAAAGTAATAACTCAGTTCAGTCGCTCAGTCGTGTCTGACTCTGCGACCCCATGAACCGTAGCAGGCCAGGCCTCCCTGTCCATCACCAGCTCCTGGAGTCTACCCAAACTCATGTCCATTGAGTTGGTGATGCCATCCAACCATCTCATCCTCTGTTGTCCCCTTCTCCTCCTGTCCTCAATCTTTCCCAGCATCAGGGTCTTTTTAAATGAGTATGAAGTGAAGTGAAGCCGCTCAGTTGTGTCTGACTCTTTGTGACCCCATGGACTGTAGCCTACCACGCTCCTCCATCCATGGGATTTTCCAGGAAAGAGTACTGGAGTGGGTTGCCATTTCCTTCTCCACAAATGAGGATGCTGCTGCTGCTGCTGCTAAGTCGCTTCAGTTGTGTCCGACTCTGTGCGACCCCATAGATGGAAGCCCACCAGGCTCCCCTGTCCCTGGGATTCTCCAGGCAAGAACACTAGAGTGGGTTGCCATTTCCTTCTCCAATGCATGAAAGAGAAAAGTGAAAGTGAAGTCGCTCAGTCGTGTCTGACTCTTAGCGACCCCATGGCCTGCAGCCTACCAGGCTCCTCTGTCCATGGGATTTCCCAGGCAAGAGTAGTAGAGTGGGGTGCCATTGCCTTCTCTGCAAATGAGGATAGACCCACACAAAAGGATGAAGGAACTAGGGGGAAAAACAGGAGTATTAGTAGGACTGGATCTGTCCTTGGTGGGTGGGGGAACAGAAGCAAGGGTCTGATCCCCACATTGGGGCAATTGTCTGAGTCAGAGGAAAAACATTTAGGACTGAGAGTGAAACAGCGGATCTGTGGCAGCCTAGATGGAATGAGAATCAGAGAGTCCTTGCCACAGCCATCCATACCTTGGACAGGAAAGCTGGTATCCTGGAAGGCACAGTGGCTGGGAGCTGGAATTTAGGGATTGTTGAGCTATCCCAGGGTGAGGGCTGCTGTTGACTGCAAGGAGACAGATTGAGGGGTTGTGAGGGAAGAGATCGTGGTGGGAAATGCCTGTGGAGGAAAACTGGGTAGCCATGGAAAGAAAGTGATACTGCTGAGTCATGCATAGTGGGTGGAGCCATCACTATAGCCTCTCTCCCTACACACACCAGCACTGGCAGCTGAACAATAGAGGGACTGGCCCATCCAATGCTTGACACCCTGAACTACAAAGTAAAACCCCATCCAGGGTGCTCCTTTAAGTGTCTGATGTGCTGAACTACAGAGTAGGACCCCAGCCAGGTGTGCCTCTCTATGTGCCTGATGAGCTGATCTACAGAGTAGGACCCCAGGCAAGGGAGCCTGAATAGGCAGAGCTACAGAGAAAGATTGGCCAAAGAGGCCTTCTGATTGCCAGCTACAAGAGGCTCAAAAAAGACTCTGATAGGACCATAACTCATGTGGTGGAGGCAGTCTGTGTCCCTACACACTTGGTGCTAGCCAGGGTCCCTGCAAGCCAAGCAGCTCTGCCACCCTCATGATCAACGCTCACTGGGGCAGAGCTGCCACAGGCAAAAATGTCTTGCTTCTATGTGTGCAGGTTTGCTTCGGTAGTGTCCGACTCTCTGCAACCCTGTAGACTGGCCTGCAAGGCTTCTCTATCAGGGAGGAGGGTTTTCCAGGCAAGAATACTGGAGCATATTGGCCAATACTGGTTGCCCTACCCTTCCAGAGCACTGTATTTCCTGCTACCCTAGCCACCAACTCCCCTGAGTGCTACCAGAACTTTTGCAACCCAAGCAGTTGCACCACCTCCACACCTGGCTCTCATAGGGGCAAACCCAAGCCCTCCAGGGCAGCCTCAGGAGCAAACCCCAGTGGACGACCCACATGCATAGGTGGAAATAAAACCACAATTGAAACCCAGGGGCAGTGTGAGTGACTAAGGAAGATCCCAAACCTTTTGACCAGCTGTTTACAAGCTGCAGGTTAAATTCGCATGATCAACTAGGCAGACTCTATGTCTATGGAATATATAAAAGGGCATTGAGAGACAAAAACACAGAGTAGTAGGACCAGATTAGAATCTGAGCTGCCCCCACAATAGGTCCAGAGATCAGCACCATGTTGGAGGGCATTCTAGGGAGGTGAGGTGGAACTTTGACTCTCAGCGAGGGAAAGGACTCTGACGCATTGACTCAAGAAAAACATTTATTATTCTTATATTTTGACTTGTTCTGTAGATTCTTTTGGATTTTTTCTTTTTCTCCGCACCTGCGCCCTCCGCCCTGGTGCTGTTAATTTTATTGGCACTATGAAATCTGATTAAGCTTTCGAGCTTTTTTTCCCTTTTTATTCTCAGTCACATTTTTTTTATTGTTGTTATAAACCTCTGTCTTTATGTTGGGCTTTTGCAGTTCTGGGGAGTCTTCCTTTTTTTAAAAAAATCTTTTTAACTTTTTAAACCTATTATTATTTTTTTCTATAGTTATTCCTTTGTTTTTCCCACTGCTCTTTTCCACTTACAGTTAATCTTTAATGTATATAAATATTCTATATCTACCTCTATTTAACTTTGAATATCTGTTCTTTTTTTCTTTCCTTTCTTTTCTTACCTCTCAGCATACTTGTTAGTTTTATTTTCATTGCTTTATACCCCAACTGGCACCTGGTTTTAATTTTGTTTTCCAGTTTGTTCTTTAGTTAGTTTTGGTTTCATAGACATAATTTTAGGTTTCCTTTGTTTGCTGGGTCAATCTATTGTACTTTATTTTTGTTGTACTGTTTTGATTTTGCTTATGGGTGTATATGTATATGTGTATATTCAGTCACACTTTTTTACTGTTGTTATAAACCTCTGCATTTATGTTGGGCTTTATTGTTCTATGGAGTTTTCCTTTTTTTTTTTTCTTTCTTCCGTTTTTTTTTCTTTTCTTATTTTATAATGTTAACTTTTAATTTTTAAAAACATATTATGGTTTTTCTACATTTATTCATTTGCCTTTCCTACTGTTCTTTTCCCCTTGCAGATAATCTTTGATGCATATAAATCTATTTAACTTTGCATATCTATTCTTTTCTTTCCTTTCCTCTCAACGTATTTGTTAGTTTTGTTTTCATTGCTTTATTCCCCACTTGACACCTTACGTTAGTTTTGTTTTCCACTTTGTGATTTAGTTAGTTTTGTTCTTAATTGGTAAATATGATTTCTGATTTTCTTTGTTTGCTGGTTCAACCTACTGTACTTTATTTTTGTTGAGCTGCATTGACCTTGCTCATGGGTGTATATGTATATGTGGATATTCCATTATTTTAATTATTATTTGCCTGATTTTGTAACTGTCATGTGTCTGGGGTTCATCTTTGGTTTCTTGTTGTTGAACATTTGTTTTAATCTCACTTAATGCCATAAAAAACAACTTGTGAAATCTTCATTCCTGACCAAAGATTGAACCCTGAGCCTTTGGAGCGGGAGCGCTGACTCCAAGACCCTAGACTACCAAAGAACTAACCATAGGGAGTATCAAATAGTGAGAACTCACACAAAGGAAACCACTTGAATACAAGACCCAGCATCATTCAATGACCAGTAGCACCCTGTGCAGGATGCTTCATCTAAACAACAAACAAAACAGAAATACAAACCCAATCATCAGCAGACAGGATTACCACCTCACTCAGACTTTCCCATCAGAGGGAAAACAAACAGGCACTCAGCATATATCTCACTCTATACAAAGTTTACACAAATTGCTGCACCAACCTTCAGTTCAGTTCAGTTCAGTCACTCAGTCATGTCCGACTCTTAGCGATACCATGAATCACAGCATGCCAGGCCTCCCTGTCCATCACCAACTCCCGGAGTTTACTCAAACTCATGTCCATCGAGTCGGTGATGCCATCCAGCCATCTCATCCTCTGTCGTCCCCTTCTCCTACTGCCCCCAATCCCTCCCAGCATCAGAGTCTTTTCCAATGAGTTAACTCTTCACATGAGGTGGCCAAAGTATTGGAGTTTCAGCTTTAGCATCAGACCTTCTAATGAACACCCAGGACTGATCTCCTTTAGGATTGACTGGTTGGATCTCCTTGCAGTCCAAGGGACTCGCAAGAGTCTTCTCCAACACCACAGTTCAAAAGCATCAATTCTTCAGTGCTCAGCTTTCTTCACAGTCCAACTCTCACATCCATACATGACCACTGGAAGAACCACTGCCTTGACTAGATGTATCTTTGTTGGCAAAGTAATGTCTCTGCTTTTGAACATGCTATCTAGGTTGGTCATAACTTTTCTTCCAAGGAGTAAGTGTCTTTTAATTTCATGGCTGCAATCACATCTGCAGTAATTTGGGAGCCCCCCAAAATAAAGTCTGACACTGTTTCCACTGTTTGCCCATCTATTTCCCATGAAGTGATGGGACCAGATACCATGATCTTAGCTTTCTGAATGTTGAGCTTTAAAACAACATTTTCATTCTCCTCTTTCACTTTCATCAAGAGGCTCTTTAGTTCCTTTTCACTTTCTGCCATAAAGGTGGTATCATCTGCATATCTGAAGTTATTGATATTTCTCCCAGCAATCTTGATTCCAGCTCGTGCTTCTTACAGCCTAGCATTTCTCATGATGTACTCTGCATATAAGTTAAATAAGCAGGATGACAATATACAGCCTGGACGTACTCTTTTTCCTATTTGGAACCAGTCTGTTGTTTCATGCACAGTTCTATCTGTTGCTTCCTGACCTGCATATAGGTTTCTCAAGAGGCTGGCCAGGTGATCTGGTATTCCCACCTCTTTCAGAATTTTCCACAGTTTATTGTGATCCACACAGTCAAAGGCTTTGGCATAGTCAATAAAGCAGAACTAGATGTTTTTCTGGAACTCTCTTGTTTTCTTGATGATTCAGCAGATGTTGGCAATTTGATCTCTGGTTCTTCTGCCTTTTCTAAAGCCAGCTTG
>SJYX01002020.1:6656-48342 GCA_006410675.1 Oreotragus oreotragus
TGATAATCTGGGTCGTGAAGATCTTTTTTGTACAGTTCTTCTGTGTATTCTTACCACCTCTTCTTAACATCATCTGCTTCTGTTAAGTCCATACCATTTCTGTCTTCTATTGTGCCCATCTTTGCATGAAAAGTTCCCTTGGTATCTCTAATTTTCTTGAAGAGATCTCTAGTGTTTCCCATTGTATTGTTTTCCTCTATTTCTTTGCATTGATCACTGAGGAAGTCTTTCTTATCTCTCCGTGCTATTCTTTGGAACTCTGCATTCAAATGGTTATATTTTTCCATTTCTCCTTTAACTTTAGTGCTAGCAAAGTAATGCTCAAAATTCTGCAAGCCAGGCCTCAACAGTATGTGAGCTGTGAACTTCCAGATGTTCAAGGTGGACTTAGAAAAGGCAGAGGAACCAGAGATCAAATTACAAACATCCATTGGATCATCAAAAAAGCAAGAGTTCCAGAAAAACATCTACTTCTGCTTTCTTGACTACACCAAAACCTTTGACTGTGTGGATCACAAAAAAATGTGGAAAATTCTTCAAGAGATGGGAATACCAGATCACCTGACCTGCCTCTTGAGAAACCTGTATGCAGGTCAAGAAGCAAAATTAGAACTGGATATGGAATAACAGACTGCTTCCAGATTGGGAAAGGAGTACGTCAAGGCTATATATTGTCTCCCTGCTTATTTAATTTATATGCAGAGTACATCATGAGAAACACTGGACTGGAAGAAACACAAGCTGGAATCAAGATTGCTGGGAGAAATATCAGTAACCTCAGATATGCAGATGACACCACCCTTATGGCAGAAAGTGAAGAACTAAAGAGCCTCTTGATGAAAGTGAAAGAGGAGAGTGAAAAAGTTAGCTTAAAAGTCAACATTCAGAAAACTAAGATCATGGCATCTGGTCCCATCACTTCATGCAAATAGATGGGGAAACAGTGGAAACAGTGAAAGGTTTTATTTTGGGTGGGGGGCTCCAAAATCACTGCCGGTGGTGATTGCAGCCATGAAATTAAAAGATGCTTGCTCCTTGGAAGAAAAAATATGACCAACCTAGATAGCATATTGAAAAGCAGAGACATTGCTTTACCAGCAAAGGTCCATCTAGTCAAGGCTATCATTT
Organism: Oreotragus oreotragus; assembly: GCA_006410675.1. Classification (NCBI taxonomy): domain Eukaryota; kingdom Metazoa; phylum Chordata; class Mammalia; order Artiodactyla; family Bovidae; genus Oreotragus; species Oreotragus oreotragus. The sequence continues at coordinate 7,785 of SJYX01002020.1, forward strand.
TCCAGTGGTCATGTATGGATGTGAGAGTTGGACTCTAAAGAAAGCTGAGCCGCCGAAGAATTGATGCTTTTGGTCTGTGGTGCTGGAGAAGACTCTTGAGAGTCCCTTGGACTGCAAGGAGATCCAACCTGTCAATCCTAATAGAAATGAGTCCTGAATATTCATTGGAAGAGATAATTCCTGAGCTGAAACGCCAGTATTTTGGCCACCTGATGTGGAGAACCAACTCATTGGAAAAGACCCTGATGCTGAGAAAGACTGAAGGTTGGAGGAGAAGGGGATGACAGAGAATGAGAATGAGATGGTTGGATGGCATCACTAAGTCGATGGACATGAGTTTGAATAAGCTCCAGGAGTTGGTGATAGACAGGAAAGCCTGGCATGCTACAGACCATGGGATCACAAAGAACTGGACATGACTGATGACTGTACTGAGCTGATTTTACTGGAGATAAAATAAAGATACAAAAAGGAAATTAAATGTATAAGAAAATATTTAATTTTTTACTATTAAAATAATTTTCAGTCATTATAGGGAACTATAGAAATCCCTGAAGACATAACTATTGGGAGAAAAAAAGCCAAAGTGGTAGAATTATTTTTAAAAATGTTATGGTCATTTACATTTTATATATATATATATATATACATATATTTTTATAACTTATAGTTTTTAATAAAAATCAGTAGGCTTTCATATATGATTGTAAGCAGTTACACTCATTTAATTTTAGTACTGTAAGCAAGGCTCAAAATTAAATGCCAACATTTGGGGCTTAAAATTAAATGAGCCCCATCATATTGTTTGTCACATTATGTTGCATTCTTTATACTATTTATTTACAGGCTTAAAGGATTATAAACAAAATCCAATAGAAATTGGTTCATAATATAAAATACCCTATTTAAGTTATGCCCTTGGTGAGGATAAAAGGAAGGTTAGACTTTTTAGCTTTTCAGCTTTTGACATAATTTCCATGCTGGTGGTTCTTTCCATCTTCTAGAGTACTTCTGTTTCATTATGATGTTATTTACTTACAGCTTAGAATAATCTAAGTAGATCATCTACTAACCATGACCAAGAATCATATAATTGCCCATAAACTGAGTATCCTCCATCCACTTGGGAACCATACATTGTATACTGTCTGCACTAAGAAGCTAGGTTAGTTTTTGTTTGTTTTTATCATCAGTGCTTCTCCCTGATGGCCTCCAGCACAAAACCATTTGGCAAGAGTGATGTCCACCTGAGTTCAATCAAGATCCATGTGACTTGGGTTATTACAGAAACACTCCCCATTCCAGGTCACTTCCAATCCCCGCTGAGAAAAATATGGAAAATTATAGGTACAAGAGGAAGTGTCCCTTATAACAAAAGTCATAATCTTTTTAAGGAAGCAATCAATACTTAAACTATTGGTGCATTTACCAAGAAATTAGTAAAATGCACGTTTTACCCATTGAGTATCATAACTTAATAATACAAAAGTTCAGTATAATTATCATGAAGTTTATTTAAATGATGATTGTGTCAAGTTCTATAGTTTCTTGTTCCTTTGTGTCTTCAGTGAAAATGAACAAGTAAATGAAATTCTAGTGCTTAGTACTTTAGAGTAAGATGCATGTATCATCTGGTGAGTCATTCCTCAGAAGATTCTGGAGTTTGTCATGAAGTTTTCTGTTCTCAGCTTGGATTCTCTCCTTGAGCCTTTTAACCTCTTCCTAAAGAGTGATACATAAAACGAAAGAGCTGAGCAAAAAGTGGTGTCCAGATCATTGTTTAGGGTAAGTCCCAATCACTGACTTTCCCTTACTTATTTTAAACAATCAGTAATAAGAGACAGTCCCTAATTCCTCCTTTCCATTCATATCTATTTTACCTCTTACTCTTGGTTTCCTACTTGTGTAATTATTCTTCCCAGTCTGTTCCTATAGCTGCAGAAACATCATCTCTCAATCCCTGAAATATTGGTATCCCAAGAATTATATCCTAAGGCCCCTTCTCCCTTCGTCCTTAAGCAATCTGAATCACATCTTGACTTCAGTTCTCATGTACACACAAAGGAACATCAGATCTAGTGTTACAAGGAGAGGTTGAAATTAGTAAAATGCACATTTTATCCATTATGAATATCATAACTTTAAAGCTCAATACAAAAGTTCAACTGGGTGGTCTAGGTGATATCCTTAATCAGGTGATGAGTCTGAGCCTTAGATAAGGGAATTTGTTCCATGTCTCCACATCACAGGGTTAAAATAGAAGGAAAAAATGAGATCAGAAACCCTAGATTGAAAATACTGCCCTTCGGTGTGGGTCTGTAATCTCAAAATTATCTTGAAATGGTTCTTGGAAAACAAGAACCTACAGGTAGATCAGCCATGATAGGGAGGATGCCCTTTGTCTCCTAAGGGTGCTCACAGAAGAATGTAAGACCAGGTTTGTAGATATGAAAGCATTGCAGATCCCACTCACTGGGAAGGCTGTTTTGATAATTTGCTAGGCTGTGTGAGAGTGGCATTATTTATCTCTTTGGAACTTAATTTTTCTAATCAGAAAGATGGGGGCATAATGGCCCTGATTCACTGAATAGAGTAGGTTAAAGAATGTATGTATGGTGCTTTGTACAGTGCTTGGTAGATAGGAACTACTGCCAACTGAGTGATAATAATAGCAGAGGACTGGATGAAACAAACTATACAAGCTAAAGGCCTTCAGAACCAGCAACAATTAAGGTAAAGACAGGGGCATGGGCATAGTAATATGAGATTAATTTAACAAGGTCATCTATGACCAAAGGAAAAGACTAGCTAGAAAAATGAACAAAATAACAAACAGACTAGTTACTGTGGGTTAGAAATGTCCTTGGATTTTGCTTAACAAATTATAGTGCTTATGCTGTGCCAAGCCCCATTCTAAACTCAAATATTGACTCATTTACGCTTCAAAATAGCCCTATAAAATAAGTAATATCAATATAAATATCTCCACACAATATATTTAGTAAGAGGTGGAGCTGAGTTTCTCACCACACCATTTGATTCCAGAGTCTTTGCCCTAGGCCACAGTCTTATGCTGCCTCTTCCATGTTGTTGGTGCTTTGTGTTCTCACTGATACAGAGAGGGGAGTGTGATTAAAATCCAGAGATGAAATAATTGATGAGTACCTGGAGCTGACCTTCCATGGCCCACTGTTGCAGTGCCTGCTGGTATACTCTGTTTCTCTCCATTAGTCTCACTTGTTCCTGATGGAATATCTTCCTCTGTTCCATCATTTGCTGATGCTGTGTTAGACTTTCCATCAACCTTTGTGCTTCAGCCTTCATAAACTCTTCTGTTATACCTATCTCAGAGAGGAAGGAAATGACAAACTTCTCTAGGATTAAAGTACCCATCCTTCTGCCCCACTCCCTCATTTGTTATTGCTGCTACTTCATAGATAAAATTTCCTTGGTTATTTTTTCTCCCTGCAAGTAATCATATGGTAGCTGAGGGTATATGCCCTATTCAGGTATAGACTGAGGAGCTAAGAATGGTACATGTTTGCCATTCTAGCTCTAGTTTAATGATCCCAGGTTTACCCAGGTCAAATTAACTTTAAAATATGTAGAATTTCTGTGTTGCATTTTTCCCCCATTTTTTTCTCACCTTTGATCTCCTTTTCTCTTGCTGTGAGAGCCAGGTCTGTCTGCAAAATGGTAATACTCACAGACTCCTTGGACTCTAAATATTTCTGAAGAGCTTCCTCAGCCTAAGAACCCAAAAAAATATAATCAGAAGTAAAAAATGATTCAGTTGAGTTCAGTTGCTCAGTCGTGTCCGACTCTTTGTGACCCCATGAATTGCAGCATGCCAGGCCTCCTGGTATAGACTGAGGAGCTAAGAATGGTACATGTTTGCCATTCTAGCTCTAGTTTAATGATCCCAGGTTTACCCAGGTCAAATTAACTTTAAAATATGTAGAATTTCTGTGTTGCATTTTTCCCCCATTTTTTTCTCACCTTTGATCTCCTTTTCTCTTGCTGTGAGAGCCAGGTCTGTCTGCAAAATGGTAATACTCACAGACTCCTTGGACTCTAAATATTTCTGAAGAGCTTCCTCAGCCTAAGAACCCAAAAAAATATAATCAGAAGTAAAAAATGATTCAGTTGAGTTCAGTTGCTCAGTCGTGTCCGACTCTTTGTGACCCCATGAATTGCAGCATGCCAGGCCTCCCTGTCTATCACCAACTCCCAGAGTTCACTCAGACTCACATCCATCAAGTCAGTGATGCCATCCAGCTATCTCATCCTCTGTCGTCTGTTTTCCTCCTGCCCCCATCCCTCCCAGCATCAGAGTCTTTCCCAGTGAGTCAGCTCTTCACATGAGGTGGCCAAAGTATTGGAGTTTCAGCTTCAGCATCAGTCCTTCCAATGAACACCCAGGACTGATCTCCTTTAGGATAGACTGGTTGGATCTCCTTGCAGTCCAAGGGACTCTCAAGAGTCTTCTCCAACACTACAGTTCAAAAGCATCAATTCTTCGGTGCTCAGCTTTCTTCACAGTCCAACTGTCACAGCCATACATGACCACTGGAAAAACCATAGCCTTGACTAGACAGACCTTTGTTGGCAAAGTAATATCTCTGCTTTGCAATATGCTCTCTAGGTTGGTCATAACTTACCTTCCAAAGAGTAAGCATCTTTTAATTTCATGGCTGTAATCACCATCTGCAGTGATTTTGGAGCCCCCCAAAATAAAGTCTGACACTGTTTCCCCTGTTTCCCCATTGATTTCCCATGAAGTGATGGGACCAGATGACATGATCTTAGTTTTCTGAATGTTGAGCTTTAAACCAACTTTTTCACTCTCCTCTTTCACTTTCATCACAAAAGTCTAGTTCAATTCCACAACTATTATTCTTCCTGTCTGTCGTCATTGATTTTTCAAAGAAGATCCCACACACACAAGTCTCCCATAACTAATACATAAAACCAACGATACCTGTATTCCTTTCCTGGGCTCCTGATTGTACTTTGCCTTCAGCTCGTCTCTCTGCTGAATGAAGAGACAATGGCCCCCAGGTTTTGAATAAACCCCTTGCTTCACATTTTCTTCTAGAGAATGAAAAATATCCTGAAGTAAAGCTGAGCAACGATTCTGTGATGCCTCCAAGTTTCATTTATGAAAGTCATTCTGTTTGGCTGCTAGCTGCATCTTTAAGGGGACAAAGGCCCATGGAAAAGGTATTACCAACATTTCAGTATTTTTAGAAATGATTCACAAAAAGAATCTCCGTATTTTTTTCTGGGAATTCAAAGACAACAAGCAATACTATATTCTTTCTACCAAACCTATTTTTAAAAAGTTCCATGGATAATACACTGTAGAAAAGTGACTTTACTTTTGTATCTGAAGTCTCTGGACACCCCTTTCTTTTGCCTCTTCTACTTTAGATAGAATCTTCAGACTACAGATCTCTAGTCTCAAGCCCTAATTTTAAATGCAACCTACTGTGTTACTACTGTTTCAATATTATATTGGGTCTGAGATTTCCAGTGAGGAGGTAGAATGGATAATTGGCCTGAATAATGAGCATATGCTATTAAACCTGAGGAGATAATCTTTTAGTAGAGCCTTTGGCAATTCTGTATGCTTGATTAATAAAAAAGGAAAGTTAAAACTTTATGAATACAATTTTTTAACGGATAAGATTGCTTTGAAAAAACTAGTCCATGGGTGTAACATAATAAGATGAGTTATCTATGTGTGAAACTTTTAGAATCTATAGGGTCTAGGGGCTTCCCTGGTGGCTCAGTAATAAAGAATCTACCTGCAATGTAGGAGATGTGGGTTTGATCCTTATGTTGGGAAGAGGTCCCCTAAAGAAGGAAATGGCAACCTACTCCAGTGCTGTTGTCTGGGAAAACCCATGGACAGAGGAGCCAGGAGGGCTACAGTCCATGGGGTTGCAAAGAGCTGGACATGACTTAAGACTAAATAATGACAACAGTTGGGTCCAGGGTAGTTATATGCTTTTTGTTGTTACTTGTCTTCAGAATGATAGTGAAATCTTGGTCACATAAGTGATAGTCATTATCTCTTAGTCTAGTAAGAATTGTTTTTCTTAAGTCCACATTTTGTATTGCATAGCAACATTTTGCCTTTTATTGCCCCTAAGTCCCATGAACTATAGCAAAAAACTTAATTACCTCCAATTTTTTCTGGTACCCTTGGTCTTCATCCTTGAAAGAGTTCTTCATGAAGACTTCAATGGCCTCTTTCTCACTGGCCCTGTGCAGGTCCAGCAGTTCCTGAAGGGTTTCTGTGGGCAGGTGCAGCTTCTGGCCCATCTCCTGGTCATAATGGGCAATGGCCTTTTGCACTGCAGCTGAGTTCTTAATCTGGGCCAAGGTCAGGACTTCACTTTCCATGCAGGGCAGACCTCCACTGTTGATGGCATTGACATAGGTCTGCACTAGGTTCTCTAGATCTTCACAGGGGGAAGAGATGCTTGACTTATTTGCAGAGAAAAAGGACATGCTCTGAAGTAATTCTGAGAATGTTAATTTAGCATATTCAGCCTTCTGCACAGTGTTCAAATGGCCCAAGTAAGTTCCTTTGGGAATTAAGTTCCTCTGATCAAGAAGATAGATCTTTCATTCTCTGAGAAAAGAAAGTGTTAAAAGGAGAAAATTGAAGATTTGTGTGATGACCTACATTTCATCACTTTCTAATTGAGCAATGAGGAGATGGTTATACAAAGTTGTGTGTATTCATTTATTTAGAATACTATAGACCTTTTGCCTATTTACTCTTCCTTTTCTTTCTCTCTTCCTCAGATTTCTATTCCCTTCAAAATTCCCGTTTCTCGTCCACTTGAACATGTAAGGCTGGTGTGTTATCCTCCCCTGAAAAAGCACAAAGTAGGCAGATTAGACCAGGTCACCTTACTCTTTGTTGGAACTTTCCCGTTTGTCCTACTCATCCTTTGCTTACTTGTGTTTGCACTCATCTTCCCTTTAGACTGTAGCAATAATTTACAATACGGACTTCCCTAGCTCAGACTGTAAAGCATTTGCTTACAGTGCAAGAGACCCGGGTTCGATCCCTGGGTTGGGAAGATGCCCTGGAGAAGGAAATGGCAACCCACTCCAGTATCCTTGCTTGGTAAATTCCATGGACAGGGGAGCCTGGTGGGCTATAGTCCTTAGGGTCACAAAGAGTTGGACATGACTGAGTGACTAACACACAATAATTTACAAATTTCCAAGACATAAAGTATTTAGGAACAATTGGATTGAGGAGTCTGCTTAGATTTCTTGAAGGGCTTTAGACAATCTGGGCATCTGTTTATTTAATGTTTGTGTTCAGTACGTTCCATTTCTACAATGTATGTCTTCCCATTTTCTGCCTATCTAAGGCTGTGGCACTTAACAAGTACTCACTGTACTGGTGGAACAAGTGCTGCCGACCCATGCGGGTTAGTCTAGTTCAACAGTGGATCGTTTATAGGCAGAACTTTTTTAACTTGACATTTTCTTCAGATTATTCTTCCTATTTTATCTTATTTTGCAAGCATTACTAAAACCATCTTGATATATTTTTGGAAATATTTAATAAATATGATACCTATGATTTTCTTGGTAGTATGTAACTATGTATTTTTAGCATTGACAGTGGAAGGAAAAATTACAACAGTGCTCTCATTCTCTATTTTGAATTGAAGGAAAAGCCTTGAAAAGGTACTCACGAGATCCACTGGCCTTGATGCCTCCTGATAAAGTTTTAGTCTTGGAATGGCTAAAGATGTAGGAACAGAATTCTGCCACTTGTTGTACAAACTTAGGATCCAGATCATTATGCAGTGTCTCAAGCTGGGCAAGCTTCTTCTGGTGAGTGGGCAAGTCAAAAATGAAGCATTTCTTTACTGGAAGAATTTCTGAATACACAGACAAGGCAGGTTAAAATTTTGAAGATGTTGGTTGGGGCTTGTGAAGGGAAAAATAGAATTTATTTAGTATCAAATTAACATTCATTTTAATCTATTTCCCACAAATAAATATGCCCTCTACCTGATGTTGGGCTTCCCCTGTGGCTCAGCTGGTAAAGAATCTGCCTGCAATGTGGGAGATCTGGATTCAATCCCAGGTTACAAAGATCACCTGAAGAAGGGAAAGGCTACCCACTCCAGTATTCTGGCCTGGAGAATCCCATTGACTGTACAGTCCAAGGGGTCACAAAGAGTCGAACACAACTGAACGACTTTCACTTAACCTCCCTGATGATATTTATTTCACTACATTTTCACAAACCCAAAGCAAAAGCTTAAAAGGTGACCAACCAGGGAAAGGAAAATGGAAAAGTAATTTTCTCCAAGAACAGGGAATAAGATAATTTAATATGGACTCTATTAGTTCATTTAAATTAATAGTATTAATAATAATTAATACTATTAACAGTATTATTAATACTATGTGTTATTAATAGTATTATTAATTATCAGATATTATCAATCAAATTATTTAATTAATTAAAATAATTATTAATTGACGATTTTTAATACTATTAATAGTATTGTTAATACTATGTAGTCATTTAGTCAGCTGAGTAAATATAGGAAACTATAAGTTTAACCAGAGACATACAAGAGATAACTTCTTGTGCTATTTTTCTCCCTCTTTCCAAAACTGGAGTCCATTACCTTGCTTTGGCCTCAGTGAATTCTCCAGATATTCATCTGCTGTGACGAGTTGCCCATTTGCTTCCAGGTCAAGGTAGAAATCTCTCAGAGTCCACACTAAGTCTGGACAGATTCTCACTAAGTCAGCTGCATCATCTACCCTGTTAAGATTAAGTGAGCTATCTGTTCTGAGCAGATGTGAGAGTTCTGTCACATAGCTGAGATGCAATTAAGGAAAACTTTTGGAAATTGAGCTGCATCTGAGCCATATTTAATTCCATGCCTTTATATGCTTTTATATTCTCTTTGGGTTGTAACCAAGTCCTCCTTTCATTCAGTAAACATAAGGACTTTGTCTTGTTCTTTTAATGTGCACAGTGTTTTCACCTTTGTCTTTGATACACAATGACACATGAGCTGGTGAATGGAGGAATTTTTTCTGGCTTTGGTACCATCCTGGACCACAAAAGGATACTGCAAGAGGTTGATAGCCCCCTGGTCAATTTTGTTCATGGTGTTGTATACAAAGGTACTACTCAAGAGTAGTGCCAGTACAGATATATGGGTACATTTGTCTTGTTGCCCTAGAAGTCAGAATAAATTTCAGTCACGTCTCATGGCACTCCCATATGAGCAGTTACTAAAAATAGACCCTTGATCTACAAATGTTAAACAGGAAAAACTAAAATGGTTGTGAGAAACATGGAAATTTAGTTCTGTCATTAGCATTGATAATGTTATATAAAACCATATTTTGTGAACTTATCAGTCCTTCTTATAACTGGTTAGGTATTTGCAAAATCAATAGTCAAAGTTACTGAAGGTAACCAGAGTAGTCAAAATCAGGATTTTTCAACTGTGTAAAACAAAGTAGGTCTGTATGCATAATACATGCATCTATTTTATTAACTTATACACAAGGAAGTTCATATTACTGATCTTATCTAATACTCAAAAACAATGCTGTGAGAATAAGGTTTTAACTACTGTCTCTATGTTACAGGTAAGTAAACTAAAGCAAAAATGGGTTGACCATTTTGAATTGTGGTAAATCAAAAGCAAAATGAAGACATGAAAAACAAAGAGAAATACAAGGGAAAGATCCTGTTTTGTGCTCAAGCCAGCTCATACCAGCTTACAACAGCTGGTTGTGTACACCTTTTCTGAGCCTTGAGTTTAGTGACTTCATTTTGGTAGCTTGGAGTCTGCTGTGATGGGAGCACTTAGAAAACTGGAAAGTACTACAAATCAAGGCTTTTTTTCTTGCCAGATAGAAGTGGAAAAATAACATGCATCTCCTGTGCAAATGATAAAATGGATGAGACCAAAGGGGAAATAGGAGATTTGAGGAGACTTATTCTTGTTTGTCAGTCTTAAGAGCTGCAAGTACTAGGATCCTGATTTGGACTCAAGTTCTGCTGCCCTGAAGCCCACTGCTAACCTCTGTCCTCTGCACGGTCAGACTCATGACAGTGACTTTTTTTCCACCATCTCTCTCTTCAGTTTGGTTAACTGCCCAGCTCCACATTAGCACAGTCTCCCAATTGTGATTCTGGCTTTCACATCTATTTTTCTCACTTCAGGTTTCTAAAACTTAACTATTAAAAACAGAAAGGGGAAAAAACGTATACCCTGGTCAAGTAGAAGTAAGAAAAAAAAAAAATCTCCCCATGTAAAAAGTGTTCAGGGATGAGGAGGTTGATTAAAAAGAAATTCTTTTTCCTTACCTTCTTTATGTCTCCGAGTCCCTCAGTGTCAAGAAGAACCAGGGTGTGTTTTGCTTTCTTGGGGTGAGGCACACACCACATCCAGATGCTCTTCATGTGAGACTGCACTGTAGATCCAACTGAGAATCCTACAGGGAGAGTTGAGATGCTGTAATAGAGGAGTGGACCTGGAAACTGGAGACTGTCTTAATGAGTGAGCTACCATTTAAGGAAAGCAAGGCGAGGATATGGCAGAAAATATAACTCTGTATTGATCTGAATTACAATAGAGGAATGCGATAATAAGAATGCCAAGTATCATAGGGCTGGAAATTTGACATTTCTTTTTTTGCAAGAATATTATACTATCAAAATTTAGTCACTTATAAATACATATGTAAAAGTTATTTCATTGATGTCTTCTTATAATTGGAAAGTACTGTAATTTTTCTAAGTAGATACTGAGGAAAAAAATGAGATGATATGTCAGAAGCAGAACTCTACCTTTCATCTCCCAGAAGATCATTAGCTAGATTTGAGCCAAGCATTAGCTTTCAATATTCCTCTCAGGTCTCTAACTTTCTCTCCTCACATCACTGTGTTGCCTGCTGGGAGTGTGGGTGGACAGAAGGGACTTAGCTGGGCTCTACTGGTGTCACTCACCCTTGTTCTCCCCGGCCAGCTTGTTTATCAGGTAGGATTTGCCTGTGCGGTTGAGGCCCATGATAGCCACCACCACAACAGGCTGCCTGATGGCAGACAGGATCTTCAGAGCTTCTGGATTAACCAGCAGTGGCCCCTTCGTGTTCTCAATGAGGCACAAGGGTTCTGGCATGTGAATCAATGGGGCCATGTCTATGGTGTCACCTGATGTTCAAGGAAAGACATGGGAAAGACTGAAGTTTCTATTCATAAAGCAGAAAAAGCTCATTTTATTTCTTCAACCTGTAGACATACTTCTCCCCAGATGGTCTAAGTTTCTGAAGAAGTGAATAATAATAAATAAAAAGACAGTAAAAAGGGTCATAATAACATAAGTCCAAGCCCTTTAACACAAAAGAAGTCCTAGACCCAACAATACACAAGAAGACTCTACACATGGATATCACCAGATGGTCAATACTGAGATCAGATCCATTATATTCTTTGAAGCCAAAGATGGAGAAACTCTATACAGTCAGCAAAAAGAAAAAGAAAAAGAGTAGGAGCTGACTGTGGCTCAGATCATGAATTACTTACTGCAAAATTCAGACTTAAATTGAAGAAAATAGGGAAACCACTAGACAATTCAGGTAGGACCTAAATCAAATTCCTTACGATTATAGAGTGGAAGTGACAAATAGATTCAAGGGATTAGATCTGAGAGTGCTGGAAGAACTATGGATGGAGTTTCATGACATTGTACAGGAGGCAGTGATCAAGACAGTCCCCAAGAAAAAGAAATACAAAAAGGCAAAATGGTTGTCTGAGGAGGGCTTACAGATAGCTAAGAAAAGAAGAGAAGTGAAAGGCAAAGGAGAAAAGGAAAGATATATCCATTTGATTATAAAGCTCCAAAGAATAGCATGGAGAGATAAGAAAGCCTTCCTCAGTGATCAGTGCAAAGAAATAGAGGGAAAAAATGCAATGGGAAAGACTAGAGATTTCTTAAAGAAAATTAGAGACACCAAGGGAATATTTCATGCAAAGATGGGCACAATAAAGGATTGAAATGATATGGACCTAACAGAAGCAGAAGATATTAAGAAGAGATGGCAAGAATACACAGAAGAACAATACAAAAAAGATCTTCATGACCCAGATAATCACGATGGTGTGATCACTCACCTAGAGACAGACATCCTGGAATATGAAGTTAAGTGGGCCTCAGGAAGCATCAACATGAACAAAGCTAGTGGAGGTGATGGAATTCCAGCTGAGCTATTTCAAATCCTAAAAGATGATGCTGTTAAGGTGCTGCACTCAATATGCCAGCAAATCTGGAAAACTCAGCAGTGGCCACAGGACTGGAAAAAGGCAGTTTTCATTTCAATCCCAGAAAAAGGCAATGCCAAAGAACGTCAAACTACCACATATTTTCACTAATCTCACACACGAGCAAAGTAATGCTCAAAATTCTCCAAGCCAGGCTTCAACAGTACGTGATCCATGAACTCCTAGATGTTCCAGCTTGTTTTAGAAAAGAAAGAGGAACCAGCAATCAAATTGCCAACATCCTCTGGATCGTTGAAAAAGAAAGAGGTCCAGAAAAACATCTACTTCTGCTTTATTGACTATGCCAAATCCTTTGACTGCATGGATCACAACAAACTGTGGAAAATTCTTAAAGAGATGGGAATACCAGACCACCTGACCTGCCTCCTGAGAAACTTGTATGCAGGTCAAGAAGCAGCAGTTAGAACTGGACATGTAATAACAGACTAGTTCCAAATGGAGAAAGGAGTACGTCAGGGCTATATATTGTTACCCTGCTTATTTAATGTCTATGCAGAGTACATCATGTGAAATGCCTGTCTGGCTGAAGCATAAGCTGGAATCAAGATTGCTGGAGACATATCAATAACCTCAGATATACAGATGACACCACCCTTATGGCAGAAAACAAAGAACTAAAGAGCCTCTTGATGAAAGTGAAAGAGGACAGTGAAAAAGTTGGCTTAAAACTCAACATACAGAAAACTAAGATCATGGCATCCAGTCCCAGCACTTTTAACTGTGGAAAATTCTTAAAGAGATGGGAATACCAGACCACCTGACCTGCCTCCTGAGAAACTTGTATGCAGGTCAAGAAGCAGCAGTTAGAACTGGACATGTAATAACAGACTAGTTCCAAATGGAGAAAGGAGTACGTCAGGGCTATATATTGTTACCCTGCTTATTTAATGTCTATGCAGAGTACATCATGTGAAATGCCTGTCTGGCTGAAGCATAAGCTGGAATCAAGATTGCTGGAGACATATCAATAACCTCAGATATACAGATGACACCACCCTTATGGCAGAAAACAAAGAACTAAAGAGCCTCTTGATGAAAGTGAAAGAGGACAGTGAAAAAGTTGGCTTAAAACTCAACATACAGAAAACTAAGATCATGGCATCCAGTCCCAGCACTTTCTGGCAAATAGATGGGGAAATAATGAGAGACTTTATTTGGGGGGCTCCAAAATCACTGCAGATGATGACTGCAGCTATGAAATTAAAAGATGCTTGCTCCTGGAAGAAAGAAAAGCTATGACAAACCTAGACAGCATATTAAAAAGCAGAGACATTATTTTGCCGAAAAATATTTGTCTAGTCAAAACTATGTTTTTTCCAGTAGTCATGTATGGATGTAAGAGTTGGACTATAAAGAAAGCTGAGCCCTGAAGAATTAATGCTTTTGAACTGGGGTGTTGGAGAAGACTCTTGAGACTCCCTTGAACTGCAAGGAGATCAAACCAGTCAATGCTAAAGGAAATAAGTCCTGAATACTCATTGGAAGGACTGATGCTGAAGCTGTAACTCCAATACTTTGGACACCTGATGGGAAGACTGACTCATTGCAAAAGACCCTGATGCTGAGAAAGACTGAAGGCAGGAGGAGAAGGTGACAACAGAGGATGAGATGGTTGGACATCATCACCAACTCAATGGACATGAGTTTGAGCAAGCTCCTGGAGTTGGTGATGGACAGGGAAGCCTGCCGTTTTGCAGTCCACGGGGTTGCAAAGAGTTGTATATAAATGAGCTACTGAACTGAAATGAGGCCCTTCAAAGTTCCACAAGAGGCTGCCCTACTGATTCTTAAGTATTTGGTGAATGTATAGAAAAGCATTTTCTGAGTCTAAACTACTGCCAGTTTGAGTCTCGTTTTTCTCCATTGGCTTTTGTCTTGCTTATGTTTCTTAGTTTGTTTCTCCCTGAATCCCCAGTTTGAATTTTTATCACCACTATTTGTTCTATTACACTTTTCCTTTACCCAATATCAACCGGCTTTTCTCTAATTTAGGACTATGTCCAGCCAAAGTGCATTAAAGTAACTCCTGCCAGGTTCTTAGGTACCATTGTCTCAGTTCAGTTCAGTCGCTCAGTCATGTCCGACTCTTTGCAACCCCATGAATCGCAGTATGCAAGGCCTCCCTGTCCATCACCAACAACTGGAGTTCACTCAGACTCAAGTCCATCAAGTCAGTGATGCCATCCAGCCATCTCATCCTCTGTCATCCCCTTCTCCTCCTGCCCCCAATCCCTCCCAGCATCAAAGTCTTTTCAAATGAGTCAACTCTTCTCATGAGGGGTCCAAAGTACTGGAGTTTCAGCTTTAGCATCATTCCTTCCAAAGAAATCCCAGGGTTGATCTCCTTCAGAATGGACTGGTTGGATCTCCTTGCAGTCCAAGGGACTCTCAAGAGTCTTTTCCAACACCACAGCTCAAAAGCATCAATTCTTCAGCACTCAGCCTTCTTTATGGTCCAACTCTCGGATCCATCCATGACTACTGGAAAAACTATAGCTTTGACTAGTTGGACCTTTGTCGGCAAAGTGATGTCTCAGGTTTTTAATATGCTATCTAGGTTTGTCATAGCTTTTCTTCTAAGGAGCAAGCATCTTTTAATTTCATGGCTGCAGTCACCATCTGCAGTGATTTGGGAACCCAAGAAAACAAAGTCTGCCACTGTTTCCATTTCTCCCCCCATCTTTTTGCCATGAAGTGATGAGACTGGATGCCATGATCTTTGCTTTTTGAATATTGAGTTTTAAGCCAGCTTTTTCATTCTCCTCTTTCACCTTCATCAAGAGGCTCTTTAGTTCATCTTTACTATCTGCCATAAGGGTGGTGTCATCTGCATATTTGGGGATATTGATATTTCTCCTGGCAATCTTGATTCCAGCTTGTGCTTCATCCAGCCTGGCATTTCACATGATGTACTCTGCATATAAATTAAATAAGCAGGGTGACAACATTCAGCCTTGACACACTCCTTTCCCAATTTGGAACCAGTCAGTTGTTTCATGTCCAGTTCTAACTGTTGCTTCTTGACCTGCACACAGGTTTCTCAGGAGGCAAGTAAGGTGGTCTAATATTCCCACCTCTTTAAGAATTTTCCATTTGTTGTGATTCAGACAGTCAAAGGCTTTGGTGTGTCAATGAAGCAGAAATAGATGTTTTTCTGGAATTCTTTTCCTTTTTCTATGATCCAACAGATGTTGGCAATTTGATCTCTGGTTCTTCTGCCTTTTCTAAATCCAGCTTGAACATCTGGAAGTTCTCAGTTCACGTACTATTGAAGCCTAGCTTGAAGGATTTTGAGCATTACTTTGCTAGAATGTGAAATGAGCTCAAGTGTGCAATAGTTTGAACATTTTTGGCACTTCCCTTCTTTGGGATTGGAATGACAACTGACATTTCCCAGTCCTGTGGCCACTGCTGAATTTTCCAAATTTGCTGGCATGTTGAGTGGAGCACTTTCACAGCATCATTTTTAGGACTTGAAAAAGCTCAGCTGGAATTCTATCACCTCCACTAGCTTTGTTCATAGTAATGCTTCCTAAGGCCCACTTGACTTCACACTCCAGGACGTCTGGCTCTAGGTGAGTGATCACACCATTGTGATTATCTGGGTCATAAACATCTTTTTGTATAGTTCTTCTTTGTATTCTTTCCACCTCTTCTTAATATCCGCAACTTCTGTTAGGTCCATACTGTTTCTGTCCTTTCTTGTGCCCATCTTTGCAAGAAATGTTCCCTTGGTATCTCTAATTTTCTTGAAGTGATCTCTAGTTTTTCCCGTTCTATTGTTTTCCTCTATTTCTTTGCATTTTGTTGCAAATGTAATTAATTGATTAAGGTGATGAAAGGAAAAAAAGCTGGCTTGTAACTTTAAAAAAAGGCATCCTGGGGGAAATTTACATTTCTATGTGTTTTTCATATGTAAATGTTCTATCCGATCTTCCTAAATTTTTCTATTGCATGTTTGTTTGTGTTAGGCTTATAAGAGGTCTTTTTATAATTTATTGGTGGCCAAATGATAGATCCTTCTAAAATCAGAGAAACTAATAAATTTTTAAATGTAGAGTGCTCTCACTGTAAGCAACTGTTTTATGGGTACCTATAAAACAAAAGTCAAATTAGCCTGAGAATGAGAAAAATTGGTTTTGGAAGCCTCATTGTGATCTTCCCCTCAATGTCTAAGAACAATTAAGAATATCAACAGAAAAAAAACTTGGAAGAATTCTAGCTGTTAGGTAAGAAGATAATTATTAGGAGGTAATTATTTTTTTAAGAAAGGATTTGCCTCAAATTAAAAAAATTGGAGATGATTATTTAAAATGGAGTAAACAGAATGGATATTTACATGATTAAAATCAGATTTGACAAGTTAATGAGCCAAGAGGGATTCCCTTTGTTTTCAGTGGCTCAGCTGTGTCCTACTCTTTCCAACTCCACAGACTGCAGCACTCCAGGCTTCCCTGTCCTTCACTATCTCTGCGAGCTTGCTCAAACTCAGGTACATTGAATCAGTGATGCCATTCAACCATTTCATCCTCTGTCATCCCCTTTTCCTCCTACCCTCAATCTTTCCCAGCATCAGGGTCTTTTCCAATGAGCTGGCCCTTCACATCAGGTGGCCAAAGTATTGGAGCTTCAGCTTCAGCATCAGTCCTTCCAATGAACATTCAGGGTTGATTTCCTTTAGGATTGACTGGTTTGCTTTACTTGCTTTGGACCTTTGTCAGCAAAGTGATATCTCTTCTTTTCAATACACTGTCTAGGTTCTTCATAGCTTTTCTTCCAAGGAGCAAAGTCTTTTAATCTCAATGGCTGTAGCTGCCTTCCATAGTGATTTTGGAGCCCAAGAAAATAAAGTCTCTCACTGTTTCCATTTTTCCCCCTATCTATTTGCCATGAAGTGATGGGACCAGATGCCATAATCTTAGTTTTTTGAATGTTGAGTTTTAAGCCAGCTTTTTCACTCTCCTCTTTCACTTTCATCAAGAGGCTCTTCAGTTCCTCTTTGCTTTCTGCCATTAAGGTGGTATCATCTGCATATCTGAGGTTATTGATTTTTCTCCCAGCAATCTTGATTTCAACTTGGGCTTCATTCAGCCTTGCAAGAAAGCAGGGTAACAATATATAGCCTTGAGGTACTGCTTTCTCAATTTTGAACCAGTCTGTTGTTTCATGTCTGGTTCTAACTGTTGCTTCTTGACCTGCATATAGGTTTCTCAGGAGGCAGGTAGGGTGGTCTGTCTGCCTGTTTAAGAATGTTTCTCTGTTTAAAAATGTTCCACAGTTTTCTGTGATCCACACAGTCAAAGGCTTTAGCATAGTCAATGAAGCAAAAGTAGATGTCTTTCTGGAAACCTCTTTTTTTCAGTGATCCAACAAATGTTGGCAATTTGATCTCTGGTCCCTCTGCTTTTTCTAAATCTGTTTTGTACATCTGGAAGTTCTCAGTTCACATACTACTGAAGTTTAGCTTGACGGATTTTGAACATTACCTTGGCACCATATGAAATGAGCGCAACTGTACAGTAGTTTAAACATTTTTTGGCATTGCCCTTCCTTGGTATTGGAATGAAAACTGACCTTTTCCAGTCTTGTGGCCACTGTTGAGTTTTCCAAATTTGCTGGCATATTTTGTACAACACTTTAACAACATCATCTTTTAGGATTTGAAACAGCTAAAATTCCATACCTCCACTAGCTTGTTCTTGTAATACTTCCTAAGACCCACTTGACTTCACACTCCAGGATGTCTGGCTCTAGATGAGTGATCACACCATAGGGGTTATCTGGGTCATTAAGATCTTTTTTTGGTACAGTTATTCTATGTATCCTTGCCACCTCTTCTTAATATCTTCTGCTAATGCTGGGCCCATACCATTTCTGTCCTTTATTGTGCTCATCTTTGTGTGGAATACTCCAAAATCAGATTGATTATATTCTTTGCAGCTGTCAACTACAAACTGGCACTTACCAAGAGCATTGCCAATGACTGAACAACAAAGGCATTTGCCATCTGCCTCTGTGGAGACTGAACCCCATGCTGCTATAGCTTACGGGTGACCTTCAGCAATCCCTGAGGGAGTTCAAGGTGGAGTGAGGCACTCTGTGCTCCATGGAATCTGTTGGGACAGGTCTTTAGATAGCTGGATGTTTTTAGGAACAGATTTTATGATTTCAATGCTTGTATTTCCTCATATCTAGAGAAGCACTAAAATCCCTTCATGGTGACATCAGATCCTCATGACTAACAAAAACCTTTTGTGAAATGAGTGCTTCATGGCATTGAATGCCCTCTTCACCAAAACCTTATATATTGACTTTCCCCCACTGCCGCTTTGGAGCAGCCTCTCAGAGCTATCCGAGAGGCTGCCTCCTGGGCTGCAGTCCTTATTTTGCCCCAATTCAATTTAAACAACTCTCAAGTTGTACATCTTTTTCAGTCAACACAGATGAAGATGGAGAAGCTCTATATAGTCAGCAAAAACCAGACTGGGAGTTGACTATGGCTCAGATCATGAACTCCTTATTGCCAGACTTAAATTGAACAAAGTAGGGAAAACCACTAGGCCATTCAGGTGTGACCTAAATCAAATCCCTTACAATTATACAGTGGAAGTGACAATTAGATTCAAGGGATTAGATCTGATAGACAGAGTGCCTGAAGAATTATGGACAGAGGTTCGTAACATTGTACAAGAGACAGGAATCCAGACCATCCCCAAGAAAAACAAATGCAAAAAGGCAAAATGGTTGTTTGAGAAGGCCTTACAGATAGCTGAGAAAAGAAGAGAAGTGAAAGGCAAGAATAGGAAATATATACACATCTGAATGCCGAGTTCCAAAGTATAGCAAGGAGAGATAAGAAAGCCTTCTTCAGCTATCAATGCAAAGAAATAGAGGGAATAAATAGAATGGGAAAGACTAGAAATCTCTTCAAGAAAATTAAAGATACAAAGGGTACATTTCGTGTAAAGATGCGCACAATAAAGGACAGAAATGGTATGGACCTAACAGAAGCAGAAGATATTAAGAAGAGCTGGCAAGAATACATACAAAGAAGAAATATACAAAAAAGATCTTAATGACCCAGATAACCTCGATGGCATGATCACTCACCTAGAGCCAGACATCCTGGAATGCAAAGTCAGGTAGGCCTTAGGAAGCATCACTATGAACAAAGCTAGTGGAGGTAATGGGATTCTAGCTGAGCTATTTCAAATCCTAAAACATGATACTGTGAAGTGTTGCACTCAATATGCCAGCAAATTCGGAAAACTCAGCATGGTCACAGGACTGGAAAACATCAGTTGTCATTCCAGTCCCAAAGAAAGGTAATGCCAAAGAATGTTCAAGCTACCACACAATTGCACTCATCTCACATGCTAGCAAAGTAATGCTCAAAATTCTCCAAGTGAGGCTTCAATGGTATGTAAGCCAAGAACTTCCAGATGTTCAAAGTGGATTTAGAAAAGGCAGAGGAACCAGAGATCAAATTGTCAACATCTGTTGGATCATAGAAAAAGCAAGACAGTTCCAGAAAAACATCTACTTCTGCTTTATTGACTACGCCAAAGCCTTTGACTGTGTAGATCACAACAAACTGGAAAATTCTTAGAGATGGGAATAGCAGACCACCCTACCTGCCTCCTGAGAAATCTTTATGCAGGTCAAGAAGCAGCAGCTAGAACCAGACATGGAACAAAGGACTGTTTCCAAATTGGGAAAGGAGTATGTCAAGGCTGAATGTTGTCATCCTGTTTATTTAACTCATACATAGAGTACATCATGAGAAATGCCTGGCTGGATGAAGCGCAAGCTGGAATCAAGATTGCCAGGAAAAATATCAATAAGTTTGATATGCAGATGATACCACCCTTATGGCAGAAAGCAAAGATAAACTAAAGAGCCTCTTGATGAAAGTGAAAGAGGAGAGTGAAAAAGCTGGCTTAAAACTCAATATTCAAAAAACAAAGATCATGGCATCTGGTCCCATCACTTCATGGCAAATAGACAGGGAAACAATGGAAACAGTGTCAGACTTTATTTTTGGGGGCTCCAGAGGCACTGCACATAGTGATTGCAGCCATGAAATTAACAAGATGCTTGCTCCTTGGAAGGAAAGCTATGACAAACCTAGACAGCATATTAAAAAGCAGAGACATCACTTTGCTGACAAAGGTCTGTCTGGTCAAAGGTATGGTTTGTCCAGTAGTCATGTATGAATGTGAAAGTTGGACTATAAAGAAATCTGAATGCCGAAGAATTGATGCTTTTGAACTGTGAAGTTGCAGAAGACTCTTGAGAGTCCCTTAGAATGTAAGGAGATCAAACCAGTCAATCCTAAAGGAAACNTCACGGACTCAATGAATGTGAGTCTGAGTGAACTCCGGGAGATGGTGATGAACAGGGAGGCCTTGCGTGCTGTGATTCATGGGGTCGCAAAGAGTCGGACACGACTGAGCGACTGAACTGAACTGATACATATATATGTGTGTATGTGTGTGTGTGTGTGTTTGATTCCATTTTAGCAATTGAGAACTCTTGTAGCTGTGTTTTCTTTTGTTTAGTATATGTGGACTTAATAGCTCTTCAGAATGGTCCATTGAAAATCATCAATTGGTATCCCTGACACCTCAGTTAGTTCCCCAAACTGCCTTCACTGTAACAGCTATTAATTCTTGTAACCTAAAGAATCCCGATAAAATAAATTTAAAGCTATCTGAAATGTAAACAAATGCTTGCTTTTCTGCCTTGCCATATTATAAAGAAAGATTATCTTCCATTTTAGAAGCAATTATTTACAACAGAAGCTAAAATCTCACCATCTGTTTGCCTTTTTTTAAAGGGATATCCTACAATAAAAAGGTCTGGATTTCCCTGTTAGCTAATGTAAAAATTCCTTTTTTGAAAAGTGTGAAGACCCATTTCCTCCTTTCCTTGACTGCCAACACCTCAGAGATAATCCAGGTGACAGATAAATAGAAACTGTTTGGGAGCAGATAAGAGATCCATTGCAAATGACATAGCCCCAGGACATGGGAGCCAGAAATTCCCAGTCCAAGCCAGAGGATTCCACATAATTTTACATTCCCAAAGGCCAAATCTCTTTTTACTTTAACCCATATCCAAAGCAGTATTGGCATCTTATGTTTGTTGAGTCCTATTGTCCGATTTGTTTATAGCAGGAATCACAATCATTTTTAGATTAGAAAGATATGGAGACCTGGCTCACAATGATTAGCTAGAAAAACAGAAGACACACAATCAAAATTTATTTATAGATTTGAGAATTTACCAGATCTCTTGCTATGGGATGATGTCACTAATGAGAAAGGAAATGAATTTGTCTGAATTTTCAGGCCACTTAATAAATAACATCAGGGCCGTGTATTTATACTAAGGGAAGTATTTTATATATTGTCACCAGATGCTATCTGGGTAGCATCTTTCATGTTAATCGAATAACCCAGCCTCCAAAACAACTTTGCAGGTTCATTGTGTTTGGGCCTCATGCGTAACTGTCGCTCCACTATCATAACTCAGTTTATGATGTGTGCTTTTGTTATTGTTGTTTGCCTTCACTTTGCTTTGTGTTGTTTTTGGTTTGAATTTGTAGAGGAAAAGCTCTTACAAAGGAGAAAAATGGAAATCAAACAAGAAGGAGAAGTGCAAAGTATGTGCCATGATAATGAAGGAGGAAACAGACAGAACAGGCTCTATCTTGAAACCAAGACTCCATCTTGGGCCGGACTGTGAACTTTGAGCTATATGCCCAGTTTCTATGGAAATGACAAACCAACTGGAAAACCTGGCCCCTGGAAGGAAGAGCCCCAGGGCTTGTACCTAGACTCTCTGCTGCCTAAAAGAATACTCTAATTATCTGTGTAACCTAATAGAATCATACATTCTATTATGCCTATTGGGGTATGACCACAGGTCTATTGATAACTGTCCATAAGGCATATGAATCATGGGTTAACTTTGATTGTATCTTTCTTTTTCCTTTGTTCAGACTAGTTTTGGGGAATTTGGGAAAGCGGGTTTGTGCACAAAAACTGGCCAGGGTCCTTGGCTAAGAGGAGACTCTGCCTTGGGCCCACCAGTGTAATGAACTGCACTCCACTATCTGCATTGTCCTTCTGAGTGAGTTTGTTTCCCAGAATGAGTGGCTACAACAATAACATTCAAAGGAGGAGAAAGTTCCAAGGAGTGGACAAAATTGCCAGACAGTTTTAAGTGCTCAAGGAGGGCAACTGTTATATTAAGTGATTCTTAATAGCAACATCAATAGAGTAGCAGAAATGATACAAAACACAAAAGGCCTTAAGGAATGAGAGGGTGGCAAGAAATCAAAGCTAATTAATTTAGAATTCTTTCTGAACAAAGAAATCCCTCTTCAAACAAAGTACAAGACTAGGAATAAAATGTATAGCCATTTTCATGAAGCCTTGCTTCATTGTACATTCTCAGATTTGACTTTTTTCCTTTTTTCTCTTTCGTTCTTAATGTAAGCAAGCCATTTACATTACATCTCATTCAGTGTTGTTTCTCATGAAAATAAATATAATAAAAATAAATATACATAGTTCTTGAAAACTTCAGGCTGCAGTTTGAAGGATCTTAATCAGGTTTTATCAAAGACAAAGATAATTTAAGTGGCAGTTACAGTCCCCATGGGTCATAAGGTGGCAAAGAAAGAAAAACAGGGTGCAGACATTTCACACCGTCTGTCCCCACACACGCTCCTGTCTAATTTAACCATAAACAAAAGAAACTGACAATGAATTCTGCTGCCTGGCTGACATCACCACAATTTACCTTTAACGGGGCTCTGACAGTCCACATTGAGCTCAACTGCATCACACCATGAACAGACTATTTTTAAATGGAGGAAAATTGCTTTACAATGTTGTGTTGGTTTCTGTTATACAATAATGTTAATCAGTCATAATTTTATATATATTTATATATTGCCCCTCCCAGTGGAGCCTCCCTCCCCTCCCCTCATCCCACTCCTTTAGACTGTCACAGGGAGCCAGGCTGGACTCCCTGTGTTATACAGCAATTTCCCACTAGCTATCTGTTTTACACATGATATTATATATATGTCATGCTACTTTCTCAATTCGTCCCACCCTCTTTTTTTCCTACTGTTCCACAAGTCCATGAATGGCTTTTTAAAAACATCCTGACCCTTGCAAACATTTTCCCACCCTTCCCCTGGTATTAACTGTAAATTCAGTGGCAGAAATCTTTTGGAGCTGTTAAGAAAGCTGCTTCATTGAAAACTTGAGTTCTTGCTCCTTCTCTTAGTTTATTTGTGTTGGTTTCTGATATCTTTTTTCCTTACCAATCCTAGGGATTTCTTTTCTCTTCACCCCATGCTTGGCCAGAGGACAAAGGACTAGAATATGAAACGGAAACTCATAGTGAAAGGGGTTTTTGAAATATCGTTGAAGGAAACTGAAACCAAAAGCCGAACTCAGAGACTAAATATTTCCAGACAGAGTTTCTTGGTTTGAATGTATTTGGACTGATTTCCCAGAAACTGCATATTGTCCATAGAAGAGAACTTTGAAATCATTTGCATTTTTTCCTTCTCCAAACTGTCTTCAAGGCTGTAAGAAACCACAGTAAGTCTACAGTAACAGTGATTATAACCCCAAGGTAAGGAAGTGCCATCCTATACAATTCGGGTCCTCTCTTGCTAAATGTTTAGGAATTTTGATAGAATTTTTTTCTGAGAAAACCTGAGTTTGACACACAGAATAAACTGTTATATAATTTCATNATGGAAGCAGGAAGGGCCCAGGCAGCGCCTTGTATTCTGCTCTGGCTCTTTGGGCAGCTGGGACCATCGAGTCTTCAGCTGCTGCTGATTCCTGCAGATACTGCTTATGATCTTGTCTTCCTCACCTGAGTTTGGGCCCAGCAGCCCTTCCAGGCTGATTCAGCCTCACTTTGGTGCTCACTGGCGTCAGATCTCTCTACCTTCTCCATCCAGACCTCTGGCCAGAGCCGGGACCCTCCACTCCTGCTGCAGGACCCCCACCCCTGGCCAAGGTGGCAAGTTTCTCCCTAAGTATGATGGGCATTCTGGATCCCATGCATGGTTACCTGACTGCAGAAGATTGAATTAGGAAACTAAACACCAGGGGTCAATCTGCACCCCCACCCAGCTCCTGCCCAGTTTACCGAGATGTGGCTGTGTTCCAGGTTGGTATGGGACAATCTGAAAGATATTTTTTTTTCTAGACACCTCACCCCAGAATAAAAGGAGAGTGGGGGCAGTCTTCCTGTATCAGTCAAGGACCAGGAAAGAACTCAATGGATGGCATGCTCAAAAAAGGTGCCTGATTCAAAAGGGTTTAATGAAGGAACTATTAGAAAGATAGGAAGGATTAAGGGAAATGAACAGGGGATGTTGTAGTTCTTCAGAATGACAGCAACAGGAAATCAATACAGTCCCTAAGCTGGAGGAGAGGTCAGGGTTCTAGGAACTAGATGAGAGCTGAGCTGTAGAAGAAAACTGCCGGACAAGAGCTGTGGTCTTTGGTGGTGAAAAGCTGATTCAGTATTTTGATATACTGAGCCAACTCCTTGGAAGAGACCCTGATGCTGGGAAAGATTGAGAGCAGCAGGAGAAGGGGACAACAGAGGATGTGATGGTTGGATGGCATCACTGACTCAAT
Organism: Oreotragus oreotragus; assembly: GCA_006410675.1. Classification (NCBI taxonomy): domain Eukaryota; kingdom Metazoa; phylum Chordata; class Mammalia; order Artiodactyla; family Bovidae; genus Oreotragus; species Oreotragus oreotragus. The sequence goes on from SJYX01002020.1 coordinate 32,832, forward strand.
GGACATGAGTTTGAGCGCACTCTGGGAGATGGTGAAGGGCAGGGAAGCCTGGCGTGCTGCAGTCCATGGGGTCACACAGAGTCAGACACGGCTGAGTGACTAAACAACAAATACTCCATTTAAAGTTATTATAAAAATATTGGCTGTGCTTTACAACATATTCTTGTATCTTATTTGTTTCATATAGTTTGTCTCTCTTAATTCTCTACCCCTATGTTTCCCCTTGCCTATCCTTCTTCCCACTGGTAACCAACAGTTTGTTCTTTATATCTGTGAGGCTGTTTCTGTTTTATTTATGTTTTTAGATTCCACATAGAAATGATAACAAACAGTATTTGTCTTTCTCTGTCTGACTTGTTTCACTAGCATAATACCCTCTAGGTCCATCCACATTGTTGCAATGTCTTCTTTATTTTTTCATCTGTTGATGGACACTTAGACTGCATCCATATCTTTGTTATAAATAATTATGCTATGAATATTGGGGTACGTATATCTTTTCAAATCAGTGCTTTTATTTTCTTTGGGTAAACACATAAGTGAAATTGATGGGTCATACAGTAAGTTCTATTTTTGGCTTTTTGAAGAACCTCCATACTGGCTTTCCATAATAGCTGCACCAATTTACATTCCCACTAACAGTGCAAAGATTCCCTTTTCTCCTCATCAACATTTGTTATTTGTGGTCTATTTGACAATAGCCATTCTGGTGTTGGTGATATGAGGTATGAGGTAATACCTCATTCTTAATCTTATCCTTCCTTTCTTTCATTATTTGCCCTTTTTTGTGTATCTTAAGAAATCCTTTCTTACCTAGAGGTCCATAAATATGAAGTCCCATGTTGTCTTCTAAAATATTTATAATTTAATATTGGTGAATGGTGTGAAGATGTCCCATTTTATTTTTTTAATATGGGTAACAAGTTGTTCCAGTAGAATTTATTGCATGACCTCCCTTTATCCAGAGATGTATAAATGCCAGTGCTGTTGTAATTCATGTCATAAATAAAGCTTCCCTATATGTGTATGCCTGCGTCCTATGCCCCTAGAGAACAATGCATTTGCGTTGACCAGATGCTGATGAACTCCATAGGGAACCTCTTTATTTTTTTGCTAATAAGGCATTTTTCTCACATGACAAGTCCAAAGTCCCTCGACAATCTGTGGCACGATGGTGTCACCAAGAACCCATGCACTTTCCACACCCCTTACCAAAAGTCTGTGTGGTCATGATGTTTCCTCACTGCTGCAGCTGTTCTAGGCTCCATATCTGTATATTTCCATTACCAAAGTCGAAAAGAGTTTTATTTAATACCTCTTATCTCAAGGTTTGTTTGTAGTGATGCTTCCAGTGGAGGTGATGGAATTCCAGTTGAGTTATTTCAAATCCTAAAAGATGATGCTGTTAAAGTGCTGCACTCAATGTGCCAGCAATTTAGAAAACGCAGCAGTGGCCATAGGACTGGAAAAGGTCAGTTTTCATTCTAATCCCAAAGAAAGGCCATGCCAAAGAATGTTCAAACAACTGCACAATTGCACTCATCTCACATGCTAGCAAAGTAATGCTCAAAATTCTCCAAGCCAGGCTTCAACAGTATGTGTGAACTGTGAACTTCCAGTTGTTCAAGCTGGTTTTAGAAAAGGCAGAGGAACCAGAGATCAAATTGCCAACATCTGTTGGATCATCAAAAAAGCAAGAGAGTTCCAGAAAAACATCTACTTCTACTTTATTGACTATGCCAAGGCCTTTGACTGTGTGGATCACAGCAAATTGTGCAAAATTATTAAAGAGATGGGAATACCAGACCACCTTACCTGCCTCCTCAGAAACCTGTATACAGGTCAAGAAGCAACAGTTAGAACCACACATGGAACAACTGACTGGTTCCAAATCTGGAAAGGAGTAAGTCAAGGCTGTATATTGTCACTCTATTTATTTAACTTATATGCAGAGTACATCATGTGAAATGCCAGGCTGGATGAAGCACAAGCTGGAATCAAGATTTCTGGGAGAAATACCAATAACCTCAGATGTGCAGATGACACCATCCTTATGGCAGAAAGTGAAGAAGAACTAAAGAGCCTCTTAATGAAACTGAAAGAGAAGAGTGAAAAGTTGGCTTAAAACTCAACATTCAGAAAGCTAAGATCATGGCATCTGGTCCGTCACTTCATGGCAAATAGATGGGGAAGCAATGCAAACAGTGAGAGCCTCACTTTATTTTTTTGGGCTCCAAAATCATTGCAGAAAGTGACTACAGCCATGAAATTAAAAGATGCTTGCTCCTTGGAAGAAAAGCTATGACCAACCTAGACAGCATATTAAAAAGCAAACATTACTTTGCCAACAAAGGTCCATCTAGTCAATGATTTTACCAGTAGTCATGTATGGATGTGAGAGTTGGACTATAAAGAAAGCTGAGTGCTGAAGAATTGATGCTTTTGAACTGTGGTGTTGGAGAAGACTCTTGAGAGACCCTTGGACCGCAAGGAGATCCTACCAGTCCATCCTAAAGGAAATCAGTCCTGAGTATCCATTGGAAGGACTGATGCTGAAGCTGAAACTCCAATACTTTGGCCACCTGACGGGAAGAACTGCCTCATCGGAAAAGACCCTGATGCTGAGAAGGACTGAAGGCAGGAGGAGAAGGTGATGACAGAAGGTGAAATGGTTGGATGGCATCTCCAACTAAATGGACATGAGTTTGAACAAGCTCCGGGAGTTGGTCATGGACAGGGAAGCCTGGCATGCCGCAGTTCACGGAGTCGCAAAGCGTTGGACATGACTAAGGACCGAATTGAACTGAACAGATCTTAAGGTTTTTTGGGACTACCTCAGGATGTCGTGAATTCTTGGGGGAGGCTCTGGTGGTCTGTCCATTCTGTGCTGAGAGTCAAGGCAAGTGATCTGCCTTGTAGATCCCTATGGGAAGAAGGGGTATTTATTTCCAGTTCACTTTACTCTCGGGGTGTAGCCCTGTGGGGAGGTAGCTTTATGGAGGGGTCGCCTCATAAAATCCTCTCCCTCGATAGTCTTGGGCTTTGTCCCCAGTCCTCTGCATCCCATGGGACAGTGAAAACCGAGGCTGGGATTCATCTCAGTGGCAAAGGTAGAACTAATGAAACCTTGTTTATATCTATAGCTTCCCACTTTCACTTACCTTTGGGCAATTCTTAGTATTCTTCACTTTCTTGGCAGCTCATTACACATTTAGAATGATTTTCTTTGGAATTTTTAGTTGTTTTTCAGAGAAAGGGTCAATCAGAATATCTAGTCCTTCAGATTGTGGAACTAGAATTTGGCTGAACTCATTCTTTAAATGACAGTATATTTTACCAATCTTGCCTAAAGGTTTGTTGGAGACCGAACCACTGCAAGGAAGAGATGAAGATGCAATAGCCAGTGCTGACTCCCCTAGCATGCTCTCTGAGGAAGAAAAAGAAGAGTTAAAGGCAGAACTAGTTCAGGTATGCTTAGTGATCTTGTTGCTCTGCCTATCTCCGGATTCTCAGAATTATTGTTAGTCTGATGTTGGGTTGGCCAAACAGTTTCAGTTTTTCCATAAGGTGTTAAGAAATGGAAGTCCATTTATATGGACCAATGTATTGGAACATTTATATGGTCCAATAAAAGGTCCATATTATTGGAACATTTATATTGTCCAATGAAAGGTCCATATTACAGTTATGTTGTCTTTCATTTAATAAGATTGAATAGGTGTTGAATTGTAAGATAATTCATTTTCTATGGTATTTTGTAATGTTAATGGTCCATTCCCCAGTGGTGACTGTAGGAAAACAAATGGTCTTGATGCTCAAGCAACAATAAATAGTTATAAACATGCACCTCATATTTAGTATCACAATGCTTAAACCTGATGGAATTCCTTCAAGACCTCAGTTTAGGTGCCAGCTACTTTTTAAGAGCAGTTGTTGTTTTAGGTCAGCAGCCTAGCTCAACAACTACTTGGAAATGGTTTATTTTTATAATGACAAGTCAGTCATGGAAGCAACTGAATTTATTAAATTGATGTGCTCTTTTTCAGAATAGAGCTCTGGGGGTGGAGAGGGAACTGTGATGGCTTCAGGCTTCGTTAGATCTTGGTCCTAGATTCAGGGAGGCTGCCTGGCTTGTTATGAAGACAACTCTTAGTTCAAGCCATTTGTCTGTATCACCCACTAGCCCCTCAACACTTTGCTAAGGAGTGTTCACATTGTAGGAGGCAAGGGCAGGAGAAGGGGAGCTTCTTAAGCAGAAGCATCAATAGGGCAAGAAGGAAGGGGCCAGCATTCCTCCCCGTTTTGAATCCCTGGCTCAGAGGACAGGAAGCCCCTGGTCCAGTGGGAAGCAGGGCTCCGCCTTCTTGCTTTTGCCTCTTCTACTGCTTTAAGTTAAGCTTCCCCTTACCCTCACCCCACTTCATTCATCCCAGACTCTCCAAGCTCTACGGTTCTGATGGTGAGTGTTCATGAAAGCNACCTCAGGATGTCGTGAATTCTTGGGGGAGGCTCTGGTGGTCTGTCCATTCTGTGCTGAGAGTCAAGGCAAGTGATCTGCCTTGTAGATCCCTATGGGAAGAAGGGGTATTTATTTCCAGTTCACTTTACTCTCGGGGTGTAGCCCTGTGGGGAGGTAGCTTTATGGAGGGGTCGCCTCATAAAATCCTCTCCCTCGATAGTCTTGGGCTTTGTCCCCAGTCCTCTGCATCCCATGGGACAGTGAAAACCGAGGCTGGGATTCATCTCAGTGGCAAAGGTAGAACTAATGAAACCTTGTTTATATCTATAGCTTCCCACTTTCACTTACCTTTGGGCAATTCTTAGTATTCTTCACTTTCTTGGCAGCTCATTACACATTTAGAATGATTTTCTTTGGAATTTTTAGTTGTTTTTCAGAGAAAGGGTCAATCAGAATATCTAGTCCTTCAGATTGTGGAACTAGAATTTGGCTGAATTCATTCTTTAAATGACAGTATATTTTACCAATCTTGCCTAAAGGTTTGTTGGAGACCGAACCACTGCAAGGAAGAGATGAAGATGCAATAGCCAGTGCTGACTCCCCTAGCATGCTCTCCGAGGAAGAAAAAGAAGAGTTAAAGGCAGAACTAGTTCAGGTATGCTTAGTGATCTTGTTGCTATGCCTATCACCGGATTCTCAGAATTATTGTTAGTCTGATGTTGGGTTGGCCAAACAGTTTCAGTTTTTCCGTAAGGTGTTAAGAAATGGAAGTCCATTTATATGGACCAATGTATTGGAACATTTATATGGTCCAATAAAAGGTCCATATTATTGGAACATTTATATTGTCCAATGAAAGGTCCATATTACAGTTATGTTGTCTTTCATTTAATAAGATTGAATAGGTGTTGAATTGTAAGATAATTCATTTTCTATGGTATTTTGTAATGCTAATGGTCCATTCCCCAGTGGTGACTGTAGGAAAACAAATGGTCTTGATGCTCAAGCAACAATAAATAGTTATAAACATGCACCTCATATTTAGTATCACAATGCTTAAACCTGATGGAATTCCTTCAAGACCTCAGTTTAGGTGCCAGCTACTTTTTAAGAGCAGTTGTTGTTTTAGGTCAGCAGCCTAGCTCAACAACTACTTGGAAATGGTTTATTTTTATAATGACAAGTCAGTCATGGAAGCAACTGAATTTATTAAATTGATGTGCTCTTTTTCAGAATAGAGCTCTGGGGGTGGAGAGGGAACTGTGATGGCTTCAGGCTTCGTTAGATCTTGGTCCTAGATTCAGGGAGGCTGCCTGGCTTGTTATGAAGACAACTCTTAGTTCAAGCCATTTGTCTGTATCACCCACTAGCCCCTCAACACTTTGCTAAGGAGTGTTCACATTGTAGGAGGCAAGGGCAGGAGAAGGGGAGCTTCTTAAGCAGAAGCATCAATAGGGCAAGAAGGAAGGGGCCAGCATTCCTCCCCGTTTTGAATCCCTGGCTCAGAGGACAGGAAGCCCCTGGTCCAGTGGGAAGCAGGGCTCCGCCTTCTTGCTTTTGCCTCTTCTACTGCTTTAAGTTAAGCTTCCCCTTACCCTCACCCCACTTCATTCATCCCAGACTCTCCAAGCTCTACGGTTCTGATGGTGAGTGTTCATGAAAGCTCTTAATAAGACTGAAGACATTTCAGGTGCTTTCACAAGACACACCCTAGAATAACTTCATGCTCAAATAAAAGAGCAGCTTGTTCTAGTGCAGCAGAGATTATTTTAGTAAGGACAGTGCCTCGGATCAAACGGCCCAGTTCTTTAGCTGGGTCTGTCTGTAGCCACTGATCCAGGACCACCGTGTTGACTTCACGTTGGCCACACCTGCCAGGGTTCATGGACCGGTCAGCCTTGACAGAGAACGTCCTAGCTCCACATTTTCTTAAGGCCTGGAACCCTGGATCATGACTTGTTTGTGTCAGTTTTGGTGTCCAAAAGTTATATTCTGCAGACCGGTGTTAGCTAACTGATTCTGACCTAAATTTTAACTCCTTCACGGCTGCCGTCCAAGTTTAAGTTCATATACAGACCAGGTTTCATAAAATGACTTGATTTTTCATTCGGCAATTACTGATAGACGGATAGGTAGATGGACAGACAGATGGATACATACATACATACACCTATGTTTTGTGCACCTGCATTCTACATTTTCTAAACTTTCAACAGTGATCGTGTATTGCTTTGATAATCGAGAAACAGTAAGCTGTGGTTCTCAATGGTTGCCCCCATGAATATAAAAACCCAAAGTTTTCACACATTCTGGTCTCATTTGGCCACATTAACGATCCTCCAGTGTGTCTCACTCCTAAGACTTTTTGAGCCTGACTTCTGAAAGTAACATCAGACTCCCTGTTACTTGTTCATATTATCAGGATTGATGTTTTCATCCCTTAGGATGCATTAGCCTCCATGCCTCCTATCTCTCATTTCTGCATTCCTCAGGGGTGAAGAAGCACTGCATCTTGCTAAAGGTGGCAGTGTGACTTCTGGGGGCACTGGGCACAGCTCTTTGCTCATGCGCAGCAAAAAGCAAAAAAAGTTATCTGCTATTTTTCCTTTTCACATTCCCATTTCTTCTCCCTCCACCTCAGGCCACCAATGCTTTATGCTCACTCTTTTCTTAAACCCGCTTTTTCTGCCCTTAAACAGTGCCTGCCCTCCGCACACACACACACAAATTAGGTTCTTTCAGACCACACATGCATTCAGATGACCGCAGACGCTAGGGTTTAATTGTATCAAGGACATCTCAGCAGTCTCACGGCTGGCCCTATCAAGACCTGAGATGTCTTGTAAACAGCTCAGTTTATCTACCTTATCTACCTCAGTTCTCCACAGATATTCTTCCAGGACCCCTGCTCACAAGCAACTCCTCTCTGTTTGAGGGAAGATCCCACTGGGCCTGTTAGCCACGGGGGAGGACACCTCACAGATCAGCCTGTTAGATTGCTTTTGAGTCAGGCAATCAGTTGTGGCCATGATCCAAGGCAAGAGCTTTGTGTAGGAGGACATCTTACGTCTGACTGCTTTGCTTAAAGGGGTCGCAGGGTATGCGGGCACCCGGTCTCCCCTTCTGTACACCGTTCTCCCTTGGATTCTCCCACTGACTGCTAGCTGTGCTGGATCCACCCTGCTCCGTCCCCCCCTCACCCTGGTCTGCTTTTACCTTACGCTGTTTTGTAGCCCGTATTCCCAGGAGGACACCTTTAGACTTCAGGGTGAATCTGTAACTGCATTCACTCACACAACCAGCATATTGTTCTGTTTACCAAGTGCTGGCTGCAGGAAGACCTGTCCTTGAGAAGAGAGATGTAAGCAAATACTGTCCAAGAGGCTACTACATTTTAGACGGAAGTCTGCATTTTAAAAGAGGAATCTGTTCAGTCCTGAGTTTGTTATTGTGGTCATGCAATACGCGTGTTTTTAAAAGTTCTTTCAGCTTTCCTCTGCTGCCACTAAGGTGCTTGGTCCTTCTGAGGAAGCGAAGGCCATTTTGGGGTGAGGCTCTCACTTCATCCGGCAACTAGCACTGTGCCTGGCAGCCCCCTCCTAGCTAACTCGCCTGCACCCTGGCCTCAATCTCGGAGCTTGCCTGCATCCCTCATTCTGCATGACATCCCTCATTCTGCACGACAATGAGGTGACAGTCTGGAGGATAAGATCAGTGCCTTCATTAATGCAGCTGGTATACATGTGTTCACTGATTCATATCAATATATGGCAAAAACCACTACAATATTGTAAAGTAATTAGCCTCCAATTAAAATAATTAATTAATTAAAAAGAAAAAAGAAAGCAGCTGGTGTAAATGTTGAGCCTTTCTGGCCAGGCTTGTTTGCAGAGGCGCTGGCCAGTGTCAACATCGGGAGCCTCCTCTGGGGCTGGTGGACCTGCCCCGGCCACCACTGCTGCGCTAGCTGAGGAGGAGAAAGCAGAAGCAAAGACAGCAGAATCTGAAGAGTTTGATGATGACATGGGCCCTGGTCTTTTTTCACTGAACCTCTTTAGTAACACATGCAATAAAAAGCTGAGCTCTAAAAAAAGAAAAAAAAAGTTCCTTCACCAGTATCACTTCTGACCTGATGCAGCGGTTTGTGTATACGTGGAAGGTGTGTGATTAAGATTTCTCATGAACTTGACTCATAGCACCAACAAATATATGTATTTGTACATTCCAGAAGTAGAATATGGGTTTTTTTTTTTTTTTTAACAAATCTTGTCCATCTATAAAGAAATACTATTTGTTTTAAGTATTTGTTCTCATTTGTTCTCTTACCAGCTGCTCCTAACATCTTTTCTGAGGTCTTTGCACATCTATTCTGTGGGGTTTTTTTTTTCCTAGCTCTCTTTTTAAATAAACTTGCTCATTAGTTCTGTGCTACTAACATCCCACTCCCACTTTCATTTCGCTAAGCTGCATTTGATGCTCAATATTCTATAATGTGGCTTGGTTTTTGAAAAGGATGAAGTGTTGGCATTATAACTGTAAATTTATGATTATATAATAATCAAGTACTGCCAGTGTCACCCAGATAAAATGACTCAAGAAAAGTAGGCATTAATAGGAGTAGGAAAATTACCAGACAGCCTGACTAAGTAGACAAGCCTCTTTTGGCTGTTCCTTCTTGGTGTGTGGTTTCCCAAGGAAAGCACACAGTGCCCCCAAGCCACCTGTCTCAGGCTGGCAAATAAATGTCCTGGGCTTTTCCTTCCTCTCCCGGTTTTTTCCTTCAAGTATTATTTATTTCTTTCTGGACTGAACTGGCGAACAGCTAAAGCCTTCATACTGTAGCACCCCTCTGTGTTCATCGGGGTTCTCCAGAGAAGTAGAACCGATAGGATGTATATAGAAAGAGATTTAGTCTAAGGAGTCAGCTAATGTGATTCTAGGGGCTGGCAGCTCCCAAGACCTACAGTCAGCAAGCGGGACACCCAGGGGTGTCAATGGTGCGGCTTGGTCTAAAGGTCTGGGAAGAGGCAATGTTTTAGTTTGAAGCTGAGGCAAGAAAAAACAAAAAAGCCAGACAACAGGAAGACGAAACAATGTCCCAGCTCAAAAGCAGTCAGGCAGATAGAATTCCCTTTTACTCAAGGGAGGGTCAGCCTTTTCGTTTTATTTAAGTCATCAACCGATTGGGTGAGGCCCACCAACTTTGGGAGAGCAATCTGCTTTATTCAGTCTGTCAGTTTAAATGTTAATCACATGCATAATCACCCTCAAAGACACAGAATAATATTTGACCAAATGTTTTGGTAACCCATGGCCTGTCATACTCTCCCAGGTATTATCTGCATTTTAATTTTAATTCTTCTTTACTCTTAGCCAGGGCAGGAGAAGAAGCATGATTTGAAGTAATATGAACAGTTTAAAAAGCTATTTCTTTCTCTGTATTTGTGACATATTTTATGTAATATAGCAGAATAAATAGAAAAGTAAGTCTTCAGTCTTCTAACATAAATTTTATTTTGAAGCTAACTCAGTTCATTTGTATTTTTGCATTTTTATTGTAGTAAATTGATATAAAATTAACTATTTTAAAATGAATCATTCAATGGCATTTAGTACTCTTATAATGTTGTGTAACACCACTTCTGTCTAGTTCCAGAGCATTTTCATCCCCTCAAAAAGGAATCCCTTACCTGCTAAGCAGTTGCTTCCCACTTACCCTTCTTTTCTGTAGCCATGAGCCAGCGTTCTGTCTCTGGATTTAGCTATTCTGGGTATTTCATATAAATGGAATCATACTATGTGTGACCTTCTGTCTGATTCCTTTCATTTAGCCAAATGTTTTTGAGGCTCATGTGTGTTTTAGCTTATATCAGTACTTCATCTATTTTTGTGACTGAATAATATTCCATTTTATGTATATACTACAATTTGTTTATCCATTCATCCTTTGATGAATATTTGGATTGTTTTCATCTTTTGACTATTGTGAATAGTTCTGTTACGAACATGGATACACATGTATTTGAGTATCTCTTCTCAATTCTTTGGGGAATATAGTAGAAATAGGAGTGTTGGGTCATATGGTAATTCCACATTTAACTTTTTTGGAAACTGCTGGACTATTTTCCATAGTAGCTGAACCATTTTTATTTCCACCAGCAGTGTACAAGGGTTTCAGTTTCTCCACATCCTCGCCAATACTTAAATTCCTATTCATTCATATTTAAGTAACCAAGTTTAAATATCTAATCTTGTACATAAATATTTACCCTACAAGGAGATCTCCTAGGGGAGTCAAGAAACCACAGAACCAGACTATTAGTTTCTAACGAAGACATGATTAATTTAAAATTAACGGGGAAAGGATATCTTAAATACTTCAGTTAATGATTTACCTGCACTCCAGCTCATTCCAAAATGAATTTGATATGGCTTACAAGGTAGAATTTCTATACTATCTGCATCAGAGTATCTGGGGGTACTTGTTAAAGCATATGTACAGACAGGCCTCACCAAATTTGAGATATCAGAATCTAAGAGGCTTAAAAGGGGCCTCCTTCTGGAATCTTCATTTTAAATGTGCTCTCTGAGTGACTTTTATATAAACTGAAGTTGATGTAACTAGGCCAAAAATTCTCATTAGTCCAATAAGGGATTGAATCTCACCAGGATCATCATTTAAAGTATTTGTGGTTAAAGGACTTTCTACTGTGTCAGGACTCTGTGCTCTGCAGAAAGAGATGAGATTGACCATTTTCAGGCTTGTATGTAATTTAGGAACTATCTTTTAATTTTACCTTTTGGGATTTTCTTAATAACTATTTTGGCCTATGTTATATTTAGATCACTGATATATAAATGGAAGCATTAAGAAATGTGAGTCTAACATTTTATCACAATAGTGAGACTTTCATTATAGTGCCTGACATTAGTCCTCATAGAGTAACTGAGTTCATGTCTTCACCATTAGAAGCCTTTTCTCTACAAATACCTTTTAACATATGCTTCAATTTTTACATGATTAGATGTGGGATTTAATATTTCTTGAGGATGATGTTTGATGAATTGGTCACTTCAGCATTTCTATCACTTTTCTGGGACCATGGATGTCATCAGAAATCTTATGAATCCTTTACCCGTTCCTCCCAACTCCCCAAAACTAATGAATATCCTACTGTCCCCCAGAATTTTGAATAAATTTCTGAGATTCCATAGATAAAAGGATGAGAATACCAAGACGTTTAGACCTCTCTCTTCTGCTCTACATATTTAATTTTCCTCTGCAAGTTAAAAAATTTCTCATTACTCTTGTTACACATTGGAAAAAGCAGTAATACCTAATGTATCTACAAAACCAGATTCCCAGTCATTTCAGTCACTCAAACATATTATTTGTTCAAAAGAAAGAAGAAAAAAAATCTTTCTATACTGAATAAAAACCTGACCTGAGTTTTCTCTTAGTTCTCCTAAGATCCCATATGGCACTTGGCATGGCCAAAGAATAAAGAAAACATAGGATGCTACTAATTATAATATGTTCTTGCCTGAAGAATCCCAGGGACAGGGAAGCCTGGTGGGCTGCTGTCTTTGGGGCTGCACAGAGTCAGATACGACTAAAGTGACTTAGCAGCAGCAGCAGCAGCATGGAAGGTGGATTTCATTTTAGAAAGACTTCAGAAAAATTTCCGTGAACATACAAAAACGTTTCACAACCATTAAAAAAAAATGGATAATGTTAGACTACTAGGACATTTTGGAGAAGGAAATGGCAACCCACTCTGATGTTCTTGCCTGGAGAATCCCAGGGACAGGGGAGCCTGTTGGGCTGCCGTCTATGGGGTCGCACAGAGTTGGACATGACTAAAGTGACTTAGCAACTTAGCAACTAGGACATTTTGCTGATATTCAAAGCTCCAAGATAGTGTTCTTTTCTACTAGAATATTTCAGATGGTTAATTCAGTATTTCTGCCTGTTTTGTTTAAGTGATTTTTTGTGAATACAAGGTTTACAATACTATTTTTGCAAAGGTAGATGTCATTGTTGAGATGTTTTTCTAGCAGCTATGTCTCTGGTTACCCAAGGAACACATTTGCAAGATGATTGACAGGGTTAGTGATGCTGTTTGTGGTCAGGAGTAGAGTGACACTTGGAATGTAAATGAGACTTAGATGCTTCATTTTTTAAAAAGAAGTAAGTAGTAAAATGCCAGCTTGGCAAAACCACAATGTATGCTTAGGTGTGGATGGCAAAAAAAATAACACTGACTAATGGCATTTAAAAAGAAGTTATTAGATATAAACTACAAAATCAATTTCCTGTTCAAAAATTATATCTACGTATAATTTTAGAAAAACATTTGGACGATTAAAAACCAGAAACTCTAAGCAGTGTCTATTTCCTCGTAGATTACGCATGGTTTTTACTGTCTTTAGCTGTATGAGTGAATTTTTTAACAAGGAGTAGTGTTTACATTTAGAATCTTTCAAACTAAAAAATCTACTTTCATTTGAAAATATTAGACTTCTCTACAGGATGTGTTTGCTAAGGCCTTGCATAGGGCTCTGTAAACAAGAGTGTGCCCAGGCTGCTTTGGATCACTGAGCGCTTCCACCCCTGTATGTTCCACCTGGTCTGACATTTTCCCCCATCATTTTCCCTCCTGCTTGTAGCTGGAAGACGAAATTACAACCTTACGACAAGTTTTATCAGCAAAAGAAAGGCATCTTGTGGAGATAAAACAAAAACTTGGCATGAACCTGATGAATGAATTAAAACAGAACTTTAGCAGAGGCTGGCATGACGTGCAGACCACTACTGCGTAAGTATATTTTTTTTCTTAAAAAGTAATCACTCAGCCTGCTGTCTTACCTCTTCTATATTTTTTTTTCCTTCAAGGCTTATTTTGTACTGGTGTCCAGGGAAAATATTTTCTCTAGAAGTAAAATATATAGAAATATGAATGGTCATTAATATGTTGCTCTACAAAGTAGCTTCATGAAATAAAAGTTTGTTCACCAAAACTCTGTTTTCACTTAAACTACTTCTATGGAGTTGTACGGTTTTAAATTTTTTCTCTTTAATATATATATTTTTTTAACATTTGTTAAATATATACTTTAGGCTTATATTTTTCCATAAAATTCTAAATCCTTTGAATACTTGGCACTCACTACATATTTTGAATTTCTATCAAAAATGATTGTAGTTTTAAAAACTGTAGACTTGTTGACCATTAACATAAAGAGAAAAAACTGTATCTTTCATATTTGGGGATGTGCTTTTTATCCCTGTTACTCTATAGAATGTGTATGTATATATTGGCCTCTGCCTCCAGTTCCTGGCACAAAGCTCCCAAACTCATATAGTTTCTTAAGTGATAAGAGCGCTAGGAGCATCTTTTGTTCTCATGTTTGCACTTTGACCCTCGTTCCTGACACAGAGTTCCTAAATCCTTTGGGATTTCCAGGGTGACAGCCGTATCCTTGGTTCTAATGAGATGACTCTTGGCGGACTCCTGGAGGAGAGCCGGTCACCAGAAAGGCCAAGCCATGATTAGAAGCTGTCAGTCCCATGCCCCCATTCTCTATGGAGAGAAAAGGACCTGGAAATGGTCTATCATGCCTATGATGAAACTCCATAAAAATCTCAAAAATATGGTATTAGAGCATGGAAAGCATGTGTTCCCATGGGAACATGGGGATGGGTTCCCATCTCCACATGCCTCTTTCATCGGGCTGTTCATCTGTATCTTTCAGCATATAATTTTTACAATAAATCGGTATAACCTAGCAAGTAATCTGTTTTCTTAAGTTCTGTGAGCCACTCTAGCAAACTAATTGAACTTGGGGAGGAGGTTGTAGGAACCTCTGATTTATAGCCCCTTGGACTTCCCTGGTGGCTCAGACAGTACCTGCAATGTGGAAGACCCAGATTCAATTCCTTGGTCGGGAAGATCCCCTGGAGAAGGGCATGGCAACCCAGTCCAGTATTCTTGCCTGGAGAATTCCATGAACAGAGGAGCCTTGTGGGCTGCAGTCCATGGGGTCGCGGAGTCAGACATGACTGAGTGACTAACGCTTTGGTCAGGAGCACTGGTGATAATCTGGACCTGTGATTTGTATCTGAAGTGGGGTGAGTGGGGCGCAGTCTTGTGGGACTGAGCCCTTAACCTGTGGGATCTGATGTGATCTCTAGGTAGTGTCAGAATTAAATTGTAGGAGACTCAGCTGGTGTTGCAGAACCTCTTGATGTGAGAAAACCCCTCCACACAAACACATCTGGTGTCAGAAGTGTCCTGAGTGTGCTGGTAAGTGTGAGAGTACAGGAGAAACACTGGAGAAGCAAGTTTTTCTTTCTTAGACCAGCAGAAATGTTTTTAGCTTTGCTATTATCTTCTTGTCTGATATTAGGCAAGGTATAGAATAACTTTGAGTATTGTACAGTCTTGCATAAAAGGGGTTACTTTTTAAAACTTCACAAAATAATTAGCTATTGTGGTACTTTTCTAATGATTTAAAATATTTTGCTAGCCAGGTGGTCTTGTGCCAAAGGGAAGAAGGTGCCCAAATCATAATGTGATTTTTCTTCCTTTTGTGTGTTGGGGGGGTGGGGCCTGATGGAGAAACTATAGAGGCTTCCTATCTTTGACCCCAGATTCCACCATCAAGAAATTTTTGACCTTGTGCTATGCATTTTCTTCCCTACTATTACCCTTTGGAACTTAAAGATACTACATTCCTAGTATCTGAATGGGAAACAGTTTTTCTCTTTGCTGATACTTCTCTCCCAAGCATAGAGGGGCTTCCATGAAATGAGATCATAGTAGTACCTCTCATAGGTAGTGAGGATTCAGTGAGTGCAGAACAGCATCTGGCATTTTGTATGCCTGTTTGCTGTTCTGGGAAGCAGGTCTGGTGGAGAGATCCAAGAGTTCTGTTTTGGCTTCACAGACTTAGAGAACGGTTCCTTCTGGGGCAGGGATGGCTGGGGAGTTTGGGATGGACAGGTCCACTGCCATATTTTAAATGGATAACCAACAAGGCAATGGCACC
>SJYX01002020.1:49823-86286 GCA_006410675.1 Oreotragus oreotragus
AGGGGAGTTTGGGGGAGAATGGATACATGTATACGGCTAAATCCCTTCACTGTTCATCTGAAACTATCACAACATTGTTAATTGGCGGGTTTCCCTGGTGGCTCAGTCAGTAAAGAATCTGCCGGAAATGCAGGAAACCGCCTGCAATGCAGGAGTCCTGGGTTCAGTCCCTGGGTCAGGAAGATCCCCTGGAGAAGGGAATGGCAACCCACTCCAGTATTCTTGCCTGGGAAATCCCATGGATGGAGGTGCCTGCTGGGCTACAGTCCATAGGGTCCCAAAGAGTCGGACATACCTTAGCAACCAAGGCAAAATAAAATGTTGAAAAAAATTCTGTTTGAGCTGTGTTTAGTCTGAGATGCCCAACAGATCAACAAGTTGCTCCAAGGGGGCGACTCAGAGGGAAAATCAGGGCTAGAGATGGACATGAGAGTTATCTACATACTGATGCAGTGAAAGCTACAGGACTAGAATAGATTTCCTCAGAGATTAGTTAATAAATACAGATGATTATGGTCTCACTAACCTTTAGGAATGATGCAAACTTTCCTTTGTAAAGAAGAATAAATCTGTTTTTTAAGAGGGAGGCCTGAGTCTATCAGCAACATAATTTCAGGAGATCATCCTCTCTCACCCTTTTTTCTTGACTGCTAAGGGAAGCAGTGATGCTAAAGCTGAAACTCCAGTACTTTGGCCACCTCATGCGAAGAGTTGACTCATTGGAAAAGATTCTGATGCTGGGAGGGATTAGGGGCAGGAGGAAAAGGGGGCAACAGAGGATGAGATTGCTGGATGGCATCACCAGCTCGATGGACATGAGTTTGAGTGAACTCCAGGAATTGGTGATGGACAGGAAGTCCTGGCATGCTGCAGTTCATGGGGTCACAAAGAGTCGGACACAACTGAGTGACTGAACTGAACTGAACTGAAGGGAAGGGAAGGGAAAAGTCCCATGTTGGGACAAGGGGTAGGGTGTGATCATAGAATCTATTTTTCCCCTGGATATTTTTAGTGGTGAAATGAATTATTGCTTATTAAATAATTTGCATCCATTAAAATGCTACTTTTCCAAAAAAATTAATTACATGGAAAAATGCTAGCTAACATAATATTCAGTGAAAACCCATCTCACTTATAAAATATATATATGTAGAAAAAAGACTGAAGGGAAACTGCGGGTGATGGATATGTTTGTAAGATTCACTATTTTTTCCACTCACCCATCTTTCCTTTTTTTTTTCTCCCCTGAATATTTAAATTCCTGCTATTAATGTACATCATACTGATTTTAGAACAATACCTATGCATCATGTGGTGAAAATTTTGATGTGAGGGAGTGGTGAACTGGGGTAGGGTTAGTTTGGATAGAATTAGATTTCAAAGCACTAAAAAGAATTTTAGCTGTCAAGGCACTACAGGTATTCCAGAGGCAATATGTTGCATGCTGATTAATCATGACCTATTTAGTTTGATTTATAATAAAATGAAAACCTCTGATATGTTAGTGAAAGATTTTGCATATTTTAGTTTGTGGTAGGATTCATATTGGAAAGAAACCAGATGAACAGGAATAACTACACAGCAGGTTAAAATTATCTCCCTTTTAGAAAGATAACCATACAGCATTAGGTCAAGAGGTCATCTGTGTCCCAGGGCTTGTTGTTGCTGTTGTTTTTGTCATAGTTTTTTGGGTGCCTTGATTTCAGAGACTCTAAGAACACACACAGAAAGTCCCCCTACCCTCTTCTTTTTTCTTCTCTAAATCTTTATAATGTTTTTAGGCTTTAAGGAGGCATAGGGAAGGTGGGTGGCCTTGGGGTGAAGAGGTGGGGAGACCATTGGAGGGGAAATTGAATCTCTTCTGAGATAGAAGGAACAGTAATTTGAAAACCTGATATTATGGTGGGCTATTCAAACTGATGTGCTTCATTTTAGTGAGTGTTTGGCCTTTGCTAACCCCTGAAATTGCCCCAACAATAAACCCCTCTGAGTTGTATCATAGACCAAATGGTAGTCTACAAAGGGGAGAAGGTCATGGAATGGAATTTCAACTATTCCATCTTTTTGGAAGCTTAATAAATTTACCCTATATAAGGAGAAGTAAAACTCTAACATTCAGCTTTTTAAAAAATGCACAGTGCTTGAAAATTGAAGCTTGGTATATGATTTATTTACTCTTTGATTTTGTGCTTCTAATACTTCCAGCCCATTGTGGTCAGTAAAGATTATTATATCTTATTTATGTGGCATTGTTGTGGCGCCATTAGGTTCAGAAGTGCCAGTGAAGATTCAAGACCTAATTTTAAAAGACCACGTAGCCCATCTCTCTCATGCATTCTTCTTACTGGCCTCCTCATACAAGGTAGAACATAGGTTCTACTTTTCTAGATTCAAGTGGTAAAGCTGTGATTTGGTGTTGTGTTTAGGGAACCTTTGGAAGAGAAGAAGTCTAAATAGTTTTTGTGTCTTTGGTGAAGTGCTGTATATGCAATTGTTAAAGTATTACTCTCTTTTAAATCCCATAATAGAAAATAGATTTGGGTTATAAAATATCTTCTTGTAAAAAGACTGTTGAATTTAAATTTTTTTCTTCCTGCATGTAGAAAAATGCTTTAGGTCAGACCACTTTAGAGGATGACATGCCTTCTCCTTTTGACTATTAACACTGATTTTCAAATCACTAGGACCTAAAGAGAGAAAGAGCCCTCTGTCAGTATGCTGGCCAAACAGCTCACCTGTTCTAATGGTTAAAGGTTACCCATTCCTTAAAATGTAAAGATACACACACACACAGATACAATGGAGTATTATTCAACCATGAGAAAAGGAAATCCTGTTGTTTGCAATAATATGGGTGGTCCTTGAGGGCACTATGCTAAGTGAAGTCAGAGAAGGATAGACTCTGCATGGTGTGACTTATATGTGGAATCTAAAAAAAAAAAGTCAGACTCTTGGAAACAGAGAATGCAAGAGTGGTTTCTGGAGGTGGTGGGTATGGGTGATAGGGAGAGGTTGCCAAGAGTACAAACTATCAGTTGTTAAGTTGAATAAGATTTGAGGAGCTAATGTATAATATGATGACCATAGTTGGAAACACTACTGTATAAGTGAAATTTGCTAAGAGAGTAGAAGTTAATGTTCTCATCAATATATACATGTACATGAATGCTTAGTTGCTTAGTCCTGTCCTACTCTTTGTGACCCCCGTGGACTGTAGCCCGCCAGGCGTCTCTGTCTGTGGAATTTTCTAGGCAAGAATACTAGTGTGGATTGCCATTTCCTTCTCCAGAGGATCTTCCCGATGCAGGGATGGAACCTGCTTCTCTTGCATCTCCTGCACTACAGGCAGATTCTTTACCTTCTGAACCACCAAGGAAGCCCATATTCCCCCAAAGCGGGTGTTTGCTGGAGTTGCTTTGGAGCACGCGAGGACAAATTTCCCTCACTCCAAAGCATGCCTCTTCTCTAGAAGGGGAAAGTTCACGCTGCAAGTCTTGACTTTGCACTTTGTACCTGAAGTCAGGGAATCCAACTGGACTCTGTTTCCTCCCTTTGGCCTCATGGGGCTCTTGCTCTGGTTGATTTCAGGAGCTTGGGATACAGTGATGATGAACAAGATGTGGTCCCCACCCTCAGGAAGTTCAGATAAGTCACAGAGAGGGACTCAAAAACCCTAATTGCAGCACAAAGGAACAATGTTTGGAAAGAGCTATGCAGAGGGGATTATGGGAACCCTGAGGAGAGGCACACAACACAGACATCTTAGAGCAAATACTCTCGAGTTTTCTGCCTCCCAGTGCACAACTGAAAGCAACCTGAGGATATCTGAACATTGTGACTTTTATTTAAGGAAGATGTATTAGTCTCCTGCTCTGTCAATTATGGAACTCAGCAGTGGTGTAATTCCCATTTAGCTTAAAATAAGAGATGCTGCTGCTGCTAAGTCGCTTCAGTCGTGTCCGACTCTATGCGATCCCATAGATGGCAGCCCACCAGGCTCCCCTGTCCCTGGGATTCTCCAGGCAAGAACACTGGAGTGGGTTGCCATTTCCTTCTCCAATGCATGAAAGTGAAAGTGAAGTCGCTCAGTCGTGTCTGACTCTTCGTGACCCCATGGACTGCAGCCTGCCAGGCTCCTCCATCCGTGGGATTTTCCAGGCAAGAGTACTGGAGTGGGATGCCATCGCCTTCCCCAAAGAGATGTTAGTAATCTAAAATGTTAAATACTGCTTCTTTTTAAATTAGAAGGTTGTCAGGTCAATCAGAAGATTAGCATTTAAGTTGTTTTTCATCATTTGAATATTATTGAACATATTTTTATGCGGTAGAGTTGAAAAACAGTTTTAAGTGTTAGCAGAGTAAACTATATGGGCTTCCCAGGTGGCGTAGTGGTAAAGAATCCAATCCACCTGCCAGTGCAGGAGACACAAGAGACGTGGGTTCGACCCCTGGGTCAGGAAGATCCGCTGGAGAAGGAAATGGCAACCCATTCCAGTATTCTTGCCTGGAGAAGCCTGTGGACAGAGGAGCCTGGCAGGCTGGAGTCCTTGGGCTCACCAAAGAGTTGGACGCGACTGAGCACAGCACAAACTATGTACAGAATTTCATGGCACAGTGAAGGGAGTAAAATGCAACTATGCTGACTTCCTTGGGGGTGATCAGTGGCCTGACAGAAGGGCCATTTTTCAAGATGCAGGCTCCTGGCATCTGGATGGGGATGTATATTACTTATTCAGTTTTAAGATCAAGCCCAATTAGGATGCACCGAAAGGTACAGTGTCTGTGCAGTGCATAACTCCAGAGGGGCCCTTCACTTAGGCTGTAATGTGTAATATGTGTCTTTCCCTATTCCCTAGGAAATGTCTGTTTAGTAATGAATGCTTGGTTTGATTTTATCATCTAGATAATACATGATTTTTACACTTCCTAAAAACACAGGCATTGTGTAAATAAATAACATATGGTGCTGATAATATTATAGACTTGTTTCTTCCTGCTAACAAAAAAGAATAATAGTATACCGTATTACTAAAAATAGATGGAGAAACAGTGGAAACAGTGTCAGATTTTATTTTTTGGGCTCCAAAGTCACTGCAGATGGTGACTGCAGCCATGAAATTAAAAGACGCTTACTCCTTCGAAGCAAAGTTATGACCAACCTGGATAGCATATTGAAAAGCAGAGACATTACTTTGGCAACAAAGGTCTGTCTAGTCAAGGCTATGGTTTTTCCAGTGGTCATGTATGGATGTGAGAGTTGGACTGTGAAGAAAGCTGAGCACCAAAGAATTGATGCTTTTGAACTGTGGTGTTGGAGAAGACTCTTGCGAGTCCCTTGGCCTCCAAGGAGATCCAACCAGTCCATTCTGAAGGAGATCAACCCTGGGATTTCTTTGGAGGCAATGATGCTGAAGCTGAAACTCTAGTACTTTGGCCACCTCATGCGAAGAGTTGACTCATTGGAAAAGACTCTGATGCTGGGAGGGATTGGGGGCAGGAGGAGAAGGGGATGACCAAGGATGAGATGGCTGGATGGCATCACCGACTCGATGGACATGAGTTTGGGTGAGCTCTGGGAGCTGGTGATGGACAGGGAGGCCTGGCGTGCTGCAATTCATGGGGTACAAAGAGTCGGACACAACTGAGTGACTGAACTGAACTAAAAGTGATTTCAGTCCCAAGGAAAACCAACAAGGGTATTTTAAAGCATTTGCTTAAAGTCTGATAGTATATTTAGGGCTGGATGACTTGTGGGAGGTGGAAGGGGTGGAGGGATAAGGGAAGTTCCCACATAATGGATTTCATAGGACATGGTCTTCTTGGAGGTGCCATATGCATGAAAGTGTTCTAGGCTAAGCAGGGAGCTTTGGGGGAACTTACCTGGGGACAGCATATATTGGAATATGATGGTATGTGCATTGTAATAATTGTTTTTCAATGCGATCCCATGGATTGCAGCAGGCCAAGCTTCCCTGTCCTTCACTGTCTTCCAGAGCTTGCTCAAACTCATGTCCATTGAATCAGTGATGCCATCCAACCATCTCATTTACAATAATTAATTTTTAAAAAATCAGTTCAAATTTTTTGGTTCAGTTGAGATATAATTATATTCAGCATGCATGCTCATGCGACTTAGCATGCATGCGTGCTGAGTCGCTTCAGTCATGTCCAGCTCTTTTGTCACCCTAAGAACTGTAGCCCACCATGCATTCTCCAGGCAAGAATACTGGCCTGGGTTGCCATGCTCTCCTCCAGGGGATCTTCCCAACCCAGGGATCGAACGCACATCTCTTATGTCTCCTGCACTGGCAGGCAGGTTCTTTACCACTGGCGTCACCTGGGAAATCCAATATAATACGTACAGCTCTGTAGAAGTCTAAGCAGTGCAGTATAGTGACTTGACTTACATATTCCCTCAGGTTAGGTGCTTTTGTTTTCTGTAAGGCTCGGAGAACCGCACTCTGAAAAGGACACTCAGGGACAGCCTCTAGTGGACTGACAAAGTTTATTATCCAATTGTGTAGTTTTATAATTTTCAGGGAATAGAGCATAATGCAGACTTGCACGTAGCCGTTCCAGATAAACATTAAAGCATTCAGGCATAAAATACAGTTCCCACCGCCCAAGCCATAACACAGCTTTGGCGAGACTCTAAAGGGAGTCTTATCATGAACAACAGTCCTTGCTCTCAGAAACAGGTGGTCAGAAGGAAGCCTTTGAATGCCTCAAGGCCGGGCGTACTGACCCTTCGTCATCCGTTCCCAGCCTTGGGCCCTCAGCGAACGCTCATAACCCTTTGTTATGCTCGTCCCAGCTTCCAGCCTTCATCATGAGTGGAGCAAATACATTTTCAGTATTTGCTTAAAGCTTTTCAGCTCTTCCACACTTTTCTGCTTTATTAATTAATGCTTAGAAATTTCCCAGGCCAGTGGACACACTACTGCCTTTCCTGCCACCATGCTCAAAACCTGAAACCAATCTTTTTGTCTTGTTCCATTTGTCACTATAACCCCTTGTCAAGTCTGTCCCTTCTCTCTCTATAACCCATCACACTGCTCTGTTCTTACTGCTTGACTCCCAGTTCAGACCAACAGAGGAGTTCCCCTTCAATCGCCGATTGCTTCATCTAGTATTTATTCAGTTTCCCCTTTTTCCTGCTTCCAGATCCTAGGGACACAAAAATGAATGGCTTCCTTTTCCTTGGGGAGTTAGCCTTGTGGGGACATAGGTTTAGGAACAGATCATTGCAGTACTGTATTCCTAAAACTGTCTTGAAAAAAAGTCACTGTGTTAGCATAAGATTATGCACCCTTCTTACTCCAACCTCTCTCCATATTACAAAATAAGTACTAGTTCAATTTTGCCTTTTTATGGTTCTTTTTACCCACATAAATAGTAAAAGCTTACGTTTCTCTTTGAAATATGCATTCCCTAATCTGTGTTAGCTTTGACGGCTAGAGCTTTCATTGTCCTTTCATAGAGTTAATACATCTCTTTAAGAATAATTTTCTACTATCAAAGCAGTTCCATTATTTGTGATTAAAGATCTGTACATTCACATCTAGGCTTACAAATGTGTATTTTAACTGAATTCAGATTGCATGGTCTAACTTTCCTGCTGATGAGCAGCCACCAATCCATCCTTCCCAAAGAACAGATGCTTCTCTGGATCATCTTCCTAAATCTGTTTTGGAAAGGGAACTTTCAAAAGTTTCTTGATGGTCAGATGGTAAAGAATCTGCCTGCAATGTGGGAGACCTGGATTCGATCCCTGGGTTGGGAAGATCCCCTGGAGGAGGGCATGGCAACCCACTCCAGTATTCTTGCTGGAGAATCCCCATGGACAGAGGCGCCTGGCAGGCTGCAGCCCATGGGGTCCCAAAGAGTTGGCCACGACTGCGCAACTAAGCACACAGGAGAGAGAAGTTCTATGAATTTATTATGGGTGGTCTTGATAATAAGCTGTTCTTATTTTGCTGTTTTATTTCTAGCTACAAGAAAACACATGAAACACTGAGTCATGCGGGGCAGAAGGCAACTGCAGCTTTCAGCAACGTTGGGACAGCCATCAGCAAGAAGTTTGGAGACATGAGGTACTGTGAGAAGGAACCATGCGGAAGAGGCTAGGCCTTTGGCTTTCAGAGACAAGGAGGGGCATTATCCATTGACTAGTCTTCCTAAGGCATTCTTTTCTTTAATTGGGTTAAAATTTTATGTGCCTGATCGTATTGGTGACTGAGATACATTTTTATATTGGGACATTTTCTACCTAAAGGTCAGCTTAGTGGACCTGATCACAGAGATGCCCTTTCTACTATTTAGTAAAAATAGAAGACAGAGGGTACCTTTAATCACCAGTCATAAGGAGAGATTCCAAAAGAATGCAGCACACACTGAATTTGAATCACTGTAACTTAAACTAAGTTAAAATTTGCTTTCAGTGAATATGCTCTGATAAACTATTCTTGGCTACATTTTTGTACACATACAGCTAGTATATATGTATTTTTCTATGCTAAATATATAGATATTTATTCTTTTATTCTAAAAAGATACCATGGATATATGCACCTGGTAATATTCTTTCTTTACTTTGGCAATATATTGTGAATGTGTTAATAAATGTTTATTACATCTTCGTTTTCAGTGGATGTATTATTTTCCAGTGTACAGCTGTGCCAAAATTTTTAAACCAGTTCCTTTGCACATTTCGGTTATTTTCAGTATTTGTTATATAAAATTAGGGTGAATATCAAGATTTTGAACTGAGAACAATGTAGTATTGACCATTTTTATTTTTTATATTATATTCTAGAAAGTTATCTTACATACAGTTGCTGCTGTCATATTTTTTTGCTTATTTAAATACCTATCATAGTTTATTTTGAATTTGGCTGATATGCTTAGGAGAGTTTTCTTTATAAATCAATGTCATTTTTGTCTCTAAAAATCAAGTTCAATTTTTAAAAACTTCTCAAGTACATTTTATGTTTCTTCTTTTTAAAAACTATGTGCATATTATTTTACTGGATTCTTAAATTATTGCTTCCTGTATTACTCTGCAGCTTTGATGCCTAGAGGCAAATATTTATATCTTTGTGTTTAAGTTATTTTTTGACTTCAAAAATTACTGGATTGTGCCCAACATTCATGCATCATCTTACGAATTTGGCATTCATGAGGCTAGAATTAAGTAAGTACATATGCATGAATCTGAGTACATTGCTTTATCTTCATTTTTGCTAATAAAGCAATAACGAAAAGCAATTAAAATTCTTCAGAGGCAGCATGTGATGAACCAGTAAGCATTTTGGATTATTAATTAACCCTAGCTTTATTAGAATAAAATTTGCACTCATTTCAATGGCAGGAAAGCATTTATCTAAACTAATTAAATAATTCCTTAAAACAGGAAAGACCTTATCACCATTTATACCCAAGAAAATATATTTTGTCATGTTTATAAAATTTGTTTTCCACATACTTAGTTGAAACAATGATCACAGTGGCCTAATACTGCCAACAGGAACAGTGTTTCTCCAACTGTAGGAGACTTTACAGATACCTCTGAAGCTTGTTAAATGCATATTCCTAGATTCCACCTCTCTTGAGATTGCATCTCAGTAGGTCTTGGATGGCATCTAGGAATCTGTTTGAAATAAGCTCCCAGGTGATCTGACTTCAACTGGTTAGGTGTTGAGGAACCAAGTATAACTTAGCTTACCTGTACCTGGGCATTCTCAGTTTTAAATGTAGAGAAGAGTAACAATGTCATCAGGTTATTATGCAAGTAGAGATACCAAGGGAACATTTCATGCAAAGATGGGCTCGATAAAGGACAGAAATGGTCTGGACCTAACAGAAGCAGAAGATATTAAGAAGAGGTGGCAAGAATACACAGAAGAACTGTACAGAAAAGATCTTCATGACCCAGATACTCATGAGGATGTGATCACTCATCTAGAGCCAGACATCTTGGAATGTGAAGTCAAGTGGGCCTTAGAAAGCATCACTATAAACAAATCTAGTGGAGGTGATGGCATTCCAGTTGAGCTGTTTCAAATCCTGAAAGATGATGCTGTGAAAGTGCTGCACTCAATATGCCAGCACATTTGGAAAACTCAGCAGTGGCCACAGGACTGGAAAAGGTCAGTTTTCATTCCAATTCCAAAGAAAGGCAATGCCAAAGAATGCTCAAACTACCGCACAATTGCACTCATCTCACACGCTAGTAAAGTAATGCTCAAAATTCTCCAAGCCAGGCTTCAGCAATATGTGAACCGTGAACTCCCTGATGTTCAAGCTGGTTTTNGATGATGCTGTGAAAGTGCTGCACTCAATATGCCAGCAAATTTGGAAAACTCAGCAGTGGCCACAGGACTGGAAAAGGTCAGTTTTCATTCCAATTCCAAAGAAAGGCAATGCCAAAGAATGCTCAAACTACCGCACAATTGCACTCATCTCACACGCTAGTAAAGTAATGCTCAAAATTCTCCAAGCCAGACTTCAGCAATACGTGAACCGTGAGCTCCCTGATGTTCAAGCTGGTTTTAGAAAAGGCAGAGGAACCAGAGATCAAATTGCCAACATCCGCTGGATCATGGAAAAAGCAAGAGAGTTCCAGAAAAATATCTATTTCTGCTTTATTGATTATGCCAAAGCCTTTGACTGTGTGGATCACAATAAACTGTGGAAAATTCTGAAAGAAATGGGAAACCAGACCACCTAACCTGCCTCTTGAGAAATCTGTATGCAGGTCAGGAAGCAACAGTTAGAACTGGACATGGAACAACAGACTGGTTCCAAATAGGAAAAGGAGTATGTCAAGGCTGTATATTGTCACCCTGCTTATTTAACTTATATGCAGAGTACATCGTGAGAAACACTGGAGATGTGCTGAGCTTATTAAAGGAAGAAAAAGGTTATTCACCAAAGGAACTGCAAAGGAACTACAGGGCCTAGCCATCATTTATTAGCATGAGCCAGACGTACATGAGTCTGGATTCTGAGGAGGCTTGATCTAGGGAACCAAAACCTAAGACCAGACAGAGGAGAGTTTGATTTAGTAGATAAGCAAACTTCCTCTAAGGGTGGTTCCTAGAAGCTCAGGAAAATTGATAGCTCTCACTAAGTAAAAGTAAAAATGTCACAAGTAGGGACTTCCCTGGTGGTCCAGTGGTTAAGACTCCATGCTTCTACTGCAGGTGGCACAGGTTTGATCCCACATGGGAGGATCTTAGTCCCTGACCAGGGATCAAAAATTTAAAAAAAATTTGTTAGTCACAAGAGCCAATGCAGTTGGTGGAAGAAAGAATGAAAAGGTTCCAGGAAGCGGATACCCACTGGAAGGCCGGAAGATTCACGGATAACTATGTTCTGGAAGAACTTTACACCGTTTACCAAGGCTACAATGAATGTGCTGCTAACAGGGGCACCACCGTGACTGAAAAATTCAGTGGTGGCTCTCCTCCAAACACTAGGACTAGTGGTAGGAGAAATGGTTACGGAACTAGGCACAGTGAACAGAAATGAGCGTGTTAAAATGCAAAAATAATAGAAACCAGGTGGCAGTACCTAACCACTAGATTATAGAGGTGACTAGAAACCAGGTGGGTACAATTTAAGATCTTTGAAAGAGTCATTGAAAGTTCTGGCCCCAGTTAAAATGTGATCATCCTGAGCCACCGGGGAAGGCAATGGCACCCCACCCCAGTACTCTTGCCTGGAAAATCCAATGGACGTAGTAGCCTGGTGAGCTGCAGTCCATGGGGTCGCTAACAGTCGGACAGACTGAGCGACTTCACTTTCACTTTTCTCTTTCATGCATTGGAGAAGGAAATGGCAACCCACTCCATTGCTCTTGCCTGGAGAATCCCAGGGATGGGGAAGCCTGGTGGGCTGCCATCTATGGGGTCACACAGAGTTGGACACAACTGAAGTGACTTAGCAGCAGCAGCAGCAGCAGCAGCAGCATCCTGAGCCACTTGGACCAGAATGCATTGACTGAAGAAGAGGCTATGTCCCCGGAAGGAAAAACCCTGTAACATTCTGGCAGGTACACACAATAATGATTTCCCTCGCGGTCCTACCCCTACTGTGAAAATGAAAACACCAAAATATTTTGGAGAGAGTTGATTATAGGGTCCAAGTTGACATTTATACCCAGAGATCCAAAGCATTATCATGGCTCCTCTCTGAGAATGGAGACCCAATAATAGCTGGTTCTTTTTTCCGTGGGTCTACTAGGCTTGCCGCCATACTCAATGATAATTTTTCCCATTATTCAAGTGTATGACTGAAGCTGACATATTTGGTAGCTGATACAACCTTACATTGAGTCTTTGGCCTGTATGATAAGAGCTGTCATAGAAGGAAGGACCAAATAGAAGTCTCTGAAACTACCTCCTATCCAGTCATAAATCAGAAACAATATCATTCCCTGGGCAGGAGGCTGGAAATTAATGACAGTTTTAAAGATCTAAGTGATGCAGGGGAGATGGTCCACATCATATTCCATTTAATTCATCAGAAATAATGTAATCCTGGAGGATAACAGTAGGCTTCATAAATTTAACCAAATAGTACCTTCATTTATAGCTACTAAATAGTATGCTAGATAGATCCTAGAGGAGAGGATGATAGCACACCATAGCAAACTCAACCAAGCAGTAGTTGCAGTTATGAGCAAGTTGTGATTTCTTTGTCGGGACAGACTAACAGGGCCTCAGGTACATGATACGCAGCTGCTGACTTGCAAAATGAATTTTTTTCTATTTCAATCAGAGAAGAATATCAGCAACAGTTCATATTCACATGAACAGGGCACAAAATAATTTACAGTTCTGCTTCTGGTCTATGTTAATCCTTTCCTCTTGGGACTTCCCTCACGGTCCAGTGGCTAAGATTCTGCACTCCCAGTTTTGTTTTGTTTGCCACCATAAGCAATGTACTTATAAATATTCTTACATATATATTTAGGTACTGATATTTTTACTCCAATGGTATTCAGTCTTATAACAGGTTTCTGGACCAAAGGGTATGTACATTTTAAATTTAAATAGATTCCTCCAGAAGATTTTCCAAACAGATTATAGTACAATATTATACCTTTACCAGTAATGTAGTACCATTTCCTTACTCTTTAACAAGGGCTGGGTATTTTCAATATTTTATTTTATTTTTTGTTAGACATACTGTTGAAAAACTTTATTCTTTTTTTTTTTTTAATGTGCATTTCCCTGATAAAGAGTGGATTTGACCATCTTTTCATACGTTTATTTTCCATTTGCATTTCCTCTTCTGTGGATTGTCTGTCTGTATTACTATCCTTTGTCCATTCTTCTCTGTGGGTTGTTTGTCGTGTGTATATTCCATGCTGCAACTACATTCCACACTGCAACTTAAGTGGTCAGTGAAAGAATCAGGACTACAATCTAATCCCTCATGGTCCAGTCTAGGAATTTCTCCACTTGGGCCCCTTTCAGAACCATTATGTGCTCGTGTCATTGTGCTGTGTATTTGTTTTACTGTATTTATGCTTCCTCTTCTATAAGTGCAACTAATTTGTTAACAAAGCTGGACTCATACTGTCTCAAGTAGAATACTTATTTTCCCCACCAGTTTCTCTAAAATTAAGTTACCAAATAGATCTTTCCTTGCTGCTTGATGTGTAGGTATTTTTTGGTCCTCAGGTAATGAAATTTCTCCAATTCTTATTAAGTGTTAAAAAGAAGATAAAGTCAGAGAGAGAGATGGGCTCTGTTTGGTCTGGAAGAAAGCAAACATCGGTGTTGTGATTTGGGGGGTTGGGGAGGGGTATGTAATGTATTAGCTCAGGCTGCCGTAACAAAATACCACAGAATGACTGGCTTAAACAACAGATTTATTTTATCATAGATCTGAAGGCTGGAGGTCTGAGATTAGGGTGCCAACATGGTCCCTTTCTGGTAAGAGCACTCCTCGTGGCTTGTAGATGGCCCCTTTCTCTAGGTGCTCACACAGTACACAGAGCCTGCCCTGAGGTCTCTTTTTATAAGGACACTGATCCTGTTGGGTAACTCAGTTAATTTTAATTTTAACTTCCAAAGATCCCATTTCCAAATACATTCACATTTGGATTTAGGGCTTCAATGTATGAATTTGGGAAAAGGGGAATACAAAACTTTCAGTTCATAATAAGTGGCCACATGGCAAAGTGTCGGGAGTAGACTATAGGAGCTGACAGGGGTCCCCAGTTGTTAGCCAGCAGAGAAAGAAAGATCTCAGTCCTACAACCATAATTAACACAATTCTGCCCAAAACCAGTGAGTTTCAAGGAGGCCCCTGAGCCTCAGACCTGACTAATACCTTGTTCAGCCTGGGACCCTGAGTAGAGAATTGAGTCACACGTGCTATACCAGCCTTCCAGCATATGGTAGTGAGATAATAAATTTGTGTTGCTTTAAGTTGCTAAGTTTGTGGTAATGTGTTACACATCTTTAGAGAACTAATACAATCTTGAGGAAAAAGGATAAAAATTAAATATAAGATTTATGGGCCTAAGGGGGCCTGTGCAAGTGAGAGGTTCTGAAATATAAGTTTCATTAGTTTCAAGGAATATCATCTCTGCCTCCAAGGAAGAGAGAAGATGAGGAACACAGAGCACCAACTTTGATATGACACTGCTCTCTGGAGCAGATCAGATGTCTAAAACCAGTTCTGTTTAGAAGGCTTTAGCAGGTCCTTTGGACATCCTCCCCCAGAGCTCCACCTGCACTTCCCTTGACAAATCAAGGCCTCTCCTCCAGGTTAGCTCCTGTGCTTCTAGCGGTCCATCACCCTCTTTGTTGGAGTCACAGTGCCCTCCATGCTTTGAGGGCACATCACTTTTAAGAAGATGTAGGTCAGCTCTCTTCTTCTAGATCCATACCAGTCCTTAGGATACATGTGTCTTTGCCCCATGGCCAGTGAGAGAATAGTCAGCTCTTGGCAGTAACCACCTCTCTCTTTGTCCTCCAAGTTCATCAATCTCTCCTTTTTATATTCCTCAAATGTGTGTCAAACTCTGTCTTATGATGACTCAACTTTAGAGTCAGTCACATGTCAAGCTCTCTGAGCAGGTTTATTGAAATCCCCTTTCTTCCTCAGCACAGAAAAGGAGGAGAAAGTCGCTATTCTCCCCTATGCTTGGGCTTCCCAGATGGCTCAGCGGTAAAGAATCCACCTGTCAAGCAGGAGACACGGGTTTGATCCCTAGGTTAGGAAGATCCCCTGGAGAAGGAAATGGCAACCCACTCCAGTACTCTTATCTGGGAAATCCCATGGACAGAGAAGCCTGGAGGGCTACAGTCCATGGGGTTGCAAAGAGTTGGACATGACCTAATGACTGAGCACACACACATACAGCTCTATGCCCAATAGAAAGAACTTTGGTTTAGGATTCAGGAACTCTGAGCTCTAGTCTGAGTTCTGATACTAACTCATTGTGTGTCCTTGAGAAACTTTCTTTTCCATTCTGGGCCTTGCTTCTCTGGCTCAGTTAAAGAAAGGTATTGGACTAGATTCTCTCATTTATTCATTAAATGCCAACTGAACCTCTATTATGTGCCAGAAACTGTCTGGGTACTGGGAGTCAACAAAGAACATGCTAGATGACTCTGGAGTCTCTTTCAGCCCTCACATTCTCTGATGCTCCCCTCAACTCAGTTTCTATACACCCCAACCCCCATTGTAGGCAGTCAGTCCTGGCCTTTTCCATGATCACTTTTTCCACCCAGCAATGTGTAGCCTCCTTTTGCTGAGAACTTTGATGGAACTAGGGGTGAGCTTCCTCTGCAGGCAGCATTGCTGTCTCCCTCTGTTACTGCCCATCTACCTGGTCTGTCTGGCCTGGAAGTACTGCCTGGCCAACGACAATGGAAAGATTTATTTGTAGAGGTCAGGAAGTCCCCCATGACCCCTCTCCATCCACCTTTGGGACAGGAAGCCCCAGGAGGAAAAAACAAAAGATGAAACGCTGGCTGACTTCCCAGCTTCCAAGTGTTCAGCGGTACTCTGGTCTGGAGGATCCCTTCTGCCCAATGGACAGTGACCTCCCTCAGCCACTCCTTCCCTTGTCATTGGGCCTCAGGCCCTCAGTTCCTTTCCAGGGGATCCAGAAGGACTTAGGTGACGTAAAAGAAGTGAAGACTGACTCTCTGGGAAAGGATGCATGTTGTCTTATCCTGAGCTAAGCCTCTGCATCTGGAAGGGAGGGAGGCCGAATTCATAGAGTGGGAAAAAATATTCTCAGTGTTTAAGGAAACAAGTGACTCACCTGCTCTGACCTTCATCTGTGCCTTCCCATGGCCGTGGCAACTTCAGGGAGGGGGTGGGGATGGAAAGATTTCCAAGCCTCAATTAATGCTTCCTGAGTTACTTGAGGGCCATTACTTATGACATCCCTCTTCCATCCATCATTCTTCTGACAGCTTAGCTAACCTGCCTGAAAGAAAATTAATATCAAGAGGATGTAACCTGTGTAGATGCCCAGGGCCTTGTGCTTAGAAGGGCCTTGTGCTTGGTTTAATGCTCTGTTCTTGCCATCTTGAAATTCTTGATAATTTCTGAACAAGAGGCCCACATTTTCTTTTTAGCCCTGGGATTCACAAGTTGCATACCTGATCCTGATGTAGGTATCCAATGCATTAGTTTCTAAGTCAGGTACTTGACATAACTCCTTCCATTCCAGTCTCTAACTATGCTGAGTTAGGGGCTGTTAGCTCTTTGTCACCATTGATGAAATTCAGGATTAGGCAAGAAACCTGCTTAAGGTCAAATAGCAAGTACAGGGTGGAGTTAGGATCCAAGCCCAAGTGTAACTAGCATCAGTGCTCATTCCTGTCCACAGGGTTGTCTCACAAAGAGGAATGCTTTTACATCCCACTTTATGGGGGAGCTGAGTCTGGAAAAGCCAATTCAGGAGAGTCAGGCAGGCAATGGGTGAAGGGCTTTCACCAGATCTGGAATTTCATGTAAGCCTGAGGTTATCTTTCTTGAGAATGACCTGTATACACACCCACACTCTCACTCATACTCATGCAAACACACTTGCACGCATTCATATCTACCCCCATACACAAGCTAGCCAGACATGCCTTCAGAAGCAATTCACTGGGGAAAAACAAGATACAAGGGTACACTGCCCCCAGTGGTTCAATAACTCACTTTTTAACTGGATCTAGTCTGAAGTTTATGTTTTCTAAATTCTTCCCTTGATATACATATTTTTTCAATTATAGCATTTATAATCTTATCATATCAAGTTACTTTTATTTCATATCTATCTATTTTTGTTCTGCAATCCCTTATATTTTGTAAATGAAACATTTTCTTCTTTTGTCAGTTTGAGGATACTCAGTTCAGTTCAGTCATTCAGCTGTGTCCAGCTCTTTGGGACCCCATGAACTGCAGCATGCCAGGCTTCCCTGTCCATCACCAACTCTTCGAGCTTGCTCAAACTCATATCTGTTGAGTTGGTGATACCATCCAACCATTTCATCCTCTGTCGTCCCCTTCTCCTCCTGCCCTCAATCTTTCCCAGCATCAAGGTCTTTTCCAAGGAGTCAGCTCTTCACATTAGGTGGCCAAAGTATTGGAGTTTCAGCTTCAGCATCAGTCATTCCAATGAATATTCAGGACTGATTTCCTTTAGGATGGACTGGTTGACTCTCCTTGCCATCCAAGGGGCTCTCAAGAGTCTTCTCCAACCTCACACTTCAAAAGCATCAATTCTTCAGCCCTCAGCTTTCTTCATAGTCTAACTTTTCATCCATATATGACTACTGGAAAAACCATAGCTTTGACTAGACAGACCTTTGTTGACAAAGCAATGTCTCTGCTTTTTAATATGCTGTCTAGGTTCAGTTCAGTTCAGTTCAGTTCAGTCGCTCAGTCGTGTCCGACTCTTCGCGACCCCGTGAATCGCAGCACGCCAGGCCTCCCTGTCCATCACCAACTCCTGGAGTTCACTCAGACTTGCGTTCGTTGAGTCAGTGATGCCATCCGGCCATCTCATCCTTGGTCATCCCCTTCTTCTCCTGCCCCCAATCCCTCCCAGCATCAGAGTCTTTTCCAATGAGTCAACTCTTCACATGAGGTGGCCAAAGTATTGGAGTTTCAGCTTCAACATNGACGTGAGTCTGAGTGAACTCCGAGAGATGGTGATGAACAGCGAGGCCTGGTGTGTTGCGATTCATGGGGTCGCAAAGAGTCGGACACGACTGAGCGACTGAACTGAACTGAGCAGAAGACAGCGTGCCATGTATTAAACATTCAATAATGCTAGTTTTTACCTTTACTAAGGAACTATCTCAGTTACAAGGTGGCCCTCCAGGACAGAAATGAGGCAGAGCCCCTGAACAGGAGTGTGCTGTATTTCATGAGTTGTAAAGAATGAAGACTGTGTTTCACACATATAGCATATTGACACACTCATGTTCCTGCGTGAACTGGGCATAATATCAAGGTGTGTTGACTGCCTTTCCTCCTGTTTCAATGTGACTTTGTTTTAGCATAATGGGTAATCTGTTTCCCAGGAGTTCCAAACTTTTCATTAAATACCGCTCTGTGTAGAGGACACAACACTTCCATTATAAACTGTGTCTGAAAATATTGGGAAATGTAGTCTTTATTACTAGAGATTCAAATATGATCCTGTAATATTTTGTAGACCTATATTTTCCAATCTATATTTTTCTCAAGCTAAATATCTAACATCTATATATAAATGAGGATAAGTCCCTGTGGAAACAAGTTTTACAAAGGATTATTACTTTTGATTACACTAGAACAAGTAATATATGTAAAAATCATATTTGAAAATTACTTAAGTTTAATACAATAATGATTCTTAAATGAGAACAATTAGTGGGTTTTCAATTTGGGGTTCAAATTAACTTGTCAAGTTATAAAATGATAGTGGGGAAATTTAAACATTTTATTGCAGGCATTTTACTTTGAACCCGTTTGCAGTCTGAAAGTATTAATATCATATTATTTTATATTTTGTTGGTTACATCATAATATCCCTTTGTGAATTCTGGGAAAACATTTCTGAATTTGTTCAAAAATTGCCAGAAAAATTTAGATACCTTAGGAGAAAAACAGGACCTCTCAATTTTTGTTTAAAATCATTACAAGTTAATACTCACAGGTTTCCAAAACTTAGAATTTGGACCTTTTAATAACTGAGTGAAAAACACTATGTTAAGATTTCATTTAGATGTTTTATAAAAACAAATATTTCCTGAGCTAAGGTCCTCCTCTTATCCTGATGACCCCTAAGTGAAAGCCCCTCAGCCCAGTCATGGAATTCTGCCTCCTTCTCCGTCTGCTGGATAACATGGCTAATAGCTACCTAACTAGATGGTTTTCTCTGAGGTTAACACGAAGTCACATTATTGAAAGGATTCTGTGAAGAAATGCAAGCTACTGGAATCATTTTTATAATAATAATGTTGTCATCTTCTTGGCACTTCCGGGTGAATTTGCTCAAACAGCGTGTAATCTAGTGGAGAGGAAATCTTTGGACAAGGCTTGTGTAACTTTAACAGAGAATCCAGCTATAGCCATGAAAAAAACGGTGAGAAGCACCCGTGGCAGATTCATGTTGATGTATGGCAAAACCAATACAGTATTATAAAGTAAAAAATAAAATAAAATAAAATAAAATTTTGGTTCAAAAAAAAAAAAAGAGTTGGTAAAGCAATTGTGAAGACATTAAAAAGTCAGTGCACTCAAAAAGAGTAAGGAATGGGGTCCCTTATCTTTTCCCTGGGGCTCTTGAAAGGGAACAGCGGGCAGTGTGGTCCTTTCTCTGCATCCTGATGTGCTAACCTTGCTCCTCCTTTTCTCTCCTGTGCTGCTATGGCTGCAGGTCTCATTCCATCGGGTAAGCACTGCCCTGGGGGCCCAACTGGCTCCCTCCCTCAAAGCTCCCTTCCTCCCAAGAGCACCATAGTGGGTGTGCCTCGGCCCCAAAGCTCTTTTCCTGAGAGTGTTCACAACCAGGGAGTTACCGAGTATAGAGCACCTAATGTGTTTGCATCTGTTTCATCACTTGTTTATCTCATTTCGGAATCATTTATTAATGCAACACTTTCGCTTGCTGAGTCATCCTCAGGGATCTCTTTCTGCATCATGCCCGTGTACATGGCAGAGGTCCTTAGAAGAAAAGGAAAGTGAAATTGGGCACTGCAGATGTATATGAAACCAGCAGAAAGTAAAGTCGAGAAACAGAACAATTTCTTCTAGATTGCCATGTTTTTCTGAACTTCTTATAAATGTTATTTAGGCAGATGGTTCACCTTCAACTTTCTGTACCCTCTGGAGTTGAAGTGGAAAGCCCAAATGTTAACACGTGTGCAATTGTGAGTCCCAGGTCTCTGAATTAAGCCTCCTTTAGGGTGGAATCTTATTACATAAATTAAAAAATAAATTCTTTCCTAAGAAAACTACCTGTATTTAAGAGATGCTACTGCTAAGTCGCTTCAGTTGTGTCCGACTCTGTGCGACCCCATAGACGGCAGCCCACCAGGCTCCCCCGTCCCTGGGATTCTCCAGGCAAGAACACTGGAGTGGGTTGCCATCTCCTTCTCCAATGCATCAAAGTGAAAGTGAAAGTGAAGTCGCTCAGTTGTGTCCAACCCTCAGCGACCCCATGGACTGCAGCCTTCCAGGCTCCTCTGTCCATGGGGTTTTCCAGGCAAGGGTACTGGAGTGAGGTGCCATTGCCGTCTCCAATTTAAGAGATGAATACATGATAATGTTGATTAATTTCTTTTAATAGTTCTCTTTTTTAAATATAATTTATGAAGAAGTATTTTGCCTATGATTTCTAAATGGAGTGTCTGTAAATATCTGCTGCATTTCTTTGTCCTTTTCTTTCTGAGTTATAGTAAAGTTACTAACCCTAACCTCAGTGGATAATTGTTAGGGAAGGTGCCGGTAGGTTTGATCCCTTACCTGTTAAGCTTCTTGGGAGAGGAGTAGGCAGAAACTGTGCTGGAAATTGGGTGAGGAAATGCTCGCCTAGGAAAATGAACCCCACTTTGCTTCTTTCCTCCACACACCCTGATTTCTAAGCGGAACTCACATAGAAATAACAGTCTGTCAGAGGGACAATGCATCAATTGCTGTAGGATTAATAAGGTAAGACAGCTGATGCTCTTAGCAGTCTCAGAAAAGTTGATCCTTGTACCAGTTGTCCTAGGATGGAGGTGGAAACGCTTGCTCCCACGTTGGACTGGGAATGTGAAATGTGTTTACTTCGCGTGTTTCCTTGATTGACTCATATTAACTCTGTGTAGTCCTCTGATGAGCTTCAAATGGGATGATGAGCTGTTAGCTGCCTGGCTCTACCTGCTGGGCACTGCCCCTTACCCCTGACTGTCTTCCAGAAACAGGAGGAAGGAGCTGGACCAGAAGTCATGTCCCAGAGTCATGTACATGGGCTGCTGGCCTGACCTGGGGGGAACCAGACACTCTCCTGGTTTACAGGGAAAGTATAGGGTTGACCAGAAATTTGTTTGGGATTTTCCATACAATCTTGCAGAAAACCCAAACGAACATTTTGGCCAACCCAATAAAATAATATGCAGCCACGGACCATCTGCTCTTCCTTTATTCCTTGGAAATGATTGTGGCCCATCCTACCCAACAATAACAAATATCATCTTGGTGGGGAGGGCAGGGAATACTTCAGATAGTTGACATTGCTGTTTTAAAACTATGAATGAGGAGTTTCTCATATACTTATTTTGTACTATCTTTTTTCTTTTTTTGTTTCCCCTTTAATCTGCTTTTGCCCTGAAGCTACTCCATTCGCCATTCCATAAGTATGCCTGCAATGAGGTAATGTGTGTAAATTAGTTTACATAATCTCAATGCAGAATGTGTATGAAGTGTTACTTTTATTGTGGATTTTTTCTTTTTTTATATGAGGGGAAGTGCCATGACCTATTATATTCTCTTTTCTGATGGCCCCAGGAAAAGAAGGCTGACAATACTATAGAAGAATTGTCTGTGAAGGGCTCGGGCTATTGACTGGACACACTAGTTTAAATCCAGCAGTTCCTGATGTGTATGACCTGAGACAGTTTACCGAATCTACTTCAATCTCCATTCTCTTGCCCGTTTACTAGGAGAAATGAGAATCTATCTACTTCAAATGGCTGTTGTGAGATGTATGGTCTGCATAAAGCACTCAGTACAAGGCCTGGAACATTCCAAGCACACCTGTAAAGGGGGAAATCATTTTATTACCACAGCATTAAATGAAAAAAATAGGAGACAAAGAGGGCTACAGTTCTAGAAAGGATAACATTAGCATTTGTTAAAGGATATATTAAGGTGAAGAGTCTGTTGAACATGGCATAAAAATGGCATAAAAATGCCATTAAGCTTATTGGTCAGCTGAAAACTCCAGAGAAAGGTGTTCCTCTGGCTTCCAGTTGGTGTGACGTAGTGATATGACCAGATAAAATCAGAATGTTAGACTGGGAGTCAGAGGATGCAGGTTGTAGCCCAGTTCTGGTAGGGATAAACTTGGCAGCTTTGGGAAGATCATTTTGGTGACAGCGGTTTCATCACGCTTAAAAATAAAGGGCTAGAACCAGACTTTGGGCTCCTCCAACGGTGCTTCCAGGAACCCCTGGGCTGCCCTGGGGAGGGGCTCAGTGGAAGGACATCTGGCCCCTGGAGCCCTCCTTCACTTCATTCAGAACTGTGTCTCTTCTTTCCTGCTTTATATTACATATTGTGGTGTGATTACATTCTAGATGGAGCTCAGTTGCTCTAAATAGTTGAAGCACTTGGAAGCCAAATTCTTTCTAGGGTTATTTGCAGTTTCTCCCTGTTCTCCAGCGTGCACTCTAGTGTAATCAGATTAGAGGAGTGTCTGATTTATTATACCTGCTGATGTCTCTTCTACACTGGGGCTATGTTGTGACTTTGCAAGTTGGACCAGAACATTTGATTTCCCTAATGTGGGGAAAAGTAGAGAGCGTAGACGGCTTAGTTTACATTTGAATGACTTGCTCCCCTAGCATAAGAACATTGACCAGTGCACCCAGCAGCCCTGAGCCTCCTTACTTGTTAAATTTTGTCTGAGTGTCCAAAGAAGGCTTGAAAAAAATTCGTATGGCTTTCCCTGGGAGACAGAAATAATCAAATGACTTATGGATCAAATGCGTTCCTTATGAGCTTGCCTGAAATTAACTTTTTTTAAAAAAGGGATTTTACTCAACTAACATCCACTAGGAACCTAATGGATGAACTAAGTGTCTCCCCACTGTGGTCCTATACAACTGAACAGGTAGTCATGTGACCAACTTGGCCAAATAAAATGTGCGTTGGAAGTCAGGTGCTAGTAAGTATATATTTTTGAATCACTCTCATGCAATTTCACTAGTATTTCATCATGAGACAGGTACTGTGGAGGATTGCTCAAAGGAATTTGACTCATATTTGAGTCATATACAAGATGGGATGCTGTGCTTGGTCCCTCCAGGCTCAACATTGTTAATTCATGCAACCTGGATGCAAATGGATTTCTGACCATCCAGAGTATCAGCCTTGACAGACAAACTCTAACAAAGACAAATTCATTCAAAAACATATTCTGTGTGTTAGTTTTCTCTTGATAGTATTACAGCCATGCTACAGCCCACACCACACAATGAAGCCCATGTTTTGTAACTATTCTCCCTTATAAAGTTTCTTTAGGTCATTTCTCCTATTTTATTTCTTCTGCACTCAAGACAGACTAGAAAGTGGCTTATCAAATATAGTAACATTCAGCTGAATTATTTGACTTGAAGATGATGACAGTTACTGTTGCTGAAAGCTGACATGAATGCTAGATTTAAGATTCATTTTTAATTCAGTTTCAGTTGCCTTAGTTGGACTTAGTTGATATCATTGGATGTGGTTGATATCACTTTTAAGGGTAATGATATCATTAACTCATAATTTCATGCAGACAAATACAGTATAGGAAACCAAAAAGCACCACATGAAAAATCTAAATCTTAGAAGTATAACACGGTATGTGGATTATTTAACACAATGACTGAGTTACAAATAAAATGTCAGTAGACTGCAAGGTTCTGTCTAGTAAGAACAAATAAGTATCTTCTTTAAAAGGAAATATAATACATGTGAATAGCACCATTTTGATCAAGCATTAGACAAGTAATAAGTATATTTCAACCTAAAATAAGGCATTGACTTTCAGAAACACTACTTCCTGGACACTGACAAAATACTTAGTTTTAAAACTTAAAAACTTTAACGTTTGAAAACATATGAACCTTTTTTCCCCTGTAGCTATTTCTATCTTGTCTCAGATTCACTAAAAATAAATGGCTTTTAAAATTCCATGTGGGAAAACTTGAACATGACATTCTTCAGATAGACTTTCCAGTGGTTATAAAATAACTGGGTTTGGAAAAGGTGTACTGTGATAGAAATAATTAATTAGTAAATGAAAAATTAAGCTATCACTTCTTTGACTCACTGGGAATGATGTATGGTTCAACGTGGAATTATGCCAGTTGCATCCTTGCCAAATGCTATATTGTTTATTCTATAGCTGAGCATCTGACAATTTTACTTAGAAAAATCCCATGGTAGGCTATGGTTTCTGGATCTAACCTAGCAGAAGTGAAATATCTTTTAAAACATGGTTGGTGTAGGTGGCCAACCAACAGCTAGCTCTGGGACAGAGGTGATGTTTGAAACCAGATAGCACAGTTGCTGACACAGCTAGGTCTTTGGAGCTGACCTCTCTTTCTTTGTTATTTTAGGAATTCTCCTACTTTCAAATCATTTGAGGAGAGGGTTGAGACAACTGTCACAAGCCTTAAGGTACAGATGAAGTAAATTTTGCGTCACGGGGTTCATGAATCAGGAAAGCTTAGTTGCTTGGTTCCAAAGGCGGGGCCGCCAGCATTTGGTTCCGAGGCTGCCACCAAGAAGGCAGCCTTGTGCCGAGTCACTTTTCTTCACATATAAATCTGTAAAAAAAGCCAGTATTGAATATTGTTACTGTATATGTACAAAGTTGTTCATGTAAACCATTCAGGAGTGAATTGTGCATTCAAGTGAATTGGGGTTTGTGTTGATCTCTTTGCTGGTTAGAACTCTTAATGCTATTACTCAAGAAGCAGGTATGTGATAGATGAATGTGGATAGGACAAACCACATGTGAACTCTGAACTTAGAGTGTAAGGGAAATTTCAGTAACAGCTCAGAGCTCCTCTGATTTGGTGTATCAGTAGAAAATAAACCGTGGATCAGTAGAAATAAACTTGGATCCATGGGTTATCCTGCCATCCACACCCCTCAACTATTTAGATTTGTCTACTCCATTCACATTGAGCACAGCACAGCATGAAGGCAAAATGAAGCTGAGTTACAAAATGTATTATTTTGTAATGGTGCATTTGTTCTCTGGATATACTGAAAAATGCTTGTTGTATGCTGCTGCTGCTGCTAAGTCACTTCAGTCGTGTCCGACTTTGTGTGACCCCATAGACGGCAACCCACCAGGCTCCCCCGTCCCTGGGATTCTGCAGGCAAGAACACCGGAGTGGGTTGCCATTTCCTTCTCCNAAAAAAAAAAATACATTGAAATTTTTAAAAATTTTAAAAAATAGTCCATGCTCAGAAATATCCAACACTAGTAGCAATCATAAGAACATCCCACCTATTGTTATTGGGGACAAATGAGATATTTGTCCCCATATTAGCTAAGTTATGATTTCTCTAATAATGTACATTCTTTTTCTAGAATAGGCATATTGTGTATCATGTGACATATTTGCTTCCTTCATTTACATCCAATTTAAAAATACCTTGGATATAACAGGAAAATATATAAAATTCCTTTAGGGTTCTATGTATATGAAGCCCTATTGGAATTAATCCACTCGTTGGGCATCCCATGAATGGCTCCAATGTAACTCCTTAGTCTGGGTTGACTGCTACTGCTAAGTCGCTTCAGTCGTGTCCGACTCTGTGCAACCCCATAGACGGCAGCCCACCAGGCTCCCCAGTCCCTGGGATTCTCCAGACAAGAACACTGGAGTGGGTTGCCATTTCCTTCTCCAGTGCATGAAAGTGAAAAGTGAAAGTGAAGTCGCTCAGTTGTGTCCAACCCTCAGCGACCCCATGGACTGCAACCTTCCAGGCTCCTCCGTCCATAGGATTTTCCAGGCAAGAGTACTGGAGTAGGGTGCCATTGCCTTCTCCGCGTCTGGGTTGAACTGTAGCTAAAATGAGCAGGCATGAAGATGGACATAAACCAAGACTGTGGATGAGGCAGGTATTGATGTCTACATCAAACTGTAG
This sequence comes from Oreotragus oreotragus, assembly GCA_006410675.1. Lineage (NCBI taxonomy): Eukaryota > Metazoa > Chordata > Mammalia > Artiodactyla > Bovidae > Oreotragus > Oreotragus oreotragus. The sequence goes on from SJYX01002020.1 coordinate 76,194, forward strand.
CTTTGGTAACTGTGAAAAGCCAGCATTACTATCTTGGGTCCCTGACTTCACACAAGAATAATATCTAATGTTTTTGGTATCTTAATATGTTGTGGTTTTAGAGCTCTTGTGTATATAATCTTATGAACAGTTAAAAAATAAAATCACAGCAAGCAACCCAAAACGTACTCAACACATACTCTTACATTTTGCTGGATACCATTAGACACAGACACATGCATGGATATGAGTTACTGCACACGACAGGGATCAACATATATAGGCACATACGTGTGCTCAATGTATATGCTAAGAAACATGAATGTACCCAAATGCAAGAAACCACAAACAAATATAGAAACACATAGCTATGAAAATGCCCACAATGGGACTATACAGAGTAATACATGCTCATGGAAGGAGGCATCATATATTTATATAAATACAAATACAAGTGGGATTGATGATTTTCAGCTAATAGACGAGATCTCAAAGAATTAAACTGATGCATTCTCGAAGGGCATGAAATTTATTAAGGAACTCAAATACCAAAACCCTTGGAATGTTTACTCTCCTGATGAAGTGATAATGAAAGAAGAAATGACAGGCTGTGAACATATACTGTGAGGTCAGAAGACATGTGCTAAGTGCCCATCAAAAAGCTGTTCTGCCTCTCAGGAGGAAGCAAGAGTTCTGATTTCCCTAAACTGCAATCAATTTTTCAAACCCTTACTCTGTGTATTCAAATTAATCTGAAAACACAAATGAGCCTCTCAATTTGCTAGCAGGAGGTTAAATTTTGAGAAAATTCATTTTTCAAGGAGTCTAGAGTTCATCATATTCATGATCACCTAATCTGCTTTTCCTGTACACGCATAGTTATTCTCACTTAAGTAAGGGAAAGGAATAAAAGTGCAGTCTGCACTACCAGAGCAAAAATTTTAAATAAAAATTTCTTTTGAACTCACTCAATTTTTCAAACACTCCCTGGCTTTCACATAACCATGTGCATAGTTCAATGGATGGATCCAAATCCAGTAAGTAAATTTTATTTAAACTCATAAAAGCAAGTATCCTTATCCACACAAATTTCAGGAATTAAGAGTATATCTTACAAGTGTGCTGATGTATTAATCACCCCTTCACTTACCAACATCTCCCCTACACTTCTGTCATTCTCAATATAGCATGCCCTATGGCTCCTGAATGAAGAGTCTACATTGACTTATCTGGGAATAGAACCACTTGACAATATGGAAACTGGGAAGCACGGATGTACTAGTTTACAGATTCAGGTAACTGTTTCAATAAAGGACACAGGTAGGAGCTCTGGGGAGTTTCTGCTCAAACATCCTTGTAGTGCTTGGGATCATTATTGAAATAGCCTAAGGGGAGAGGAGCTGAAATTCGCAGGATGGATGTTTATCATCTTAGACGTGGTGCACTCTTAAGGAGGGGTAAGAGGAAAGCCTAGACAGAGGTAGAACTCCTGGACTCAGTTTTGTTCTATCCTTTAAACTTGAACAGCACCAAGGTGCTAAAGATATTACTAGGATAATGCAGCGGGGAAGGCAATGGCACCCCACCCCAGTACTCTTGCCTGGAAAATCCAATGGATACACGCATAGTTATTCTCACTTAAGTAAGGGAAAGGAATAAAAGTGCAGTCTGCACTACCAGAGCAAAAATTTTAAATAAAAATTTCTTTTGAACTCACTCAATTTTTCAAACACTCCCTGGCTTTCACATAACCATGTGCATAGTTCAATGGATGGACCCAAATCCAGTAAGTAAATTTTATTTAAACTCATAAAAGCAAGTATCCTTATCCACACAAATTTCAGGAATTAAGAGTATATCTTACAAGTGTGCTGATGTATTAATCACCCCTTCACTTACCAACATCTCCCCTACACTTCTGTCATTCTCAATATAGCATGCCCTATGGCTCCTGAATGAAGAGTCTACATTGACTTATCTGGGAATAGAACCACTTGACAATATGGAAACTGGGAAGCACGGATGTACTAGTTTACAGATTCAGGTAACTGTTTCAATAAAGGACACAGGTAGGAGCTCTGGGGAGTTTCTGCTCAAACATCCTTGTAGTGCTTGGGATCATTATTGAAATAGCCTAAGGGGAGAGGAGCTGAAATTCGCAGGATGGATGTTTATCATCTTAGACGTGGTGCACTCTTAAGGAGGGGTAAGAGGAAAGCCTAGACAGAGGTAGAACTCCTGGACTCAGTTTTGTTCTATCCTTTAAACTTGAACAGCACCAAGGTGCTAAAGATATTACTAGGATAATGCAGCGGGGAAGGCAATGGCACCCCACCCCAGTACTCTTGCCTGGAAAATCCAATGGATGGAGTAGCCTGGTGGGCTGCAGTCCATGGGGTCGCTAACAGTCGGACAGACTGAGCGACTTAACCTTCACTTTTCTCTTTCATGCATTGGAGAAGGAAATGGCAACCCACTCCAGTATTCTTGCCTGGAGAATCCCAGGGATGGGGGAGCCTGGTGGGCTGCCATCTATGGGGTCACACAGAGTTGGACACGACTGAAGTGACTTAGCAGCAGGATAATGCAGACGAAACATTCTTCTAATAGTCATATTTTATGTGATAATAGTATTAAAGATCAATTAAAATGAGGGGAAAAAACGAACATGTGTTCTAGCTCTTTCTTCTCTGTCTTTGTAGAGATACTACACATGGAATATAGAGAGCTCATTGTGTAACCAGGAGCACACTTAACTGTTCCTGTGTGGTGGAGAGTGGGCCTTACTTGGGATATGTGCACTGCATTACCTGTTCTTCTCAAGACACTACTGTGTCTAAGTGGCATAGAGAAGGATGAGGTAGCCAAGGGAATCAAGCAGTTAGGTTTGACCTATGATAGATGAAGGAGAAAACACATGCCCACAAGAATTTTCATTTGTTTTGACGCTGTCATGGTACATGGAAACCACTCCAGCCATAGAAAATTGGTCTTCTGATGTGCACACATACTCTAGAGATACGGTAGAGAGAGTGAGACAAAGACAGAGACAGACTGTTATATGCTTAATGGAATAAATCAAGTTTAAAAAGCAAGTAACCCAATCAACCTTAGAAGTCTTAGCTTGCACAGACTAAGAAGCAAAGAAATTTGTCTCAAATGATGCTTTCATTCTCTACCCACATTTCCAAAATTATTTTTATTTGAATTCCAGAATATTACTTTCAAATACTGTAAAGTAGTATCTGAAAAATTATAAAATTTCATTTTGGAGGTTTTGAAAATCTACATAGAATGTTAGTTAAGCTTTAACTCAAATCCCTTTTCCTCAGTGAAATGAGGCAACTCAGACAAGTTCTGAGCTCTTAGTGCTAAAACCTTAATGCTTTTCTTGGTAGTAGTTACCACTGTTTCTAATTAGATGTTTAATCACATGCTATGTTGTTTAATGGCTATCTCTTCCACTAGAATGTATACTGTGTAAAGACAGGGTTCTAACTTTTTTTTTTTGTAGACAGTAGGAGATATTGGTTAAACACACGAAGTCCAGCAACGTATTACCAGGTCAGAGTCCCAGTTCATCCTCTTACTGCAAGTGTAATGATGGACAACTTCTAAAACATCTTTGTAAATATTTCCTCCTCTATAAGGAATAATATAGTACTGACTTCCCAGGATGCTATAAGGAATTCACAGGTAACACATCTTTTCAAATCCCAGTTATGAAAAAGACATGTTAGAGTATGCTGCAGTGTGGTTCCTTCATTAATTTAAGCATAGATAATTACAATGATAAAATTCTTTGATCAATCAAACACTGTTCATTAAATCTGAAAATTAAAGAAAATGACTGATGACTGGATATCAATAAAAACCTTGTCTAATACCTTGATCTTTTTGATAAAAACATCTTTGTCTGTTTCTGGGTATGTGAGCTTCTCAGACTTAATGAAAACTTAGTGAGATAGTGTTCATGAAATGTTCAATGTTTCTCAGGGAGAAAGGAAGAGATAAGCCCCAAATAATTATAACTTGCAAGTATCATGCTTTAACTATCTTATCAGCCTTGTAGTTATTGTAGAAATGGACTTTCACTTTATAGGAATACAAAGTGGAAGTGAATCCTTGATGGAGTTCTCTGCATCTTGCTCACATTAAAATAGCATTCACCCTACCTTGGCAGAAGAACCACGGAAAATAAACCAGATGACTGCAAATGCTGAAATCAAAGAGAATTGCCCCTTTTCCTATATTACAGTTAAAAAAAAAAAAAAAAGTCTTCTCATAGTATGAATAGAACTTGGCTTGAGAAGTTACCCCAGGAACAGCATTTCATCTATGGAAACAATTTTATCTGCAAATAGTGTCAACAGGGTTTGAATGGAAACCTCAGCTGCACTAGTAGGTCAAAATACCAGAAAACTGAACTGTCAGTGGCCGTACAGCCCAATACATAGGCCAGACCCATAGAATGTACAATGCCAAGAGTGAACACACCACTCTGGTGGGGGATGTTGATAAGGGTGCAGGTTATACATGTGAGGCCAGGAGGTACATGGGGAAATCTCCATATCTTACTTCCAATTTTTTTGTGAACATTAAACTGCTCTAAAAATTTTTAATGAAAAATAGCCATCGTAAAATTAGTAATAGAAGGAAACCTTCTCAACTTTATAAAGAACACACACACACACAGAACTCTTACGGGTAACATGATACTTAGAAGTGAATGCTTTCTCCCTAAGATTAGGGGTGTGTGTGTGTTAGTCATTTGGTCCTGTCTGACTCTGACTCCAGGCTCCTCTGTCCATGGGACTTTTCAGACAAGAATACTGAACTGGCAGTGGCCCTAAAGCCTAATACACTGGCCAGACCCATAGAATGTGCAGTGCTGAGAGTGAATGTACCAATTTGGTGGGGGATGTTGATAAGGGTGGGTTGCCATTCCCTTCTCCAGGAGATCGTCCTGAGACAGAGAATGAACCCAGGTCTCCTACATTGCAGGCAGATACTTTACCCTCTGAGCCACCAGGGAAGCCCAAGATTAGAGATATGCAAGAGCAAATTCACCACTGCTGTTAACAGAATGTGGCAAGTTCTAGCCAGCACAGTAAGTCAAGACAATGAAATAAAATTGTTACAGTTTGAAACAGTACTGTCCCTAATTGCAGTCAGCGTGCGTTTCTATGTAGAAAACTCAAACTTAAAACATTTAAAAATTAATCAAGTGAGTTTGTCTGGAGGATAAAATGTACATATATCTCATATAAATTGTATTTAGACTTCAGAGTAGCACTAAATGTGTGGCCACTAACATTAAAAAATATAATATCATTTATATAGTCCCAAATGAAGTAACCAGCTGTCAGTCCAACAACAGATTTATCGGACTTGTATGGTGAAAGCTACATATATGGAGAGAACAAAATGGTGGAGGAGCAGGTAGACATGGAGTACATTTTTCTCCATGGATACATCAGGAATACACCTTCAGACACAGAAGTGTTTGCAGAACACAAGCTGAGAACAGACAGCAGTCCCTGACCAGTGGAAAAAAATATATAGAACCATGCAAATCTCAGCAGGACAAGGAAGGAGGAGGAAAAACAGGAGTGTTAGGAGGACTGGACCTGCCCTCGGCGGGTGGGGGAACTGAAGCAGGGGTCCAACGCACACATCAGGGCAACTGTCTGAGCCAGAGGAGAAACACTGAAGGCTGAGAGTGAAGCAGCTGATCTGTGGCAGCCTAAACAGAATGAGGATCAGAAAGTCCTTGCTGCAGCCATACATACCCTGCACAGGGATGCAGGTCCCCCGGAAGGCAAAGCAGCTGGGAGCTGGAGTTTAGGGACTGTGGAGCAATCCCAGGGCAAGGACTGCTGCTGACTGTGGAGAGATGGGTTGAGGGGGTGTGAGGGAGGAGACTGTGGTGGGAAATGCCTGTAGAGGAAAGCAGGGCAGCCACGGAAGCAAGGTGATACTTCTGAGTCACATGTAGGGGGTGGAGCCTTCACCGTAGCCTCTCTCCCCCACACACCAGCATCAGCAGCTGAACCACAGAGGGGCTAGCCCATCAAATGCCTGACACACTGAACTATAGAGCAGGACCCCACCCAGGATGTTCCTTTAAGTGAGTGATGTGCTGAGCTACAGAGTAGAACCCCACCCATGGGGGCNGTTAGAGTATGCTGCAGTGTGGTTCCTTCATTAATTTAAGCATAGATAATTACAATGATAAAATTCTTTGATCAATCAAACACTGTTCATTAAATCTGAAAATTAAAGAAAATGACTGATGACTGGATATCAATAAAAACCTTGTCTAATACCTTGATCTTTTTGATAAAAACATCTTTGTCTGTTTCTGGGTATGTGAGCTTCTCAGACTTAATGAAAACTTAGTGAGATAGTGTTCATGAAATGTTCAATGTTTCTCAGGGAGAAAGGAAGAGATAAGCCCCAAATAATTATAACTTGCAAGTATCATGCTTTAACTATCTTATCAGCCTTGTAGTTATTGTAGAAATGGACTTTCACTTTATAGGAATACAAAGTGGAAGTGAATCCTTGATGGAGTTCTCTGCACCTTGCTCACATTAAAATAGCATTCACCCTACCTTGGCAGAAGAACCACGGAAAATAAACCAGATGACTGCAAATGCTGAAATCAAAGAGAATTGCCCCTTTTCCTATATTACAGTTAAAAAAAAAAAAAAAAGTCTTCTCATAGTATGAATAGAACTTGGCTTGAGAAGTTACCCCAGGAACAGCATTTCATCTATGGAAACAATTTTATCTGCAAATAGTGTCAACAGGGTTTGAATGGAAACCTCAGCTGCACTAGTAGGTCAAAATACCAGAAAACTGAACTGTCAGTGGCCGTACAGCCCAATACATAGGCCAGACCCATAGAATGTACAATGCCAAGAGTGAACACACCACTCTGGTGGGGGATGTTGATAAGGGTGCAGGTTATACATGTGAGGCCAGGAGGTACATGGGGAAATCTCCATATCTTACTTCCAATTTTTTTGTGAACATTAAACTGCTCTAAAAATTTTTAATGAAAAATAGCCATCGTAAAATTAGTAATAGAAGGAAACCTTCTCAACTTTATAAAGAACACACACACACACAGAACTCTTACGGGTAACATGATACTTAGAAGTGAATGCTTTCTCCCTAAGATTAGGGGTGTGTGTGTGTTAGTCATTTGGTCCTGTCTGACTCTGACTCCAGGCTCCTCTGTCCATGGGACTTTTCAGACAAGAATACTGAACTGGCAGTGGCCCTAAAGCCTAATACACTGGCCAGACCCATAGAATGTGCAGTGCTGAGAGTGAATGTACCAATTTGGTGGGGGATGTTGATAAGGGTGGGTTGCCATTCCCTTCTCCAGGAGATCGTCCTGAGACAGAGAATGAACCCAGGTCTCCTACATTGCAGGCAGATACTTTACCCTCTGAGCCACCAGGGAAGCCCAAGATTAGAGATAGAACCATGCAAATCTCAGCAGGACAAGGAAGTAGGAGGAAAAAACAGGAGTGTTAGGAGGACTGGACCTGCCCTCGGCGGGTGGGGGAACTGAAGCAAGGGTCCAATGCACACATCAGGGCAACTGTCTGAGCCAGAGGAGAAACACTGAAGGCTGAGAGTGAAGCAGCTGATCTGTGGCAGCCTGAACGGCATGAGGATCAGAAAGACCCTGCTGCAGCCATACATACCCCGGACAGGGATGCAGGCCCCCTGGAAGGCAAAGCAGCTGGGAGCTGGAGCTTAGGGACTGTGGAGCAATCCCAGGGCAAGGACTGCTGCTGACTGTGGAGAGATGGGTTGAGGGGGTGTGAGGGAGGAGACTGTGGTGGGAAATGCCTGTAGAGGAAAGCAGGGCAGCCACGGAAGCAAGGTGATACTTCTGAGTCACATGTAGGGGGTGGAGCCTTCACCGTAGCCTCTCTCCCCCACACACCAGCATCAGCAGCTGAACCACAGAGGGGCTAGCCCATCAAATGCCTGACACACTGAACTATAGAGCAGGACCCCACCCAGGATGTTCCTTTAAGTGAGTGATGTGCTGAGCTACAGAGTAGAACCCCACCCATGGGGGCCCCTCTATGTGCCTGAAGCACTGAGAGACAGAGAAGAACCCCAGGCAAGGGAGCCCTCTGAGTGCCTGAATGGGCAGAGCTACACAGAAAGACTGACAAAAGAGGCCTTCTGATCGCCAGCTACAAGAGGCTCAAAAAAGACCCTGATAGGGCCATAACTCCTGTGGCAGAGGCAGTCTGTGTCCCTGCACACTTGATGTTGCCAGAGTCCCTGCAAGTCCCCAACATGGAAAAGGAAATAGTCAATCAAATCCAAGAGGCACAAAGAGTCCCATACAAGAGAAATCCAAGGGGAAACACACCAAGACATATACTAATCAAACTAACAAAGACTAAACACAAAGAAAGAATATTAAAAGCTGCAAGGGAGAAGCAACAAAGTAACATACAAGGGAAACCCCATATGCTTAACAGTTGATCTTTCAGCAGAAATTCTGCAGGCCAGAAGGGAATGGCAGGATATATTTAAAGTACTGAAAGGGAAAAATCTACAACCAAGATTACTGTACCCGGCAAGGATCTCATTTAAAATTGATGGAGAAATAAAAAGCTTTTCAGACAAGAAAAAGTTAAGAGAATTCAGTCTCCAAACCAGCTTTACAACAAATGTTAAAGGGACTTATACAGTCAAGAAATACAAGAGAAGAAAAAAGAGCTATAAAATCAACCCCAAACAATTAAGAAAATAATAAATATATATCAATAATTACTTTAAATGTAAATGGATTAAATGCTCCAGCCAAAAGACACAGACTGGCTGAATGAATACAAAAACAAGACCCATATATATGCTGTCTACAAGAAACCCACTTCAGATCTCAAGACACATATAGACTGAAAGTGAGAGGATGGAAAAATATATTCCATGCAAATGGGAAGCAAAAAAAAGTTGGAGTAGCAATCCTCATATCAGAAAAAAAAATAGACTTTAAAATAAAGAAGATTACAAGAGATAAGAAAGGACAGTACATAATGATCAAGGGATCAATCCAAGAGGAAGACATAACAATTGTAAATATCTATGCACCCAGCACAGGAGCACCTCAATACATAAGACACTAACAGACATAAAAGGAGAAACTGACAGCAACACAATAATAGGAGGCTTTTAACACCCCACTCACACCAATGGACAGATCAACAAAACAGAATATTAATAAGGAAACACAAGTCTTAAATGATACATTTGATGAGATGGATTTCATTGATATCTTCAGAACATTCTACCCAAATGCAGCAGAATACACCTTCTTCTCAAGTGCACATGGGACATTCTCCAGGATAGACCACATCTTGGGTCACAAGTAAAACCTCAGTAAATTTAAGACAATTGAAATCGTATCAAACATCTTCTCCAACCACAACACTATGAGACTAGATATCAATTATAAGAAAAAAAACTGTAATAAATACAAACACATGCAGATTAAACAACGTGTTTCTAAATAACCAACAGGTTACTGAAGAAATCAAAAGGGAAATTTAAAAATGTCTAGAAACAAATGATAATGAAAACACGACAACTCAAAACCTAAGGGATGCAGCAAAAACATCTAAGTTCTAAGAGGGAATTTTTTAGCAATACAATCCTACCTAAAGAAACAAGAAAGACATCGAACATACAACCTAATTTTAAACCTAAAACCACTGGAAGGAGACCAAAAAAACCCAAAGTTAGTAGAAGGAAAGGGAGGGGGGGTTCATGTTTGGGAGTTCGTGTACACCCGTGGCAGATTCATATCAATGTATGCCAAAACCAAAAGAGTACTGTAAAGTAAAATAGAGTAAAATGGAAGCTCTAAAATAAATAAATAAATAAATAAATAAATCATAATGATCCAAGCAGAAATAAGTGCAAAATAAATGAAAAAAGCATTACTAAAAATTAATAAAAGTAAAAGCTGGTTCTTTGAGAAGATAAGCAAAGTTGACAAACCTTTAGCCAGACTCATCAAGAAAAAAAGAGAGAAGAATCAAATCAACAAAATTAGAAATGAAAAAGGAAA
>SJYX01002020.1:86574-107425 GCA_006410675.1 Oreotragus oreotragus
AAAAAAAAAAAAGAAATGAAAAAGGAGAGTTTACAATAGACAATGCAGAAATACAAAGGATTATGCAAGACTATTATGAACACATGCATGGCAATAAAATCAATAACCTGGAAGAAATGGACAGATTCTTAGAAAAGTTCAATCTTCCAAGACTGAACCAGGAAGAAATATAAATTATGAACAAACCAACTACAAGTACTGAAATTGAAGCTGTGATTAAAAAAAAAATCTCCCAGAAAACAAAAGCCCAGGACCAGATGGCTTCACAGGAGAATTCTATCGAATATTTAGAGAAGAGCTAATGCCTATCTTTCTAAAATTCTTTCAAAAAATTACAGAGGAAGGAAAACTTCCATACTCACTCTATGAGGCTGCTATCACCCTAATACCAAAACAAGACAAAGACAACAGAGAAAACGAAAACTACAGACTTGCTGTTGGGAGAGGAGAGAGCATAAGCAGTAGTGATGGGATTGGTTGAAATGGGGAATAGAGAGATGGCTAAAGCAGGAAAATCTATACATATATTTACAGGCTAAGAAGCTTTTTTACTGTAACTGATAGCTATTTCATTTCATTGCATTGTAAATATCACTTCAGAAATGTGCCCAAATGCACATGAATTTTCATAGTTCTTTCTCTATGTTGGGATTACATATAGCCCCAAACAGGAATCTATAGAGATAATTACATAATTTATTGCTCAAAAACTCAGTCACTGGAAATTATTCAGGCTCACTGAAGGACATCTGACACTCTTCACATTTTTAGACGTTTTCCCCCCTTCCTCTATCATGAGCAGTTTCAGTCTGGAAATGGCATGGACTTGTCAAGGCAGCTCTCCTTTCCCCATTAACCAGACGAAACTTGACTAAATTGGTCAGAGTTTGAGTTCACTGAATACTCAAATTATTTGAGTTATAGTTTCAGGGTTCAGGTACTGAACTCATTTTAAGTTCTGTTTTATAACTGAATGAATAAAAATACAAAATTCCGTTTCCAAGTAAAACCTCTTTCTTTTCATATGTTGTTGTTTAGTCACTAAGTGACATCTGACTCTCTTGCAAACCCATGGTCTGTAGCCCACCAGACTCCTCTGTCCATGGGATTTCCCAGCCAGGAAAACTGGAGTGGGTTGCCAATTCCTTCTTCAGGGGATCTTCCCAACCCAGGGATCAGATCTGGGTCTCCTACATTGTCAAGTGGATTCTTCAGCACTGAGCTACAAGGAAAGCCAAATACGTATACATGAAGCCTGATTTATTCTCCAACCTATGTTTTCCTCCAATTTTCTCTCCCACAAACTTTTGTACACTACAAAGGACTAGGAAAAGGAATGTATTATATACTCTTATCATTTTAATGTTCATTTATCACAAGACAGGAGACAGTCTATTTTATAAATTTTCACAATGGATTAAAGATAATCTCTTTAACAAGTGGTACTGGGAAAACTGGTCAACCACTTGTAAAAGAATGAAACTAGAACTCTTTCTAATACCATACACAAAAATAAACTCAAAATGGATTAAAGATCTAAACATTAGGCCAGAAACTATAAAACTCCTAGAGGAGAATATAGGCAAAACACTCTCCGACATAAATCACAGCAGGATCTTCTATGACCCACATCTCAGAATTNACACAAAAATAAACTCAAAATGGATTAAAGATCTAAATGTAAGACCATAAACTATAAAACTCCTAGAGGAGAACATAGGCAAAACACTCTCCGACATAAATCACAGCAGGATCTTCTATGACCCACATCTCAGAATTCTGGAAATAAAAGCAAAAATAAACAAATGGGATCTAATTAAAATTAAAATCTTCTATACAACAAAGGAAACTATAAGCAGGATGAAAAGACAGCCTTCAGAATGGGAGAAAATAATAGCAAATGAAGCAACTGACAAACAACTAATCTCAAAAATATACAAGCAACTCCTGAAGCTCAATTCCAGAAAAATAAACGACCCAATCAAAAAATAGGCCAAAGAACTAAATAGACATTTCTCCAAAGAAGACATATGGATGGCTAACAAACACATGAAAAGATGCTCAACGTCACTTATTATCAGAGAAATGCAAATCAAAACCACAATGAGGTAACATTTCACACCAGTCAGAATGGCAGCTATCCAAAAGTCTACAAGCAATAAATGCTGGAGAGGGTGTGGAGAAAAGGGAACCCTCTTACACTGTTGGTGGGAATGCAAACTAGTACAGCCACTATGGAGAACAGTTTGGAGATTCCTTAAAAAACTGGAAATAGAACTGCCTTGTGACCCAGCAATCCCACTGCTGAGCATACACACTGAGGAAACCAGAACTGAAAGAGACATGTGTACCCCAATGTTCATCACAACACTGTTTATAATAGCCAGGTCATGGAAGCAACTTAAATGTCCATCAGCAGATGAACGGATAAGAAAGCAGTGGTACATATACACAATGGAGTATTACTCAGTCATTAAAAAAAATACATTTGAATCAGTTCTAATAAGATGGACGAAACTGGAATTGATTATACAGAGTGAAGTAAGCCAGAAAGAAAAACACCAATACAGTATACTGACACATATATATGGAATTTAGAAAGATGGTAATGATGATCCTGTATGCGAGACAGCAAAAGAGACACAGATATATAGAACAGACTTTTGGACTCTGTGGGAGAGGGAGAGGGTGGGATGATTTGGGAGCAGGGCATTGAAACATGTATAATATCATGTAAGAAATGAATTGCCAGTCTAGGTTTGCTGCAGGATACAGGATGCTTGGGGCTGGTGCCCTGGGATGACCCAGAGAGATGGTATGGGGAGGGAGGTGGAAGGGGAGTTCAGGATTGGGAACTCAAGTACACCTGTGGTGGATTCATGTTGATGTATGGCAAAACCAATACAGTATTGTAAAGTAAAATAAAATTTAAAAAACAAAAAAAAAAGTTTTCCCATTAAACCCTGTGACCAAAAAACAGGGAGAAAGAAAAATAACCAGAAAAAAACAATTTATTCAGTTTAATTTGTGCCTACAGATTTGCTATCACAATACTCTAAAATGAAAGCTTTCTCTCAAAGGTAGAATATGAATGTTGTTGGCAATTACAGAAGGCTGTCCTTCAGTGGGCAAAGCTGTAAACAATTTTATGAAACTAATTTAAATACCCTGAGCTACTGCATCTATTCTCTGGCTCTGGATAGATGAGACCAAGTTCATTGGTATAAAGTCATTTTAATTATGTCACTCATCTCTCAGGTCCTGTGGGAGTGTTAGCAAGCTCCACCCTATAAGCATTGTGCTCTGTTCTCTGGAGTTCTCTCTCGCTGTTATTGTTAAACTTAGTCACTCAGTCCAGTCGTATCTGGGGCTTTGTGACTCCATAGCTGTAGCCCACCAGGCTCCTCTGTCCATGGGATTCCCAGGTAAGAATACTGGAGTGGGCTGCCAGGCCCTCCTCCAGGGGATTTTCCTGACCTAGGGATCAAATCCTAGTCTTCTGCACTGGCGGGTGGTTCTTTACCACCGAGCCACCACCAGGGAAGCGTGGAATTCTCTTTAGCTGCCTCCAAATTGGAAGACCTTCAATCATTCTACAGGTTTTGGGGGCAGCTTCACAAATGTATTTTCTAGAGAGTTCTAATGATTTGAGGATGGGCTGAGATTGGAGAAGATTAGATATTAATGTGCTGTCGGCCAGTGTTTATTTTAGATTCTGCTTCTCCTCTCACTTTTGAAAGTCTTAGGTTAGCTCCCAGCATCTCACTCCCAAACTGTTACATTAAATCCTCTCTTCTGAGCTGCATATTTCTTTAATCTATCTACAGTCAGCCTGAAAAGATATTTTTCTAAACCAGAGATTTTATCAGATTATGTAGTATACAAAATTAAAACAAGACAAAAAGTACTAAATTTTGACCAAAATTATGACCTTCCATTTTGCTGTAGGATAACATGATTTCATAATGCAGTTTGTCTACATTTAGAACTTTTTACCCAAGAACAGCATTGCTCAGTCCCCATAAGTAAGGTGCACTAAATGCAATAAACTCAGTTTGTTCTTCTCCTATGATACCTTGAAGGTTCACATTTTCCAAAACTTTGCTCAGCTCTCTCTGATGTGGTCCCATGGCTAATGACTATCTTTTAATGAGCAGTTTAAAGGACAAATCCCCAAGGCTACTAAATTCTTTGGAGTTAAAAGGTTATAAGCATCCTTTCTATCCTGCTATTTCCTCTGCTTCTCCACCATGGAACATAATCGCACGACTTCAAAGTAACTAAGTCTAAATTTGTCTCCTCCTTAAACATTCTTGTGTGTATAACACCAAGGAATGCAATAGATATATATGTATCTAGATACAGTGGGTAGTTGATTAAATTTATGGAGGAACTACTTTCCAATTAAAGGAAATAAGAAATGAAAGTGGTGAGCTTAAGAATTAAATGAGAATACAGTGAAAAAATAGGCACAGATCTTCAAAATACTTATCTTGATTACTTAAAATTTCAGCCTGATTAGAAAAAGTATTAATTCTAAAAGTGCCTTTAGAAACTAGGTAATAAAATATGCTGTTTCATCAGAAAATTATGCACAAATTCAGCTGCTTCAATATGCGGTTTGCCCATTTAATTACATAGAAGACCAAGGGAGGAACGCTGCTAGGTCTGTAAATTATGAAATGGGATGAACGACAAATTCATCTTTATTAAAATTATTAAGCATCATCTCACTTACATACAAATCTCCACCAATACTATCCAATAATCTGTTTATTTCTATGCTTTTTGACAATAATCTGCCATCTGCGAAAATGTGATAATCTAGCAGCAAAGTCATGCAAGATAACACCAGATCTATGTAGGTAAGGCAATCCTTCTAATTTCTTACCTCTTTGCATGAAAAATAGCACACAATTCATGATGGGAGGAGTGTTATACTGGTATGTTTCCAAATAATCAGCAGTGAAAAATCTGCCTGCAATGCAGGAGACATGGGTTCAATCCCTGGGTTGGGAAGGTCCCTTGGAGGAGGGCATGGAAACTCACTCCGATATTCTTGACTAGACAATTACATGGAGAGAGGAGCCTGGCAGGCTAAAGTCCACGGCGTCGCAAAGAGTAGGATATGACTGAGCGATTAACCCACAAGGAGAGAACAGGTTTTGATCTGATGTGTCCCAACTGTGTCTAGTACTAGTTGTAATTAGTAAGTTAAATGCTATAGTAAACATACTAATCTAGCAATACTTATGGATTCCTAAAAGTTTGCATTGTCTCAGTTCAGTTGCTCAGGCATGTCCGACTCTTCGCGACACCGTGGACCACAGCATGCCAGGCTTCCCTGTCTGTCATCAACACCCAGAGTTCACTCAAACTCATGTCTATTGAGTCAGTGATGCCATCCAACCATCTCATCCTTTGCCATCCCCTTTTCCTCCTGCCTTCAATCTTTCCCAGCATCAGGGTCTTTTCAAATGAGTCAGTTCTTCNGTCTGTCATCAACACCCAGAGTTCACTCAAACTCATGTCTATTGAGTCAGTGATGCCATCCAACCATCTCATCCTTTGCCATCCCCTTTTCCTCCTGCCTTCAATCTTTCCCAGCATCAGGGTCTTTTCAAATGAGTCAGTTCTTCGCATCAGGTGACCAAGTATTGGGGTTTCACCTTCAGCATTGTGTTGTCTAGGATAGTGAAATTAAGCACCAATAACAAACATTGAGATTACTAACTACAAAATTTGACATTAAAACAAATAAAATCCAGCTACCATCTTTTACACTTGAATACTGAAAACACAAGAAATATCCAATATCAAAATAACTTAGCAAGCTTTAGATTAAGAAAGAAACAAGAAAATGATTCATGGAAAAGTCAATGTTTTTTCTCCTTATTTTCTCATTCCTTCGGGTTCTTTTTATGTTTTCGGACTGTAGAAAACATTATCACAAACTATGCCTTGTTTATGGATTGGGGTACTGGGGAAATACAGACAATCTCTACTACTTTCTTTCCTCTTTGTAAAAATGAGTATAGTGATACTTATTCTTAAAATGTTGACAGGGGATCAAAGATATTAGGTGTAGCACATATTTGGAGAATGCATAGAAGGTACAAAACAAATGTGAGTTAATTCCTGGCCTATTTCTGAAAGTAACAATATAGTTGAAAAAGAGTTTGCATATCCCAGATTCAAATTTCTTTATGACTTATTGGCTGACTGAACTTGGGAAATTATCTGACAGCTGTTCTGAGTCTTTTTCTGTAAAGCAGATAAAATAATGTCTAAAGGGTTGCTGAAAGATTAGAGTGAATACAATATATGAAGTCTTCTCATAACATACATTGCCCAAAGTAGGAAAGCTTAAGTTTAGCTTGTTCCCTTCCTGTTCTTTTCTCAGCCTTCCTTTCTTTCAACCAAAATGTCTATATATTAACAATAAGTGCATGGGTCCCATGAGGGTGCAAGGAGAAATATTTATATTAATTTTGCTATTTTTAGTGTCATCAATTGGGTAAAAGTAGCTCTCAGATCATCAGACTTGACCTCTGATCTACCATTTGGAAATTTAAAAACTATTTTATATGCACATCTTTGGTTTCAATGCAAATATCCCATCTGGAAATTTATTTTTGTTGAATCAAATATGTATTAAAAAGGATATGTGCCAAGGATCCCTATAACTGAGGCTAGCAGCTTATTTGCTTGAAATGGCGTAAACAGGGCATGGCATTTCTTATTTTTCTTACAGTGATTTATTTTCTGGAATTAAAAAGAAGTGAATGTAAATAAAGCCAACAGAGGGATTTAGCCTCTGCAATGATTAACTGACAAGTCTTGGTTGAATTTGAACCTATGCTTCCTGTTGTTCTGTATTGCAAGACAGGCTCATTAAATTGAGTCTCTGAAGACTTTGTTCCTGTAAAACCCTTAGAAAACATAGCAAATCAAAAGCAAATGTGCAATTGGCAAACAAAAACTATAGCAAATCAAACTAAGACAGACCAAAATCCAAATCCCCTGCCTATTAAGAAATAGATGAGGATAGACACTGAAATTAAGCACTTATTTTTCTAAGACAGTACAAAGGAGAAAAATTGCAATTATGTTGTAAGATATTTGGAAACTTGTATGTTGGAAGAATTTATCTGTGATGTTACCATCATTTGTTGCATTTATTACAAGGGACACTTTTGTACTGGTTAGCTATTGAGAAATCCTCAGACACTGGAATAAAAGAGAAAAAAAAAAAACTAAGAAATTACCGAAGGGAAATAAGATTCTGAATCAAAGCAATAAATATGAGGCCAGTTGATGGCAACAATAACAACCTGGGAAGGAGTACATGGGGTCTTAATACCAATCCTCTATTGACTAATCAAGTCTCTGGGCAATCTACACTATCTATTTTCTCAAGTTTGTATGCAATTTATTATACTTGAGATATACATTCCCTCTAGCTTTAAATATATGTAATGTTATTTGATAAATACTAAACATTTGCTGTGAAAAGTATTTTGATAGGTACTAGAAAGGAGTGAGGGGGAAGGCAATGGCACCCCACCCCAGTACTCTTGCCTGGAAAATACAATGGACGGAGTAGCCTGGTGGGCTGCAGTCCATGGGGTCACAAACAGTCGGACAGACTGAGCGACTTCACTTTCACTTTTCTCTTTCATGCATTGGAGAAGGAGATGGCAACCCACTCCAGTATTCTTGCCTGGAGAATCCCAGGGATGGGGGAGCCTGGTGGGCTGCCGTCTATGGGGTCACACAGAGTCGGACACGACTGAAGTGACTTAGCAGCAGCAGCAGAAAGGAGTGAAATGATCTATATTGTCTTGTTCTCCAGTTTATTTCAACCTAAAGCAAAAAGAGACTATTTAGAGGTAATTAAATTACAATTAAAGTTGTATTTATGAAAATAGGATGAAAACCTATTTTCATAAATTCAACTGTACTCTTTGAATACAATGTAAGATGCCATGAAAGGAGAGCTCCGACATGTGGGAAAAGGAAGACAAATCGTTCGAGACCTCAGGACTGAGGGGAAAAGTAGTGGCAGGCAGGGTGTCCTATGACACCCCCCCAAAATAAGACACCCATTTCACTAAAGTAGTCGTTAATATGCTAACCTTATCTCTTTGGCCCTGAGCACTAAATAAATTAGGTATCCCTTTTTCTTTATACTTACCCGATAAGTATACTTACTTTATACTTACTTAGTTATGGAACGCTAATAGATGCACTGCTGTTCCCTTTTCCCTCCTCTGTTTTTTGTCCTCCTTCTGTATGTTTGTGTTCTTTACCTGCTCTACCTCTAAACTAGGAAAACAATTAAGCCAATCAAGCTTCAAATCAAATTTTGCAGTTGTTCTTTAAGTTAACACAAAGGTCAGCAGACTGAAACAGATGCAGATGGTGGGTCCTTGAGGAGAAATGGGTAGTCCTTGTCTTCAGAGAGATGATATCTGATTTCACTTACATAAATGATTCCAACACCAAGCAGATTAAATTTATAGCAGAGTTGTGTGTTGAATGAAAAAGTTGAGAGCAAATCTCTTTGGGATTATAAGGAAAGGTATCTTGGAAGGATATTATTTGAGACAGACTTTGAACGATAGGAAGAAATTTGACAGATTATGGCAGCAATGAGAGCATAAATAAAATAATGTAAATGAAGACAGGGAGGTCCGGGTTTATAATCACAATCAAGAAGCAGTATGTCAAACAATTTGGCTACTAATAGAGGAGTAGATAAGAGAGGGAAGATAATACTTGAGAGGAAGGAGATTCTAGTATTTGGCCAAGAGTGTGTATACTATTAAATATTTCATGGGAATCACATAAACACTGAAGCGACTTGACAGCACACCGGCGCAGGCGCACACACGCACACCATCATTACCTTCCTGCCAAGATGCAGCTGCAGTTAATGACAAGTAGGGGAATGGAAAAGATGTCGGCGGGGCAAATCCAGTTAAAGGGCTACTTAAGATCCTGCGGAGATATCAAAGGTCTGAACTAAGGTATTAAAAGTGGTCATGTGACAAAAGGATAGTAAAAAAAAAAAAGAGTTTGGAACCTTCATAGTTTGGAAAATTCAGAGGAAATAGAGATGAAAGGAAAGAATATTCAGTTTAAATACAAAGAGTTTAAAGCATTTATAACTCTCATAAAAGATTGAAGCAGTAAAAAGCCAGAGCATGAAAAAGCCTCGAAGAAGCATTTATTCTAACTAGTATTTATTTCACGTTCAATACACCCCTCCCCACCCATGGCTGAAAACCTCTCTGTAGGATATAAAGCTATTCAGAATTGAAGAGTCAGAAGCAAACAATAACAGAAAAAACAAATCTCTCCTGACCTTCACGACAAAACCTTAGCTACAAATAGGCTAAGTTAGGGAACAGAACTCAATCACATCAACAGGAAACAGAGCAATTTTAGCATGCTTTATTTTTCTTGAAATAATTGCAAATTGATTAAGTAGCCCAACTTAAAGTTGTATTTATTTTATACTAGTATAATTACTGAATCAAAAGAAATAAAAAATAAAATTTATCTATGTTAGCATTATTTTTTATTTCTCCAGGTTCTCAAATTCCTTGCTCATATCTTTATGTGGGCATATTTTACAGTTAAAATTACAGTGCCTGTACTTTTTATATTCAATTTTTCATGCATATAAATTATACATGGTTTTCATGTTGCATTGTGGGTTATACATTTATATTTTACGTTTCTGCTCAATACTTTGATTAAATTTGTCAAAAAAATGTAAAATTATTCAGTGGTTGAAGTGTTAGGCTCTTTTTAGATTTTGATGATCAGAGTTGATAGCGTCAGTCTGTGTGCCATGAGCCTCTATTCTAAATCATGTCAATTGATCCCAGGCAGCTTCCTATCTTTCAGGCTAGGCTGTTAACTCCTGCTGAGAAGACATCTTGCTTTATTTCCCACCGCATCTGTTGAAACTTGCATCTATTAAACCCCCCAAGTACATGTTTGTATAATGTGCTTTTTCCTTTTCATCATTTATTAGCATGGGGAGAAGAAGAGACAGAAGCATGGGATGGGTAGCAGAATAAGGGCAAAATGTGGCAATTTACTAAAATGTGGCAGTTTAATTTATTACACAAGTATGAGTCCAAAAACATTTAATTGCCAGCAACTATGTGACAACATTATGGTAGGAACTTGAAATTTAAAAAGTGGTCCTCAAAGAACATACAGACCAATTAATATTTCTTTTTATTTCCCTTCTTCCTACAAAGGGCTGAGTACATTCATTCAGTAAGAGGTATTGCTCTGATTCTCCAGCTACAAGACTTTTTTGTTTCTTTTCCTTTCCTTGCCTTCCAGGTTTCTGGAACAGCCTTTGTTCCAGTCCATTCCCAAGCTTGTCTCTCCTGTCCTTTCCTTGACACTGTAAAATCCTGATGTTTGGTCAGTAAACTCCCTTGGTTTAACTTGTTCAGGATAATTTGGTTTGCTGGGAACAAAAGAGGTCTATTGACCTCAAGGAAAAAAGCTGCTCAGTGGTACAAGTTTACACAGGAAACCACAAGAGGGATACCTAACCCAGCTCAGAGAGGAGTCATAACTTCACCAAGCTGGATGATCCATTTCAAAATATTTGCTAATTTAATATATACATGAAATACATATAATTGTTTTCATTAGCATGTTTACTCATTGTATTTTCTTCTGAAAACATTATGCATTTAAGGAGATCAACCTAGCTTTTAACAGAGTGGGAGAAGAATAAATATGTCCAGAATATAAACTGACATGGAGAATTAAGTGGAACCAGAAGTCACAGAACCTTCCAGAGCCTATTGAGCAACTCTGAATTAAACGGAACCAAAATTCACAGACGCTTCCAGAGACCCCTGAGGAAACTCTGAATTAAATGGAAACAGAACTCACCGGGAGGCTCAGGACTGACAGCACCTTTGGAAGTCCACCATGCACCTTTCCTCTGTAAGGTTCGGTCCTCATGAGTGGTCACCGCTCCTATACTGGGCTGCCCTCGCCCATCCTCACGGCCTGTCTGCTCTGACCCCTCCTGCAACGTGGAGGTTGCAGACGCCGAAATGTTTTGTGCTGCTGCCTGTCCTGGTAGTGAGGGTGGAGCCAACTCCTCCTCCTAGACCACCCACAGGTCTGCCCACTAGTATCACCTGGGTCTTGTTAAAGTGCAGCATTTTAGGCCTTTGGGGGTGGATTGTTAGTGACTCTGCATTTAACAAAGTTTTTCAATTATCTGTAGCTATACATATTCAGGACATCAATCCTGAACATTCACTGGAAGGACTGATGCTGAAACTTCAATACTTTAGCTACCCGATGCAAAGAGCTGACTTGTTAGAAAAGACCCTTATGCTGGGAAAGATTGAAGACAGGAGGAGAAGAGAAGGGGACGGGGTTGAATGGCATCACTGACTCAATAGACATGAGTTTGAGCAAGCTCTGGGAGTTGATGATGGACAGGGAAGCCTGGCATGCTTCAGTCCAGGGGGTTGCAAAGAGTTGGACACGACTGAGTGACTGAATAGAGCTGATATACATTTTACGTTGCTACTTTCTTAAATTATATTTCCAATATCTTTTCAAATTGGTAGGTGTAATTCAACATTTTTTTAAATGTAGAATTATGGTACTACAGTACTAAGGACACGACTGAGAGACTGAATAGCTACATAACAAATCACTCAAAGTCATAGATACTAACTAAAACGAGTAAATGTTTATGATCTCACACTGTTTCTGAGGATCAGGGAAGAGCTTTGCTGAATGGTTCCACTTTAGTCCTTCCTAAGGCTGTAGTAAGATCTGGGCAAGGCTTGCCTGAACACTTAACAGTGGTATGGCCAAAGGTGGACAGCTCCTCACTGTGGGGCCTCTCCACCCCATGGGACAACTCAAGTGCTCTTACAATGTGGCAGCTGGGGCCCCACAGCAAGTGGTCCATGAGAGCCAGCAGGAAGTCCCAGCACCTCTAAAGTCACTGGAGCTGTTTCACAGGTTGGCCTCATTCAGGCTGGGCAGGAGGACCAGGGCCCTGACTGCCAATGGGCAGGCTATCAGACCAACATCAGTCTGCCAACCATTACATACCCGTTATGGTTGAGGAAGCACTAACTTCTCCCAGCACTCCCACCACCAGTGCCCGGGGGCTAGGAAGGTTTTTGAGATTCATTGGTATTGGTGACACAGGGCCTTCGTCAGGGCAACAGACTGCTTGCACTGGCCAGTCCTGGAAAAGCCTAGCTTATCCCCTGCAGATGGCCGTTGAAAGAATGCACTACAACTCACAGACCCACTGACAAGCAGGGCTATTTGAAGAGGGGTGTGTGTGGGCTGGTGGGCGGGGGGAGTGCCACTTCCTTCACAAGGAGTTGAAACACCTTACTCTCCCACCAGCATCTCCATCCCCCCACATCCTGTCAGCACTTGGTTTGTCTAGTTTCTATTTTTTAACCCCTTTGGTGGATGTGAAATGAATCTCAGTGTTTTCATGTGCATTTCCAAGATTACTAATAAAACTTATTCGTCATTTAGGTTTCCTTTGCGTGAAATGCCCATTTTTCTTCTACACTATTTCTTTTTTGACCATTGTCATCCTTCATATATTTTGGATATTAATCCTTTGCAGTTACATGTGCTACAAAAAAAAAAAAAAAAAAATTCTAATGCTGGATAAAACTACCAGAAGCTGGGGGAGATGTAAATAGCTGTTTAACTCTTCCCCCTATGAGTATTCAAACCCTAAATGGTGATTACTTGGGCTCATTCAATAGCCATAGCCTTGGAGAAGACTTGCCTTTATGAAAAATTAGTAATGGAATAAGGTTCTACTTCTACTGTATAACCAAGGACAGCCCCTTGGAGGATACGGCTCCATTGTAGAGAAGGATTTTAAACACCTCTCAGTTCAGTTCAGTTGCTCAGTCGTGTCTAACTCTTTGTGACCCCATGAATTGCAGCATGCCAGGCCTCCTTGTTCATCACCATCTCCCGGCGTTCACTCAGATTCACGTCTATCGAGTCAGTGATGCCATCCAGCCATCTCATCCTCTGTCGTTCTCTTTTCCTCCTGCCCCCAATCCCTCCCATCATCAGAGTCTTTTCCAGTGAGTCAACTCTTCGCATGAGGTGGCCAAAGTACTGGAGTTTCAGCTTTAGCATCATTCCTTCCAAAGAAATCCCAGGGTTGATCTCCTTCAGAATGGACTTGTTGGATCTCCTTGCAGTCCAAGGGACTCTCAGGAGTCTTCTCCAACACCACAGTTCAAAAGCATCAATTTTTCGGTGCTCAGCCTTCTTCATAGTCCAACTCTCACATCCATACATGACTACTGGAAAAACAATAGCCTTGACTAGACCAAATTTTTTGGCAAAGTAATGTCTCTGCTTTTCAATATGCTATCTATGTTGGTCATAACTTTTCTTTAAACACCTCTAAATTATGATAATTTAAGGCAAACAGGTAGTCCTTGCCAGTGAAAGTTGTGTGTAGGTGTAGGTATGTCAAATGTGTTTGTTGCTTAGCAACAGTGGCCTTCCTCCTTTATGTGAGCTGGGGAGATCCCTTGTTGGGATGTGCTGAGGTGGTCCCATGTAGGAGAAATTAACCAGGATCCCTGAGTAGGGAAGACTTACTCCTGTACCTCTGGAGGCTTGGGGCTGAGTGCTTCTCCAGAACAGCCCACCTGGCACTGTGCTAAGCATTAGTGGGAAAAGGCTGAGCATGTACTGTGTTTAGTCACTCAGTCATGTCCAGCGCTTTGTGACCCCATGGACTGTGGCCCACCAGGCTCCTCTGTCCAACTGGAGTGGGTTGCCATGCTCTCCTCCAGGGGATCTTCCCAACACAGGGATCGAACTCAGGTCTCCCATCTTGCAGGATGATTCTTTATTCTCTGAACCACCAGGGAAGCTGACGAATACTGGGGTAGGTAGCTTATCCCTTCTCCAGGGGATCTTCCCAACCCAAGAACTGAACTAGGTCCCCTGCATTGCAGGTTGATTCTTTACCAGCCGAGCCACCAGGGAAGCTTCCCTGATGGCTCTTATGGCAAAGAATTCCTCTGTTACTCCCCAGTAAACTGAATTTTGCTGGCCACTGGTGTAGCCTTTAACTCTTTATTCATTAATAGGCTGAGCATGATGTGAGTGTGGTCTAAAAAAGAAGCACCCTCAGAGCTCAGAGGGATGTTGCTGGGATGATGGGAAGAAATGAGCTGAATCAATAGGCGTATTGTAGCAAATATGAACAAATTTCCTGCCCTCAGAATGTGCAGAATCACCTGTAACCTCAGATGGCAGAGAACCAAACGACGGCATGGGTGGAGTGGTCACGCTTTCCAGTTTTCTCACTCTTCTTGGCTCCTTACAGCAGGATCAATCTTTGAACTAAGTCTGTAGTGTTCCTGCCCAAGGAGGATGGTTGGGGGAGACTCTGGGAAATAAGGGAGCTTCCTGTCACTGGGGGCAGGTGGGTGCTCAAGCAATAAATGGAATAAATAAAAATGAGTTAATTGTGTTTGTACTCCAAGCTACTAACATGGATCATTCCAGATACACAATTCATCTCTACCAAGTGAAGCATTACCCTTAGGGTCTTTCTCTAAATTTCTCAAATGTAGTCCCACAATACCTGCAGTTAAGCGCAGTGTTTCCGGGAACATGAGAAACAAAGTACACAGCCTGTGCTATCTCTGAGAAAAACAGACCTGAAGGGTTGTAATGAGAATTTTGAGAAAGGAAATGTGCAAAACACAAAAAGTGACTTTGTCAGTTTTATTTAAAATTTTAATTTATTTTTCATGCTGAGATGAAGGCCCTTGTTAACCATATTGAGGATTAAGAGAGCTGTTTTAATGCNGTTAAATAAGCAGGGTGACAATATACAGCCTTGACGTACTCCTTTTCCTATTTGGAACCAGTCTGTTGTTCCATGTCCAGTTCTAACTGTTGCTTCCTGACCTGCATACAGATTTCTCAAGAGGCAGGTTAGGTGGTCTGGTATTCCCATCTCTTTCAGAATTTTCCACAGTTTATTGTGATCCACACAGTCAAAGGCTTTGGCATAGTCAATAAAGCAGAAATAGATGTTTTTCTGGAACTCTCTTGCTTTTTCTATGATCCAGCAGATGTTGGCCATTTGATCTCTGGTTCCTCTGCCTTTTCTAAAACATGGATTCGAAGGCAGATTTAAATATCTGGCTTTGGGTTTTTCAGCAAAAATGCAAGTAAAACCCTGGGACACCTTACTAAAGGAACATTTAAATGTATAGCTTAGATTTGGGTACTAGGATATATTCAAAGTTCAGGGACTGAGTGTCTAAAACGTTTCTAAATTACTGGACGAGGTAGTTCAAATCCTCTGGGCTACACCTTCCCAGAGGAAGGTACAAATCTCTATTCAGACAAACTTATTTGAAGAAGTAAGTCTTCAAATAATAGTTGCTGTTATATATTATTTAATAGCTGCTGGGAATTTAATGTTCATTTTTTCCATTTGTAACAAAAGCCCTACATTGATGTTATTATTGGCCCCATTTGGCAGATGAGGAAAACAAGACTCTGAGAAGTCATATAGTTTGAGTCAGGTACCATTGCTTTTAACTGCTAAGTGAAGGTCAGAATTTATTTTTTTCTGACATCAAAACTTGTTCTACTTCCCCAGGGTCATTGATATCTCATTCTAGTAATAAACTATCAAAAGCAGTATAAGTTCTTTTCAGAATAAGCCATACCATTTTCAAAAAGGAACAGTTTTGAAGATCATGCTCATTTTTTTCACTCTTTAAAGTCATTCTTTAAACAAAATACTTTAAAATTTAAGAAAATTAACTTTTATCTTTTTTTGTCATGCTGTGGAGAAAGTGTGAGAATAGAGAAGTGGCATACAATTATTTTAATCTCATTTGAATTTGTTTGTGGCTTTTATCCCAATTTATTGAGGTGTAACTGACAAATAAAATCATAAGATATTTTAAGTGTACAGTATGATGATTTGCTATATGTAGATGTTGTGAAAGAATTCCCACCGTCTAGTGAATTAACACATCCATCATTCACATATATTTATCTTTTTTCCCCTCTGATGAAACAGTTAAGTTCTACTCTTTTGGAAAAATTCAATTGTATAATACAGTATTATGAACTGTTGTAGTCACTATATTTTACATATTTTTTTTAAGTTAAATGGATGTGATAATTCTAGTGCTCTTAAAAAGTCAGGCGTACCAGTTGCTTAATGGGCAGCTTTAATTGGAAAGTTAACGGTGTTGCTCCTTCACAGTTGCCCCATTCTGTGCAGCAGCATTAAAACAGCCCTCTTAATCCTCAATATGGTTAACAAGGGCCTTCATCTCAGCATGAAAAATAAATTAAAATTTTAAATAAAACTGACAAAGTCACTTTTTGTGTTTTGCACATTTCCTTTCTCAAAATTCTCATTACAACCCTTCAGGTCTGTTTTTCTCAGAGATAGCACAGGCTGTGTACTTTGTTTCTCATGTTCCCGGAAACACTGCGCTTAACTGCAGGTATTGTGGGACTACATTTGAGAAATTTAGAGAAAGACCCTAAGGGTAATGCTTCACTTGGTAGAGATGAATTGTGTATCTGGAATGATCCATGTTAGTAGCTTGGAGTACAAACACAATTAACTCATTTTTATTTATTCCATTTATTGCTTGAGCACCCACCTGCCCCCAGTGACAGGAAGCTCCCTTATTTCCCAGAGTCTCCCCCAACCATCCTCCTTGGGCAGGAACACTACAGACTTAGTTCAAAGATTGATCCTGCTGTAAGGAGCCAAGAAGAGTGAGAAAACTGGAAAGCGTGACCACTCCACCCATGCCGTCGTTTGGTTCTCTGCCATCTGAGGTTACAGGTGATTCTGCACATTCTGAGGGCAGGAAATTTGTTCATATTTGCTACAATACGCCTATTGATTCAGCTCATTTCTTCCCATCATCCCAGCAACATCCCTCTGAGCTCTGAGGGTGCTTCTTTTTTAGACCACACTCACATCATGCTCAGCCTATTAATGAATAAAGAGTTAAAGGCTACACCAGTGGCCAGCAAAATTCAGTTTACTGGGGAGTAACAGAGGAATTCTTTGCCATAAGAGCCATCAGGGAAGCTTCCCTGGTGGCTCGGCTGGTAAAGAATCAACCTGCAATGCAGGGGACCTAGTTCAGTTCTTGGGTTGGGAAGATCCCCTGGAGAAGGGATAAGCTACCTACCCCAGTATTCGTCAGCTTCCCTGGTGGTTCAGAGAATAAAGAATCATCCTGCAAGATGGGAGACCTGAGTTCGATCCCTGTGTTGGGAAGATCCCCTGGAGGAGAGCATGGCAACCCACTCCAGTTGGACAGAGGAGCCTGGTGGGCCACAGTCCATGGGGTCACAAAGCGCTGGACATGACTGAGTGACTAAACACAGTACATGCTCAGCCTTTTCCCACTAATGCTTAGCACAGTGCCAGGTGGGCTGTTCTGGAGAAGCACTCAGCCCCAAGCCTCCAGAGGTACAGGAGTAAGTCTTCCCTACTCAGGGATCCTGGTTAATTTCTCCTACATGGGACCACCTCAGCACATCCCAACAAGGGATCTCCCCAGCTCACATAAAGGAGGAAGGCCACTGTTGCTAAGCAACAAACACATTTGACATACCTACACCTACACACAACTTTCACTGGCAAGGACTACCTGTTTGCCTTAAATTATCATAATTTAGAGGTGTTTAAAGAAAAGTTATGACCAACCTAGATAGCATATTGAAAAGCAGAGACATTACTTTGCCAAAAAATTTGGTCTAGTCAAGGCTATTGTTTTTCCAGTAGTCATGTATGGATGTGAGAGTTGGACTATGAAGAAGGCTGAGCACCGAAAAATTGATGAGATGGCTGGATGGCATCACGGACTCGATGGATGTGAGTCTGAGTGAACTCCCAGAGATGGTGATGAACAGGGAGGCCTGGCGTGATGCAATTCATGGGGTCGCAAAGAGTCAGACACAACTGAATGACTGAACTGAACTGAACTGGAATCCATGTTAAATGTTGTAAAAGTTTACCTTAAATGTTTTATAAACTGAGCAAACTAGAATCCTTAGTGAAGTGCTTGTCAAATCCAAATTTCTGGGAAAAAAAATGATACCTTTGCTATTTTCCATGCTCCTCAGTAGACTGCAAAGTATGCAACTTACACAAATTATTTTACTCTAATTTTACCTATTTTTTTGTACTTTATACACATTTTTCTACAAATTAAGTGAAACGTTAAAGCTGAAAAATTAGTTCTAACTCAGAGCTCCCAATTTCATCCCATGAATAATATACATTAAATATTTATCATGTTCCAAATAGGTTTATAAGCACTTTAATGCAAACTTTCACTTAATTAGCTCAAAACTCTGTAACAGAGATCGAGATTCAAAGTGTTTATTTGCCTATGTTCTTAATCACTCTTTCTGCTGCTTTTCCGCTTTGCTACATTTGTTTAGTCACTCAGATCATCTGTTTGTGATTTTGTAAGTTCCAGTTTCCTTGCTACATGCAGGACCCAAAGAGATAACATATACAGTTGATCCTTGTACACTGGGAGTTTGAAAGGCATGAATCCACTTATATATGGATTTTCTCAATAATAAATACTATGGTATGACGGGACTCATGATTGGTTGAATCTGTGGATGCAACAGATTACACAGCTGCCAACCTTTGTCAAAACTCACCTACTCGCTTACTCAAATTGGGTGCAATGCATATTGTCAACCAGAAATTCAAGGATTAGAAAACAATTGTGGTATCAATAGAGTTTTCACTGGAGAAGGCAATAGCACCCCATTCCAGTACTCCTGCCTGGAAAATCCCATGGACAGAAGAGCCTGGAAGGCTGCAGTCCATGGGTCGCTGAGGGTTGGACACGACTGAGCGACTTCACTTTCACTTTTCACTTTCATGCATTGGAGAAGGAAATGGCAACCCACTCCAGTGTTCTTGCCTGGAGAATCTCAGGGACGGGGGAGCCTGGTGGGTGACATCTATGGGGTCACACAGAGTTGGACATGACTGAAGTGACTTAGCAGCAGCAGAGTTTTCACCAAATAAAACAGTATTGGTGAAGGCCATCATCCAGCATGGACCTTGAAACATTCCTTCATGAACTTGCTTACTATATCAGCCTACAAGGTTTGTAGGTCTTCTGGCAAGGAACACTGTCTCCAGATACTGACAAAGACCACTAACTAGGGTAAGCAAATCACAGGGTGAGTACCATGAAATTATTTGCTCCACAAGGCACTTTTATGTAAATCTTCCAAGATCAACATATGAAATGGAGTTTCCAGAAAGCCAACCAAACTATGGGCAAACCAAGCTGACTTCTCTTGTGATGAGGAACACAAAGATGAATGCAATCATTGAAACCGTGATATGTTAATTGACTCATCTCAGGAGTTCTCACTGAAAAAACTGTCAGCTTTTTCAGGGCAAAAATAGTGTCTCTTTTATCTTTGTAAACACTCCTCTATGGGAAGAGCCATTGAAAGAGATCCAGCTGCTCAGGTTAGGCATTATCTGGAATGGGAACTTGTGTGTATTGTCCATATTGAATACTAAATTACTAATGATCTAGAAAATAAAAAATGTTTCTTGTAATAAATATTGTTAAGCACATATGAGTGAAATATTAAACTTAAGATAGATTGAATTGTTCTTAAAAGGTTCATAGTGTGAGTGAAGACAGAAGCATAAAAAAGGAGGTTCATATCAGGAATGACTGAAAAAACACTGCATTAATTCTGACTAAAGTATTTATGATTGAAATACTCTTTTTTTTTGTACTTTCTGAAGATATAGCTCTTCCTTTTGACAAGTTTTAATCTAAGAAGATGAGGTGTATTTTTGTAAAAGGTACTGCAGTGGTTAATCACAAGTCTTTTCTATATACTCAAACTTAAGAAAAGGAAAAAATAGCCAAAAAGTAGCATTTTCTTTAAAATCATGTGAGTGACTCTAACATCTAGTAATATCCAATAATATTGTGATCTTATTTCATATATATCCAAAAGGAAATAAAACACCACAAAAGTTTAATTAACACTTCTATGCCTTTTTGAAGTCCTTAGATGAAAGATAGTAGCAGAGTATAAAGCATTATAATTATAATCCTAAAAATACAAATTTTAATATGCTTTTCTATAGTTAAAGATTTAAGATTTGAGACTGTGTAATACCACACATCAGAAGGGCTGGCTATGATCAGGCACAAAGAGACAGTTCAAGTAAAATTGGTCACACTGATTCTGAGTTTAATTAATAATGGAATTTATTTTAAAATTACAAAAATCACAAAATGTCTTTTTGTGCTGAACTCCAAAAAATATGCCATTTGATGTGACTGTCTCAGGAGTCTATTTGACTTACACTGGAATAAGAACAAGAAGGTGAGTAAGAGGAATACTGATTGTTTGGAATTATATACACTCCCTACAAATAAATAACTAATTTAAATTAAAATGGTACTTATAATGAAGCATTATTAGGTAGCAAATTTTGTTGATTCTGGAGATTATGTGAAGGCAAAACTTTATAGATTTATGAATTTTTAAAAGTTCAGTTCAGTTTCAGTTCAGTCGCTCAGTCATGTCCGACTCTTTACGACCCCATGAATCGCAGCACACCAGGCCTCCCTGTTCATCACCATCTCTAGGAGTTCACTCAGACTCACATCCATCGAGTCCGTGATGCCATCCAGCCATCTCATCCTCGGTCGTCCCCTTCTCCTCCTGCCTCCAATCCCTCCCAGCATCAGAGTCTTTT
>SJYX01002020.1:151739-175288 GCA_006410675.1 Oreotragus oreotragus
GTTGGACTGTGAAGAAAGCTGAGCGCCGAAGAATCGATGCTTTTGAACTGTGGTGTTGGAGAAGACTCTTGAGAGTCCCTGGGACTGAAAGGAGATCCAACCAGTCCATTCTGAAGGAGATCAGTCCTGGGATTTCTTTGGAGAGAATGATGCTAAAGCTGAAACTCCAGTACTTTGGCCACCTCGTGAGAAGAGTTGACTCATTGGAAAAGACTCTGATGCTGGGAGGGATTGGGGGCGGGAGGAGAAGGGGACGACTGAGGATGAGATGGCTGGATGGCATCATGGACTTGATGGACGTGAGTCTGAGTGAACTCCGGGAGATGGTGATGGACAGGGAGGCCTGGCGTGCTGCGATTCATGGGGTCACAAAGAGTTGGACACGACTGAGCGACTGAACTGAACTGAACTGAACTTGTCAGTTACCTTGGGGCCCAAAACACTGTACAAATGTGCTTCAACACAATGTTTAGAACTGTGAGCACTGTCTTCAGATTTGGTTGCAGTCACCCTAGAGGTACATAAGACTGTGGAAAGAAAATATTAGACCATCTCTTTTTTTCTATCTGTTCCTTCTCCTCCTCCTCCTTCTCTTTCTTCTTTCCTCCCTGTTTCTTTCTGTATTTATGTTTGTATATATACATATATATATACACACATGCATATATAACGTGTGCATGAGTGTACATGTATGTGAGTAATGTTTATTCTTTTCTATATGGGGAATTGTTTATAATACAATAATATATATTTTATATAGAAATAATAACAATAAAGTCCTTACTTATTGAGTGGTATTCTGAGTATACACACAACGTTGTTGTAAGCTTGACATGTATTAAACAATTCATTCCTCACAACGATGCTATGAAGTAGGGACTGATATTATGTATCTCTTAGGATGAGAGTAAGAGTGGCACCTATTGATATAATCGCTTAACCAAAGTCACAAATTTAAGAAGTGGCAGTGCTGTAGTTCAAATGTAAGCACTCTGTCTCCTGAGTAGGTGGCCTTGGACCACTATAGGAGTATGTGTATATAATGCATAATTAATAAAATGTGAACATATTTAGGGGTGTGTGCTCAAGGAGTTTAGAGGGAATGACTTTTTTAAAAATATAGAACACCATTCAGACTATCTTAATATACTTAAAATTAGTCATGTAATGAAGCTAATGAGCTAACAAAATGGGGGTACTTAACAATGGCTGGAAGAAACATTCTAGGATTGAACTGCTATTATACACGATTCAGCTCCTTTATAAGTATTGGTTAAGCAGTGCATTCTTTTTGGCAGCACTGTGTATGCTGTGGCTAATATTTGATATATACAGCACACATATACAGATGATCTCTGCTTGTTACTTTACCATCTTTTTGAGGAGGTAGAAAGTCAACTATCCCTAAACACTCACAGACACACACTAATATTAAAATCAAGATTAACTGTGACCCTCAGGATTTTTTGTTGCAACATCTGGTGCTATCAATGATAATATCTTCTGATTAACATTGAGAAAATTGGCCTTGAATCACTAACATATGTGTAAGGAGCCAATTTAGTTTCTAAATTATGCAGAAATAGCTTAGCATAACATCTGGTTAATGTGCTACTAAAAATGAATTCCATTTTAATAGATAAAACTTATATAAGCCTCCTTTGGGAGAAAGAGCAGGCAAATTGAATTTTCTCAAATATATGAAGTATGTGTAATACACATTTTTATAAGTGGAGTTATGTTTATTAAAATAGGTATGTATTTATGTGACTTTTTGATATATAAAATAGAAAAATAAAATTTTTCTTATATCTTTTGTATCAATTACTTTTTTTCTTTTAAGAGACTATAGTTTTTTCCTGTTGATTTGTTGATGGCTGAATAATCGATTGATAGGTGTTTATTGTGGGGTAATGGGGGAATTTGTTCCTCTCTTTTTCAGGGATTTTGGATAAGACAGCCTCACACATACAGTGGTAGCCTATGATTTCTTAAACAGATCAGTCTCATCTTCCACAAAATTTTCTGTGGCATGTACCTTAGAATGGATTAATTTGTAATACCTTATAGATGACTACTTTCAGACTTTGAAGACACCTCTTATGCCCCTCTTTTTGTTTTAAATCAGTGGTGGGAGTATATGCATTGACTTAAGATGACTATTATATGTATACAAAGATGAGTGCATTTTTTTCTGTAGATAATTTGCAGCTTCCAAGAAATTCTCAAAGGTATTGAATATTAGGGGAAATAAAAGAATAAATGTAACTGTTTTAGGTCAATTTTGAATTTCTCAAAAAGTTGTTTGAGTAGTAATTAATTTTCTCAGAGTCAAAGTTGTTACAAGGTCTAAACCACTCATTGAGTGACTTCAGTTAACTCATCTGTAAAGCAGTTCCTTCAGATTAGGTTTATTTTTAGTGTCCTTTCTGATGACAGGAGCCTGTGTGTTTGCATTCATTTCAAAGGAACAAATATTTCCAGCTCCTGTGAGGAGATAAAATAATCTCAGATTGGAATCCACCAATACAATGGGCTATTTCAGCTTTCCACAGTCATTACTGGCTATCTATTAACATTTTAAGCACTGATATATATTTAGAGATTGTCCATGGGATGATAGTAGGGATTTCTATTTATTAATGATGTTTTGAATAATCTGCACTTGACTTTTAGCTACATTTAAAGCAATTATTCAGCAGAAAGATCTGGTAAATGCTGTCCCATATAATACCTTCTAAAAATCTGTTCCCTCTTTAAATGTATATATGTAACATGTGTATACATATGTATATATGTAAAATTGCATATTTACAGTGTGTTGTGGAGAGTATAAAATGATGGTCATAAAGTGTAGAATAAGTACTTTATAAAACTTAGTAATTTATACCTTTGCCTCCAAAACAATTTTCATGTCTTTTTCTCATCCAGAAGTATATTTTGGGGAAGCTTAAGGAATTTATTTAGCCTTTTGTGAATTACTGAAGTATGAAAATATTGTTTCCTATGATTGTCACATAATTCAGAGAAGCTATGAATGTGAATCAAGAAATGTGGAAGGTAATTTGGAACAGAATGGATGTATGTATGGCTGAGTCACTCTGTTGTGCACGTGAAACTCTCACAACATTGTTAATCAGCCATAGTCCAGAATAAAATAAAAAGTTAAAAAAAAAGAAACATGGCAGGTATTGAATGCCACTTCCTCATGTTTTGGCATGAAGTACACGGGAGAAGCTGAAGAAATTAAACTCTCAGAAGAAAGGCAGTTCATTAACCTTATTTTTTTGCATGAAGTAGAATTTTAGAACACTTTCATGCCTTTCATTTATTGAAAATGATCTCTTAATAAATAAAATGTATTTTGAGGGCTAAAAGGTTTGAACTCTGTAGGGCAGGCCTGCAAGCTGAAAACTCTCAGGCAGGATCAGAAGCTGCAGTCTTAAGGCAGAATTTCTTCTCTAGGAAAATAATCTGTTTTGCTCATAGAGACTTTTAACTGATAAGATGAGTTACACTCATACATTTAAGGATAATCCACTTGAAGTCAAATTATCATATATGTTCACATTTACAAAATATCATCATAACACTTAGATTAGTGTTTGGTTGAATAAGTGGGTAATATAGCCTAGCCAGGGTAGCACATAAAATATCACAATTGGATTAAGTTTATAGCTTAATATTAAAGGAAAATAGAGTAAAGTATATAGACAGGAAGAACTAATTTATAGATCATACTACATTTCATTTGCATCAGAAAATTACTGTTTAGTCACTCAGTCATGACTGCAACTCCATGGACTGTGACTCCATGGACTACAGCATGCCAGGCTTCCCTGTCCTTCACCATCTCCCAGAGCTTGCTCAAACTCAAGACTATTGAGTCAGTGATATCATCCAATCGTCTTATCATTTGTTGCACCCTTCTCCTCCTACCCTCAACCTTTCCCAGCATCAGGGTCTTTTCCAATGAGCGGGCTCCTTGCATCAAGTTACCAAAGTATTGGAGCTTCAGCTTCAGCATCAGTCCTTCCAATGAATATTCAGGGTTGACTTCCTTAGCTGACAAAGATCCATCTAGTCAAAACTATGGTTTTTCTAGTAGTCATGTATGGATGCAAGAGTTGGACTGCAAAGGCAGCTGATTGCTGAAGAATTGATGCTTTTGAACTGTGGTATTGGAGAAGACTCTTGAGAGTCCCTTGGACTNCCTTCCAATGAATATTCAGGGTTGACTTCCTTAGCTGACAAAGATCCATCTAGTCAAAACTATGGTTTTTCTAGTAGTCATGTATGGATGCAAGAGTTGGACTGCAAAGGCAGCTGATTGCTGAAGAATTGATGCTTTTGAACTGTGGTATTGGAGAAGACTCTTGAGAGTCCCTTGGACTGCAAGGAAATCAAACCAATCAATCCTAAAGGAAATCAATCCTGAATATTCATTGGAAGGACTGATGATGAAGCTGAAGCTGAAACTCCAATACTCTGGCCACTTGATGCAAAGAACTAACTCATTGAAAAAGACCCTGACTCTGGGAAAGATTGAAGGCAGGAGGAGAAGGGAATTACAGAGGATGAGATGGTTGGATAGCATCACCAACTTGATGGACCTGATTTGAGCAAGCTCCAGGAGTTGGTGATGGACAGAGAAGCCTGGCATGCTTCAGTCCATGGGGTCGCAAAGAGTCAAACATGACTGAGTGACTGAACTGAACTGATTTCCTTTAGGATTGACTTGCTTGATCTCCTTTCTGTCCAAGGGACTCAAGAGTCTTCTCCAGCACCACAGTTCCAAAGTTACTAGAAGGCAAATCATCCTTAAAGTCCGGACATTTGCATGTTTCTTTTCATGTCTCAGGAATTATAGTGGGACTTTTCAACAATACGTCTGATGTCCTTGTCTATATTTTCATTTATAGTAAAATGAAAACCTCAGTCCTTCACCACAGATTTGAGTCACTTGGTTCCCTTCATCATTAACATTATTTATAAACACAACAAACGAGTACTGACATCATAAAAGATGGCTATCAAAAACTTTCTGCACAATGTGTTAGGAATAAAATCCTGTTTCATCTACCATGGAATTTGTTGACTTCATGACACTGATAACATTTCCAATGGGATGTCAGAAAAACTATCTAGGGACTTTCCTGGTGGTCCAGTGGTTAAAAATCTGTATTCCAGTGCAGGCGACACAGGTTGGATCCCTGGCTGGGGAAACAGGATCCCATATGCAGTGGGGTAACTAAGCCCGTGCACTGGTACTACTGAACCCACATGATCTGGAGCCTTTGCACCACAACTAGAGAGAAGCCCACATTCTACAGTGAAGAACCTGTGTGCTGCAACTAAGACTTGATGTGGCCAAAAATTAATAAATAATTAAGCAAGCAAACAAATAAATAAATAAAAAGAATCTAAAATTAGGAAGTAGAATCTCTGTTTATTGAATCTTCAGTGCAGTGCAGAACTTAACTATTTATTGACTAGTCTGTTTTACAGCTCTATAATGGCAAAAGTTAGTATAAAAATTTTTGTTTAATGAGATATTGTGATGGTTAATCTGATTTATCAACTTGGGTAAGCCACAATGCCCAGATATTTGGTTAAACATTATTCTGGATGTTTCTGTTAAGGAACATTTCATCTTTATGGCTTAGAAGGACTAATGGCCCCTAGCAGACTGGTGAAATAGAGTTTGTCACTGCGATGTTAAGATCTACCTTATATTCCTCTGGCTGTAAGACTATTTTACACTGTGGGCTCAGTTTCTTTCTGATTGTGGCCATTTTAGAATTATAATAGAATATCTATGGTTATTATTGTGATGGTTAATCTGATTTATCAACTTGGGTAAGCCACAATGCCCAGATATTTGGTTAAACATTATTCTGGATGTTTCTGTTAAGGAACATTTCATCTTTATGGCTTAGAAGGACTAATGGCCCCTAGCAGACTGGTGAAATAGAGTTTGTCACTGCGATGTTAAGATCTACCTTATATTCCTCTGGCTGTAAGACTATTTTACACTGTGGGCTCAGTTTCTTTCTGATTGTGGCCATTTTAGAATTATAATAGAATATCTATGGTTATTCATTAAAATTTTTTTCTCTCTCTTGAAGAAGTACCTTTGATGGAGGTTTTTTACAAGGACTGGGAAATCTATGGATTTTTCTAGGCCTGACATATTTTTTTTGCTTTGTTTTTACGTAGTATTGACACTACTTTGAGAAGTTCTTCTTTGCCAACATTGTTTTCTAAGAACCCTGGGGGAAAGTTTATTTATTATGCCTGTCTGAACATTTATTACTTTTTATCTAAAACATACAAAGAACTCTTGAGTCAACAGTAATCAAATGTAAAACCTGATTTTTAAAAAACTACAGAAGATTTGATTTGAGCAAATGATTCATCAAAAAGATACATGAATGGCAAAGGGCACATAAAACTGTTCAACATCATTTGTCAACAGGGAAATGTGAGTTAAAATAATAATTAAATACCACCACACATCTATTAGAATGACAAAAATTAGAAAGACTGACTATACTAAATGTTTGAGATGATATGAAGGAAATGGAAGGCTTGCACACACACTGCTGGTGAGAATGTAAAATGGTGCAACTACTTTGGGACATAGTCATTTCACTTTTAGGTATTTGCTTAAGAGAAAATGAGATTTATGTCTGTAAAAGACCTATACATAAATGTTCATAGGAAATTTGTTTGTAATGGTTAAAAACTGAAAATAACACAAGTGCCCATCAACAGTTGATTAGACAAGCAAATTGTGTTATACTCATGCAATGCAATAGTGCTTAGCTATTCTTTTTGATACAATCTTATCACCCTTATGGCAGAAAGTGAAGAACTAAAGAGCCTCTTGATGAAAGTGAAAGAGGAGAGTGAAAAAGTAGGCTTAAAACTCAACATTCAGAAAATGAAGATCATGGCATCTGGTCCCATCACTTCATGGCAAATAGATGGGGAAACAGTAGA
This sequence comes from Oreotragus oreotragus, assembly GCA_006410675.1. Classification (NCBI taxonomy): domain Eukaryota; kingdom Metazoa; phylum Chordata; class Mammalia; order Artiodactyla; family Bovidae; genus Oreotragus; species Oreotragus oreotragus. The sequence goes on from SJYX01002020.1 coordinate 158,745, forward strand.
AACAGTGGCTGACTTTATCTTTCTGGGCTCCAAAATCACTGCAGATGGTGATTGCAGCCATGAAATTAAAAGACGCTTACTCCTTGGAAGGAAAGTTATGACCAACCTAGACAGCATATTAAAAAGCAGAGACATTACTTTGCCAACAAAGGTCCATCTAGTCAAAGCTATGGTTTTTCCAGTGGTCATGTATGGATGTGAGAGTTGGACTATAAAGAAAGCTAAGTGCTGAAGAATTGATGCTTTTGAACTGTGGTGTTGGAGAAGACTCTTGAGAGTCCCTTGGACTGCAAGGAGACCCAATCAGTCCGTCCTAAAGGAGACCAGTCCTGGGTGTTCATTGGAAGGACTGATGTTGAAGCTGAAACTCCAGTACTTTGGTCACCTGATGTGAAGAGCTAACTCATTTGAAAAGACCCTGATGCTGGGAAAGATAGAGGGCAGGAGGAGAAGGGGATGACGGAGGATGAGATGGTTGGATGGCATCACTGACTCGATGGACACGGGTTTGGGTGGACTCCAGGAGTTGGTGATGAACAGGCAGGCCTGGAGTGCTGCAGTTCATGGGGTTGCAAAGAGTCAGACACAACTGAGCAACTGAACTGAACTGAAACCTTTAACATTATATTTCCTTCTAGACACATTTTGTTTCCTGTAAGAAAGCTTTTCTAAATAAGTTGGTAAGGTAAGTTATGGGTTCTTCACCCAGCAGCCCATGTGAAATCCCATTGCAAATATATACCATTAATTTCTAATTTGTGTACTATTAACTATTGGCAAATATAGTTTCTTCATTATGTGCATTCTCCTCCTTCATTCAGTCTTTCAAAATTTTTATTAACAACCCATTAAATTTAAGGCACTGTTAATTTACATATGATTTTAGAAGAAAACCTTCTACCTTGGTTTCTCTGTTATTTTCTCCTATCCATCTTCCTTTTCTTTCTCCATATCTTTATTCAGTGTCATTCGTTATTTGGCTGGAGAAAAAGTAACAAATATAATACAAAATAAGATGAAATCTCATACTTCATGAGAATCGTACCAGTTAATAAACAGGTGTCTCATATTTTTACATTTATCAGTTAAAAACAAAAAGCATGTCTTATACACAGCAGCACATCAAAATGTATTTTTGATGTTATATTTTAAGTCCCAGGAACTTCACTTTTACTCTTGGAATTTATTGTCGGAAGAGATATTTTGACCTAGGGAGTGGCCATTTTTTAGCTACTCAATCTGCTTTAAAGTAGTTATTGTCTTCTCCACTAACTTTTAGGACTAGGCATGTAGGCAAGTCAGAATATATTATATTAAAACTTCAATACCAAGCATGTTGTGCATCAATCAATTATAAAGAGTTGAATTTTATATTGCAGTTTTAGACCAACTAAATTTAGTATATGTGAAGATCACAGCCATATTGACATTTTGCTATATGCCTTGCTCTGTGTAATAGCCATTTATAATGAAGCCACTTAGATCTTCTTTGGTCAATTGACTGTGCCAAGCGCTTTCATACCTCAGGACCTCTGCATGGCCAGGGCTTCCCTGGTGGCTCAGATGGTGAAGCATCTTTCCTGCAATGCAGGAGACCTGAATTTGATCCCTGGGTTGGGAAGATCCCCTGGAGAAGCAAACAACAACCTGCTCCAGTATGGACGAGGAGCATGACTGGCTACAGGCCATGGGGTCGCTAAGAGTTGGACGTGACTGAGTGACTAACACTGCATGGCCACGTTTTTTCTGCCTAAAAGACTCTATGATTAGGAAGGTGTATGTGCTCAGTCCCTCAGTTGTGTCTGACTCTATAGCCCTTTGGACTGTACACCACCAGGCTCCTCTGTCCATGGAATTTTCCAGGCAAGAATACTGGAGTGGGTTGCTATTTCCTACTCCAGGGACAATTAGGAATATTTACTGGCTAATCAATCCATTCTTTAGTTTTCAGGCTGTAATTTCATTTTCTCAAAGATACCTCTGATCACCCCAGTATAATTTTGGCATATAATTATATTTCTTTTAACACATTATATTTTTCTTCAAAGTGTGCTAACTAGGTATATTATTATAATATGCATTCATAGCAAATTAGACAACAGCAGGTACCAAGCAATAGAACTGATGCTCACTTATGCTTGAATAGGGTCCTGGGATGCCCCTGTGAGAGAGTTATTATACATTTAATTTCTGGATAATGGAAAGTTCGAAAATTCAAAGGAATGTTTCAGGGTGACCTAGGTAATGACTATTTACCAAGTGTTATAGAAGCATTTCAATATTTTATGCATTCTCAATGGTATTCTGGCACATACAGTTATAATTCAAGTTTCCTTATCACAGTTTCTATTTGTCTCACTCTCTGTGTTACTGTTTATTGCCCATCTTTCTCCCTAGATAATACACTCCATCATAATAAAAGCAGCCTCTGTTTAATAACCATTTAAACTATAATAGCTAGAGATGACTAATGAATAAACAAATGTCTCTGATGCTGTTGCTTCATACTCTACTACATACTATACTAAGAAAAAAAGGTTCTGTATTCTCTTTCAAAGCACCATGAATTGTTTTCCAATTTGTGTATTTATAAGTAGGAAGACGCAACCTAGTTGAGTACTTGGAGAGCTTGAATTCACTCCTTGAACAGAACAGAAAATGGTTCTTTTAAAGCCATTATAGTTCATCACATAATTGACTTCATGGGAAATGGCTACACTTTCTTCTACCAGAAACAAGAATAATAGTTTATTATGAACAATCCCACTGAGGAGCTAGGGGTAAATGCATAACAAAATTTTATAGGTGTCAGAATTACTAAGTCGATGGTGAGTATTTCCTGTAGATGAATATTTATCTAGTTGAATATGGTTGAATGTGATGGTCTTCTCTACTGAAGCAAATCCTCCTGCCATTTGATACACTTTTTGAGTGTATCAGAGACAAAGTGTAACAGATGAACTGTATGCTTATCCCACAAATTCTTGTAAAATGTTTGCTTTAACAAAAATAATTGTCTCAAAGTCATCAGATAATTAAACCATCAAATATTAGGTTTTCAAATTCCCCATTATTCTGAAAGTATTGTTGTGTAATTGATTTTCAATAATTTAAGATATTTTAATACATTCTTCTGCCTTGTTGCTTAATGTGAATCATTTATTTTCCACTGGGTTTACAAATGAAGCCAAAATCAAGGAATCAAGATAAAATGCAAAACTCTATAAATTATCTGGAGCCTCAGAAATTTGGTGTACCTAGCAGAGAAGGGTCAGAAAGCTTATGAACCTGTACTAGTATTTGCTTTCTTAAATAATGAATCATCTATTGTGAACTCAGTATGTTTTTCAAGAAATATATGCATAGTGCTAATGATAGAAAGCCATATTTCAGGCAATTTAAAGCATTGTTACCTTTAAACCAACACTAAATATAAGATTCCAATTTTTACTTTCTTCATGAAGTTCAAGAAGACTAAAAAAAGTATACAGCTAGTGACTTAACAAAATCTCCTTTCTCCCATACAATCTAAATATACTTCTTCTACTTGACTTTTTAAAAAATAACATCTATCTTTCTAATATACCATATGAATACATCTTTTGAAATTTTGTTTATTTGGTTACTAATCACTGTCTATCTCCACTCACTTGAATATAACCTTTATCAAGGCGAGATCATGTCTCTTTCATTCACAGGTATATCTTAAACATCTAGAACAGTGCCTGGAACATTAAAGGATCTCTGGTGGCTTAGAGGCTAAAGAGTCTGCCTCCAATGCCGGAAACCTGGGTTCGATCCCTGGGCCAGGAAGATCCCCTGGAGAAGGAAATGGCAACCCACTCCAGTATTCTTGCCTGGAGAATCCCATGGACAGAGGAGCTTGGTAGGCTACAGTCCACGTGGTCACAAAGAGTCAGACACGACTGAGTGACTTCACTTTCACTTTTCACTTCATACATATTTAATCAAATGAATATATGATCACTACACCATACAACATATCATGCCATAGAAGGTAACTTTTAGGTTTTAAAATACGGTACTAAAATTGATATCAAAACAGGTGCTATGAGTTAGTACTCAATAAGTGTAACACTATTATTAAAATACATAACATTTTTTGTAATTTGAGCACTACCAATTTACTTGGAACAGTTATCTTGTTTCTCAGAACTAAAAGTCTTTTCAATTCTTGGAGTCACTATTTATTGTTGAATAGGAAACTCCATATATATATATATATTTTTTTTACTATACTGCAGGAATTGCAGGAATGTCAAAATGATGTGTATGTTTTGCTTGCATTTTCAAACATAATCAACCTAAACACTGATGTGTATGTTTTGCTTGCATTTTCAAGTATAATCAACTTAAATACTGATTGAGGTTAAAAAAGTTTTGTGGTGTCAATAGCAACCAAGAATTATTTAGATGAAGGTACAACCAAATATGAGTTTCTTCAGCATGTAACTTGGGGAGAGGGAGGTAGGGAATCTGGTTTAAGGCTGCTGCATTTTGATTTACATATTTTAAAAGCCATTAATTAAATATTTTAATGAATAAGTGATGCTACATATTTATTTAATATGTTACATTTCCTGAGTGCTCAAGGAAATACCAAAATGAAGATATTATTATTCTAGAAACAGATTTCTAGGAAGAGGACAGGGACATGAGTTCTGATTCTGGCTCTTTTTCAAGCATGTAGACTCAAAAATGATATTAGCTCTTGGTGTTTTCAATCATCCATCACTTATAAATGGGAATAATGATGACTTTCTACATGCTGGATAGGTAATACTGATATTTCAGAATTGATCATGGTCAACAAAAGAGTCCGAAATGCAGTACTTGGATGCAATCTCAAAAACGACAGAATGATCTCTGTTCGTTTCCAAGGCAAACCATTCAATATCACAGTTATCCAAGTCTATGCCCCAACCAGTAATGCTGAAGAAGCTGAAGTTGAACGGTTTTACGAAGACCTACAAGACCTTGTAGAACTAACACCCAAAAAAGATGTCCTTTTCATTATAGGGGACTGGAATGCTAAAGTAGGAAGTCAAGAAACACCTGGAGTAACAGGCAAATTTGGCCTTGGAATGCGGAATGAAGCAGGGCAAAGACTAATAGAGTTTTGCCAAGAAAATGCACTGGTCATAGCAAACACCCTCTTCCAGCAACACAAGAGAAGACTCTACACATGGACATCACCAGATGGTCAACACCGAAATCAGATTGATTATATTCTTTGCAGCCAAAGATGGAGAAGCTCTATACAGTCAACAAAAACAAGACCAGGAGCTGACTGTGGCTCAGATCATGAACTCCTTATTTCCAAATTCAGACTTAAATTGAAGAAAGTAGGGAAAACCGCTAGACCATTCAGGTATGACCTAAATCAAATCCCTTATGATTATACAGTGGAAGTGAGAAATAGATTTAAGGGCCTAGATCTGATAGACAGAGTTCCTGATGAACTATGGAATGAGGTTCGTGACATTGTACAGGAGACAGGGATCAAGACCATCCCCATGGAAAAGAAATGCAAAAAAGCAAAATGGCTGTCTGGAGAAGCCTTACAAATAGCACTGAAAAGAAGAGAGGCGAAAAGCAAAGGAGAAAAGAAAAGATATAAGCATCTGAATGCAGAGTTCCAAAGAATAGCAAGAAGAGATAAGAAAGCCTTCTTCAGCAATCAATGCAAAGAGATAGAGGAAAACAACAGAATGGGAAAGACTAGAGATCTCTTCAAGAGAATTGGAGATACCAAGGGAACATTTCATGCAAAGATGGGCTCGATAAAGGATAGAAATGGTATGGACCTAACAGAAGCAGAAGATATTAAGAAGAGGTGGCAAGAATACACAGAAGAACTGTACAGAAAAGATCTTCACGACCCAGATAATCATGAGGATGTGATCACTAATCTAGAGCCAGACATCTTGGAATGTGAAGTCAAGTGGGCCTTAGAAAGCATCACTAAGAACAAAGCTAGTGGAGGTGATGGAATTCCCGTTGAGCTGTTTCAAATCCTGGAAGATGATGCTGTGAAAGTGCTGCACTCAATATGCCAGCAAATTTGGAAAACTCAGCAGTGGCCACAGGACTGGAAAAGGTCAGTTTTCATTCCAATTCCAAAGAAAGGCAATGCCAAAGAATGCTCAAACTACCGCACAATTGCACTCATCTCACACGCTAGTAAAGTAATGCTCAAAATTCTCCAAGCCAGGCTTCAGCAATATGTGAACCGTGAACTCCCTGATGTTCAAGCTGGTTTTAGAACAGGCAGAGGAACCAGAGATCAAATTGCCAACATCCGCTGGATCATGGAAAAAGCAAGAGAGTTCCAGAAAAACATCTATTTCTGCTTTATTGACTATGCCAAAGCCTTTGACTGTGTGGATCACAATAAACTGTGGAAAATTCTGAAAGAGATGGGAATACCAGACCACCTAACCTGCCTCTTGAGAAATCTGTATGCAGGTCAGGAAGCAACAGTTAGAACTGGACATGGAACAACAGACTGGTTCCAAATAGGAAAAGGAGTACGTCAAGGCTGTATATTGTCTCCCTGCTTATTTAACTTATATGCAGAGTACATCATGAGAAACGCTGGACTGGAAGAAACACAAGCTGGAATCAAGATTGCCGGGAGAAATATCAATAACCTCAGATATGCTGATGACACCACCCTTATGGCAGAAAGTGAGGAGGAGCTAAAAAGCCTCTTGATGAAAGTGAAGGAGGAGAGCGAAAAAGTTGGCTTAAAGCTCAACATTCAGAAAACGAAGATCATGGCATCCGGTCCCATCACTTCATGGGAAATAGATGGGGAAACAGTGGAAACAGTGTCAGACTTTATTTTTTGGGGCTCCAAAATCACTGCAGATGGTGACTGCAGCCATGAAATTAAAAGACGCTTACTCCTTGGAAGAAAAGTTATGACCAACCTGGATAGTATATTCAAAAGCAGAGACATTACTTTGCCGACTAAGGTCCGCCTAGTCAAGGCTATGGTTTTTCCTGTGGTCATGTATGGATGTGAAAGTTGGACTGTGAAGAAAGCTGAGCGCCGAAGAATCGATGCTTTTGAACTGTGGTGTTGGAGAAGACTCTTGAGAGTCCCTTGGACTGCAAGGAGATCCAACCAGTCCATTCTGAAGGAGATCAGCCCTGGGATTTCTTTGGAAGGAATGATGCTAAAGCTGAAACTCAAGTACTTTGGCCACCTCATGCAAAGAGTTGACTCATTGGAAAAGACTCTGATGCTGGGAGGGATTGGGGGCAGGAGGAGAAGGGGACGACCGAGGATGAGATGGCTGGATGGCATCACGGACTCGATGGACGTGAGTCTGAGTGAACTCCGGGAGATGGTGATGGACAGGGAGGCCTGGCGTGCTGCGATTCATGGGGTCGCAAAGAGTCGGACACGACTGAGTGACTGAGCTGAACTGTAAGTATAACATACTCAATAAACATAAAACATTTTACCAATATAAGGACTTTGTATATTGATGATTTCAAACTGTGGTGCTGGGGAAGACTCTTGAGAGTCCCTTGGACAGCTAGGAGATCAAACCAGTCAATCCTAAAGGAAATCAACCCTGAATATTCTTCTGAAGGACTGATGCTAAAGCCGAAGATCCAATTCTTTGGCCACCTGATGTGAAGAGCTGCCTCATCAGAAAAGACCCTGATGCTGGGAAAGATGGAGGGCATGAAGAGAAGGGGACGCCAGAGGATGAGATGGTTGGGTGGCATCACTGACTCAATGGACATGAGTTTGGGCAAACTCAGAGATGGTGGAGGAGTGGGATGCCTGGTCTGCTGTAGGCCATGCTGTTGCAAAGAGTCAGACACAACCTAGTGGGTTAACAAAAAAAAATTAAACAACTAAAACATGTTAGTACATAAATGAAAATATAAATTGTGACATGCTATGCTGTAGAGCTCATTAATCACAACAATGTCCTACTGCCACTGCTGCTGCTGCTGCTGCTAAGTCGCTTCAGTTGTGTCCGACTCTGTGTGACCCCATAGACGGCAGCCCACCAGGCTCCCCCGTCCCTGGGATTCTCCAGGCAAGAACACTGGAGTGGGTTGCCATTTCCTTCTCCAATGCATGAAAATGAAAAGTGAAAGTGAAGCCACTCAGTCACGTCCGACTCTTAGCGACCCCATGGACTGCACTCTACCAGGCTCCTCCACCCGTGGGATTTTCCAGGTGAGTACTGGAGTGGGTTGCCATTGCCTTCTCCGAATGACCTACTAAAACACACCAAAAAATGAATGAATCACAAAAACATAATGCAAGATGAAACAAGTTAAACCCAAAAGAATTTGTACTGAATGAATTCATTCATGTGAATACTCTAGAACAGGCAAAACTAACTTATGGTGATAGAATCAGAGAAACATCTAAACTGCTTGTGTCAGTGTTTATACAGACGTAGACATTTATCAAATATCAAAAAGCTGTACTCTTAAACACCCATGCATTTTTATCTGTAAATTGTTTCTTCAAAAAGATGAGATATAGTAGAAAAACAGGTTTACAGTCATGATTACTTTAAATTTCATGCTTCATAATGAACTTAACAGTAAACATCTTTGCATTATAGCATCTGAATATAATATTTCTCTGAACTTGGACAAGGCCTTTCAGCTGAATAGCCTATAGATGTGTTTCTGCAGATAGAACTTAAACCATGTATATAATTCACAAGCAAACTATCTGGTTTATCCCATTCTCTGCAAAGCCTGATCACAACCCATGTATTCCTACAAGATAAAAGCTGACACCCAAGGAAATGTTCTACTGGCCCTTGAAATACTCTTCTTGAGTTCAGAGCTGTGATTTTGGCTTCAGTAAAAATTTCCCTCTATAATTATAACTCAATTTCTTAGCTGTATTGCTTCCCCATGGACTTCTGTAAAGACTGCTTGATTTCCACTGGACTGCTTCATCTGTCATTGTTCTTTCCTTACAGTTAGAGAGGTTACATTCTTGAAACTAGAGCTGTCAAATAGGTTTAAAATGTTTACCTAGCCAGTCTTACAGCTGCTCATGTCAATTTTATCTCCTGCAGTTTCCATAGCTCTTAGGCTGCTCCTGTGTCATGATCTGGAATTCACACCTGAAAAGTAACAAATAAACGTCTTCAATTTGAAGTTGTTTTACTGGGCATGAGAAAATTCAAATTCCTTTTTCTGTTTAGTCTGGGCTATTTAGTAGATTAGACATTGCAAGGAGACCCTAGAAATTGTACTATTCCTCTTCCTGTGTTGTTGTTCAGTCACTCAGTCATGTCCGACTCTTTGTGACCCCATGGACTGCAGCACACCAGGCTTCCCTGTCCTTNGAAAATTCAAATTCCTTTTTCTGTTTAGTCTGGGCTATTTAGTAGATTAGACATTGCAAGGAGACCCTAGAAATTGTACTATTCCTCTTCCTGTGTTGTTGTTCAGTCACTCAGTCATGTCCGACTCTTTGTGACCCCATGGACTGCAGCACACCAGGCTTCCCTGTCCTTCACTATCTCTCTGAGTTTGCTCAAACTCATGTCCATTGAGTTGGTGATACCATCCAACCATCTCATCCTGTGTCGTCCCCTTCTCCTCCTGCCTTTAGTCTTTCTCAGCATAAGGGGCTTTCCAATGAGTTGGCTCTTCGCATCATGTGGCTTCTTCCTTTAATCATCTTTCATTCATGAATTCAGTCATTCATTTCTTCACTCATTTTTTTCATTCAGCAACTCAGCTACTTGCCAATTCATTGATCAATCCTTCCTTTTCCATTCTTTACATACATGCAATTCATTATCTGCACATCCATACAACTGCATATCTATGCACTTACCAATCTACCTATCATCCATTTTCTGTCCATCCACTCATCCACTTAACTCAGCATCTACACAGTCATCCAACATTATTAGAACTGATTGTAACTTAAGCATTGAGTGTTATTAGAAATTGAAGGAATAAGAAAAAATTGTATACACTTATTTCAGGCAAGAGCAGAGATGAAAATTTCCTTCAGTTAATAAACTTTTTAAAGTTGCAAATGACTTTCAAATAATTTTCTCAGTGTTCATCTCTTCATCTATGTTTACTTAAATCATGAATTTTCAGAGCAATGTAGCCATACAGAAAAAAATTACTTGTGAAATTCAAGGAAAATACATTGATACCCAGGCTCCACTTCAACCCTTCTGTTGAAGCATATCCAGCAATTTAACCTGCGTATCAAATATTTTGATAACTCTATAAAGATTTTGGCACGTAGCCCAGCACTGAGACCCACAGGCTTCAGAGAAATCCTACAATGTAGTTTTCATTCAATACTGTGTTTTTATGGCACCCCTCAAGAGAACACTGCTGCTGCTGCTAAGTCACTTCAGTCGTGTCCGACTCTGTGTGACCCCATAGACGGCAGCCCACCAGGCTCCCCCATCCCAGGGATTCCCCAGGCAAGAATACTGGAGTGGGTTGCCATTTCCTTCTCCAATGCATGAAAGAGAAAAGTGAAGGTTAAGTCGCTCAGTCTGTCCGACTGTTAGCGACCCCATGGACTGCAGCCCACCAGGCTACTCCGTCCATTGGATTTTCCAGGCAAGAGTACTGGGGTGGAGTGCCATTGCCTTCCCCGCAAGAGAACACAGACATATATATTTTAACCAGACTTATGATACACTATAAATCTCACATTGAGCAAAGATAAGCAATAAACTAATATAAATCAACATATTTAGTGTGTATAATTATGGTTGTTAAAAACACCACATGTTAATGAAAGGAGAAACAGTATGTTTTGTAAAAAAACTTACAATTCTTTAAAAAAAGAAAAGATTAAGTTCCTTTATCCTTAATTTTGTTTATATTTTATAAGAAACTCCTTCATTTTCCAGGAAGAAATAATACTGAAGATTTAATTATTTCAGGATTCTCACTTAACTCTTTCTTATTAAGAGAGAATGAGATTTTTTTGTGAGTGATAAATTGTGAATTTAAAATCCATTGACCCTTTTTTCTCTATTCAGCAGAACTGATTGAAAGTCATCTGCTGCTTGCTGACTTCTTTTATTCCTTCCTTTGGAATTCTCTCCTGTGTAATAAACATTTTCCTCCACTTAGTCTCTGTGATAAGCAGAGCTGATTTCTAGCCAAACGCTTTCTTCCAAAAGCATTTCTGGAACCCATCTATCTGTCCTGCTTTCAGGATTTTATGAAAATTAGTCTGTAATTTACTTTGTAGATTGTCTGGAATCTGTCTTGCAAACCCATTTCTTCTATGCAAATACAGATTTAGAATACAAAGATTAAAAATTAGAGAAATAAAGTATTATATATAACACTTTCATGGACGAAAGCATTCTGCTGATAAATCTGCAAAGATAGTTAAGTGGTTGGTTTGTGGAGATCTTTGTATACCTGATAAAGAGACTGAACACAGCCCTATAAGGTTTGGAGAGATAAGAGGGACTTGAGACAGGGGAAATGGGCTCATTTGCATTTTGGACAGACGACCATTTAAGCTGCAGTACAGGAGGCCACATGGAGAAGACTGAATCGGAGGTACCTGTGTGGTAGGCTCCTACAATGATTTGGAGGAGGTGATAAAGTCTAGTTAAGAATAGTGGTTGTGGAAACGTACAAGACTATTTAGAATGACATGTTTATTTTACTTTCTATTATCATTTTTGTTACTGGGGTAAAGTCTGGGAAAGAATAGTGGCTGTGGAAAGGTAGAAGAGTATTTAGAATAAAATATTCATTTTACTATCATCATAAATATATGTGCAGTTATTGAGATATCTCTTACCTCTCCTGCTTTTGATTTCCAGAATTAGACAAGTAAGATCATCTATTTCACTGTTTTATTTTTTTTATTTTTATTTTTACTTTATTTTACTTTACAGTACTGTATTGGTTTTGGCATACATTGACATGAATCCGTCATGGGTGTACATGAACTCCCAAACATGAACCGCTGCCCCCCCACCACCACCTCCCACCCCACATCATCCCTCCATTTCTTGTCATTAAAACAGCAAGGAGAAAAAAAATGTGCAAGGGATGCATTTTGACATCTGAATATATTGCTTAATCTCTAAAACTGGCAAATACAAGTCTCTTCTGAGAAATATGCTTCTTGCCAGTAGCATTTGGCAGTTCATTCTGAAATATGTTTTCCAGGTAGCAGAAGACTTCGGATTTCACTGCAGAGATTTCAACGGAAAGACTCTATCCTTGCTACTTTCAATATCATTGGCTCAGAGTCAGAACTTTGTATAGAGGCAATTTATAGACACATATGTCTCTTTTAAGTTTTTCTATCCATGTTTAATTTCAATTAAACTCCGAAAGCTATCACTCTTAATGAGGAGTAAAAGCTAAGTTTTTAAGGCCTGATACACATCCCCAGTATCTTTCCGCTTCTGCCAGGCCACCACTGGTATCTGCTGCTTTTTGTTATACCCAGACTCCCCACATTCTCTCATGTCTCTGTTTCTTCATGCCATTGCCTCTGTTCCTCCCAGTTCCTACATTTGGCTGACTTCTTCTCTTTATAAATTCACTTCAAAGTTTGATTTCTCTTTGAAATATTTCTTATACACGCTGACTATTTCAACTCCTTCATACTATCCTCAAAAGCTGTGCAAGTTTCCAACTCTACGGTCTGTTTATTTTGAGAATCTAACAAATTTTAATGTATACAAGGTCAACAAATCAGCATATTAAGTTTTCTTAAGAGAGACTCAGAAAGAAACCAGATTATTACAGCAAAAACTCTTCATGTATACAATCAAAATTAGAGCACTTCCATCTGTTATTCCCAGAAAACTATATTATAAGCAGTTGATAAAAAATGTAATCTTTAAGATGTTTTTTTTCCAAACAGCTATTGGCAATGACTGAGTTAATGAACTGTACTTAGTTCTTGTTCTCAATATCCATTTTTTTCTCTAATAAATAGACATGTAAAATCTTTACTTGGATAAAATATTCCAGTGATAATCTCATTTCAGAAAAACTATAATTGCTTTTTGATATATACTAGGAATATGAGCTGAATCTTCTCTTGTATGGGTTTACAGAAATTTTGCTTCTATAATGTTTAAATAAACAAAACAAATGTTTTACCCCAGGTGAAATGAATAACTTGCTCCCACTGGCCTACAAAGGCAGTTATTTAACCACAGGAAAAAGAAAATGTCCTGGAATATAATTCCACACAACAACGATTCAACAGTACAAGTTTCTGAGTTAAGAAGCTTCAACACATTTCTTGAAAGAGGAAAAATAGCTTTAAACTCAAACATTTTGAAAATTTCAAAAACTTCAACATTTTAAAAAGTAGATAGCAGTCCATTTGTAATGGAGAAATAATATGTTTGAATTTCAAACATATGGCTGAATAGATGGTCTTGCTTATGAATAGTAAGTAAAAGTGTTAGTCACTCAGTCGTGTATGATTCTTTGTGACACCACAGATTGTAACCCACCAGACTGCTCTGTACGTGGAATTCTGCAGACAATAATACTAGAGTGGGTAGCCATTCTCTTCTCCAGGGGATCTTTCCAACCCAAGGATTGAACTCGGGTCTTCCACATTGTAGTCCATGGGGTCTCAAAGAGTCAGCCACGACTGGGTGACTGAACAACAACTCCTGAATTACAGATTCTTAACCATATGAGCCACCAGGAAAGCTCTATGAGTAGTGAAATAATGTTTAAATGCATATGCCCAAAAACTCTCATTGAATCTGTCAAATAACACTGAACAACATATATTAATCAAACCCTTTACAGATAAAGTGATACGCAACCAGTTTTAGAGATTTTGCTATCTCATGTTGCAAATAATCAAAAGAAGTAAAATAAAACCCAGACCATCTGGATTCAAACAACATACGTTGTATTTCCTCCAAACTGCAAGAATTGACAAACTATTCAGAAGAAAATGCTATATATATATAAAATCAATTCTAATTAGGTTAGTTGAGAAGACCATTTAAAATTGTAAAGCAATTTTTCTCTAAGCTTTTTATCTGTCTCTTTTAGAATATAGCGCAGTTCTGATCTTTAAACTGTGGTATATTGGTTGCCTGGCTGCATGCATGAAGCTCTGATACAAAAATGTCTAACAATTTATAAAAAGAATTATTTTTACATATCCAAAATATATCCATGACTATATCTATTTTCAACTTCAGAAAATATTCATACTTTTAATTGTTAACATGTAGTGAAAAATGTAGGAAATGTACAAATTGTGAAGTGGGTTAGGAGACAGTTCAATATGGAAGAAAAAGGAAAAGGCATCAGTGATTGTAGTTTCAGTCTGGCCTTGCCTTTTAACTGTGGCTTAAGTGCNTATCTATTTTCAACTTCAGAAAATATTCATACTTTTAATTGTTAACATGTAGTGAAAAATGTAGGAAATGTACAAATTGTGAAGTGGGTTAGGAGACAGTTCAATATGGAAGAAAAAGGAAAAGGCATCAGTGATTGTAGTTTCAGTCTGGCCTTGCCTTTTAACTGTGGCTTAAGTGCAGGAGTCCAGGATACTAACACGACCATAACAAGCTCCTTTAATACTAAACTGTTCTTGTTCAGTCAAACATGTCTGACTCTTTGTGATCCCATGAACCACAGCATGCCAGGCTTCCCCGTTCTTTACAAACTCCTCCTGGAGTTTGCTCAAGGTTTTTTTCCAGTGAGTTGGCTCTTCACAACAAGTGGCCCAAGCATTGGAACTTAGCCTCAGTCCTTCCAACAAATATTCACGTTTACAAAGCCTTCAGTTTACTAAAGGTTGATTTCCTTTAGTAAACTGTTTGCTCCCTTCTTCCCATTTGCCTTTACCTCTCCATTAGCAATGAAGTGATTTCTCATTTCTGCTGAAAATACAAATACTCCTGGAAATGGAAAATAAGTGCATGGTGGCTCAGATGGCAAAGAATGCCTGCAATGCAGGAGACCCTGATTTGATCCCTAGGTCAGGAAGATCCCCTGGAGAAAGAAATGGCAACCCACTCCAGTATTCTTGCCTGGAGAATTCCATGGACAGGGGAGCCTGATGGGCTACAGTTCATGGGGTCGCAAAGAGTCGGACATGATTTAATGACTAACATTTCATGCTTCTCTGACTCAGTGGACATGAGTTTGAGCAAATCCAGGAGATAGTGAAGGACAGGGAAGCCTGGTGTGTTGCAGTTCATGAGTTGCAAAGAGTTGGACATGACTTAGTGACTGAGAAACAACAACTCTTTCCTAAGAGATTTGAGAAAATGAACTAGGGAAACAGTGATAGAGAGGCTAGAAAACAAAACAACACAAAATGAAGCAATAGAAAGAAAGGGCACTAGGGGGAGCAGAAGAATGAGCAGAAAAAGGAGGTGATGACTACAGGGAAAAGATGTGGTTACTTCATTTATAGATGTGAGTCTGTGTTCTCAGTGGGTATCTAGAACATAAATTTTTGCCAGGAAAGAGACAAAGATTTTTTAACAGAAAGGGCTAGGTAAGGGGACAATAGTCTGATTATGGTGCACTGTCCTCTGAGCACTGACATTTGAAATAATAGTGAAGGTAAATCCTTTTAATATTCTGCATTGGGAAACTAAAAAAAAAAATAAATTTTCTCTGAATTATTAACTTGGGTTCATTGAATTAGATTATATCTTTGTAATTTTGCCTCCTACACTATTATTTGATATTTAGAAGATATTGTAAACCATACTTAGCTGAATTGATGAATTAAATTCAGCACTAAATTGCTTTAACATGAGAGAAGAACCCCATTCTCAGGGAATATTAAACTTTAAATCCATACTTTAAATAAATAACTATGAAGACTAAGTAATCCATAACAAACACATTGCTGTACAATTCTTTATTAGGCAGCACTGATATACAATGCTGGTTCCAAATAGGAAAAGGAGTACATCAAGGCTGTATACTGTAACCCTGCTTATTTAATTTCTATGCAGAGTACATCATGAGAAATGCTGGGCTGGAAGAAACACAAGCTGGAATCAAGATTTCCGGGAGAAATATCAATAACCTCAGATATGCAGATGACACCACCCTTATGGCAGAAAGTGAAGAGGAACTAAAGAGCCTCTTGATGAAAATGAAAGTGGAGAGTGAAAAAGTTGGCTTAAAGCTCAACATTCGGAAAACGAAGATCACGGCATCCGGTCCTTCATAGGAAATAGATGGGGAAACAGTGGAAACAGTGTCAGACTTTATCTTTTGGGGCTCCAAAATCACTGCAGATGGTGACTGCAGCCATGAAATTAAAAGAGAATTACTCCTTGGCAGGAAAGTTATGACCAACCTAGACAGCATATTGAAAAGCAGAGACATTATTTTGCCAAAAAAGGTCCATCTAGTCAAGGCTATGGTTTTTCCTGTGGTCACGTATGGATGTGAGAGTTGGACTGTGAAGAAGGCTGAGTGCCAAACAACTGATGCTTTTGAACTGTGGTGTTGGAGAAGATTCTTGAGAGTCCCTTCGATGGCAAGGA
>SJYX01002020.1:183908-219055 GCA_006410675.1 Oreotragus oreotragus
AAGAATCGATGCTTTTGAACTGTGGTGTTGGAGAAGACTCTTGAGAGTCCCTTGGACTGCAAAGAGATCCAACCAGTCCATTCTAAAGGAGATCAACCCTGGGATTTCTTTGGAAGGAATGATGCTAAAGCTGAAACTCCAGTACTTTGGCCACCTCATGCGAAGAGTTGACTCATTGGAAAAGACTCTGATGCTGGGAGGGATTGGGGGCAGGAGGAGAAGGGGATAACTGAGGATGAGATGGCTGGATGGCATCACGGACTCGATGGATGTGAGTCTGAGTGAACTCCGGGAGATGGTGATGGATAGGGAGGCCTGGTGTGCTGCAATTCATGGGGTCGCAAAGAGTAGGACACGACTGAGCGACTGAACTGAACTGAACTGATCATGTTACAGAAAAACCCAAATGAACTTTTTAACCAAGCCAATAGTATTTTGTTCCATGTGCTTGAATTGGCCTAAGGAAGACTTTAAAGCCTAGACATGATTATCTAAATACCAACTTAGAAATGGGCAATTATTATGAAGCCCTCTGGCAGTCAGTAATTTTAGGTAACTATGTAATGCAATATATTTCCATCATACTAAATTTCATACTCAGGGATTAAGAGTTAAAGCAAAGATTCTCAAACAGATAACAACATGAGAGTCACCTGCAGGACTATGCAAACACAAAATTTCTTTGCAAAGCCCCACCATTTCTGATTCAGTAAATTCCTGATGAGGCCAGAAATTTTGCATCTCTAACAAGTTCTCAGAGAATGATAAAGCTAACTGGTCCTAGGACCACACTTTGAGGAAAACTGAGTTAGAGATGTTTACTTCTTTGAAAGATATTCAGAACTGAGCATAATTACCAGCAACCACAGCTGATCACAATGTAACTGAAAGTTATTGACACATGTAATAAAGAGGTGGGGAAAGATCTTGTCCTCAAGTCTCCTACTATGACTTTGTTAATACCAGTCACTTCAGAGGAATGGATAGAACAGGTAAATAAAGAGAGAGG
The DNA here is from genome assembly GCA_006410675.1 of Oreotragus oreotragus. Lineage (NCBI taxonomy): Eukaryota > Metazoa > Chordata > Mammalia > Artiodactyla > Bovidae > Oreotragus > Oreotragus oreotragus. The sequence continues at coordinate 184,918 of SJYX01002020.1, forward strand.
CTGACTCAAACAATTTACTAACAGAATTACACTTTGGTTGAACACTAAAATTAACTACTAAATAGATGCTGAATTGCCAAAACCAAAGAATAATGCTGATAACTGGAGTTTTTCTGGACTAAAGAAAACACATATTTCCCTCATTAGGGAAGAGATGTGCTCCACAACCCATTTGTATGTGTAGTAAAAATTTATCCTTCAGTTCCAAGTCTTGATAAACAACTTGTATAAGCCTGCATGAACTTCTCTCTCTCTCTCTCTCTTTTTTTTTTCCCGTAGAAGCCCTTACCCATTCTCTCTGATGGAACACTATTCTGGGTTCTTCCAGAATCTGTGACCCCCAAATTGCAGTTCTAAGTCATCAAATAAACTGCCTTTTTGCCTCTCAATAGTTCACAGTTCTTTTGGTTGACATATACAAGTGGCTGGTTAGAGGAAGAAATGATAAGTCTGGATAAGTAGGGTGGTGTGTGAGCTACCTAACACCCTCTCTATCAGATAAAGCCAAATCTTTGAAAGTGTTTAAGGGAAATCTCATCATCATATTTACACTTTAGGAAGACCAGTACTCTGGATTCTGAATTATTTATTCAATATTGCCCTTTATGGAGGATTTAGCAGTTAATTTATACATAGTGTTTATAGATACAGAATGAGCTTCTTATGTGGCACTAGTGGTAGATGGGGAAACAGTGTCAGACTTTATTTTTTGGGGCACCAAAATCACTGCAGATGGTGACTGCAGTCATGAAATTGAAAGACGCTTGCTCCTTGGAAGAAAAGTTATGACCAACCTAGAAAGTATATTCAAAAGCAGAGACATCACTTTGCCAACTAAAGTCAGTCTAGTCAAGGCTATGGTTTTTCCTGTGGTCATGTATAGATGTGAGAGTTGGACTGTGAAGAAGGCTGAGCACTGAAGAATTGATGCTTTTGAACTGTGGTGTTGGAGAAGACTCTTGTGAGTCTCTTGGACTGCAAGGAGATCCAACCAGTCCATTCTGAAGGAGATCAGCCCTGGGATTTCTTGGAGGGAGTGATGCTAAAGCTGAAACTCCAGTACTTTGGCCACCTTATGTGAAGAGTTGACTCATTGGAAAAGACTCTGATGCTGGGAAAGATTGGGGGCAGGAGGAGACGGGGACGACCGAGAATGAGATGGCTGGATGGCATCACGGACTCGATGGATGTGAATCTGAGTGAACTCCAGGAGATGGTGATGGACAGGGAGGCCTGGTGTGCTGCGATTCATGGGGTCACAAAGAGTCGGACACGACTGAGCGACTGAAGTGAACTGAACTGAGTGGTAGAGAATGCGCCTGCCAATGCAGGAAACATAAGAGATGCAGTTGGGTCCCTGGGCAGGGAAGATCCCCTGGAGGTAGGCACAGAAACCCACTTCAGTAATTTTGCCTGGAGAATCCCATGGACAGAGGAGCCTGATGAGCTATAGTCCAAAGAGTCACAAAGAGTCAGACACGACTGAAGCGACTTAGTACACACTTGGTGTGCTGCGATTCATGGGGTCACAAAGAGTCGGACACGACTGAGCGACTGAAGTGAACTGAACTGAGTGGTAGAGAATGCGCCTGCCAATGCAGGAAACATAAGAGATGCAGTTGGGTCCCTGGGCAGGGAAGATCCCCTGGAGGTAGGCACAGAAACCCACTTCAGTAATTTTGCCTGGAGAATCCCATGGACAGAGGAGCCTGATGAGCTATAGTCCAAAGAGTCACAAAGAGTCAGACACGACTGAAGCGACTTAGTACACACATACATGCATAGAGAATATTTTTTGTTTCTTTTGGGCCAGGTTGATGTAGATTAATTGCAAAAATCCTTCCAATTCTTCCCCTCTGTATTTATGCCCTTTTTAATAGCCTTTACAAACTCCCCTAAGGAAAAGAATCAGTTTCTCCACACCTCAAATCCGAGCTGGCCCTGTCACTTTTTTTGGCCAGTAGGAAGCAGCAGGAAGAGCTATGTGCTGGTTCCAAGAATAGGGCTCAAGATTCTCATACATTTCTACTCTTACTTAAGGGTCTCATACCCTTCCCTCTGGCACCATCATCAAAGTATATGCTAATAAGTACCAGCTAGCATGCTGGAATGCTGGACAATGAGACCATATGAAAGAGAGCCAGCTTATCCCAGCTTAAAGCATTTGAAAACCAGGTAGCTCCTCCTTGGCTTACCAACTGACCACGTGCTCTTGAAGAGACCCAGCTGAGATCAGTTGAGCATAGCATAGATGAAAAGAACTTTCAGTAGATAAATAGATGTAAAAATATTTCTTGTTATAAGCCACTGAAATTTGGTAGGAACAGAAAACATATCATTAAAGCAATGGATAACGATAGGCATTCCACAGTATTTTAGTATGTGACTTTATTTAATGCTATCTACCTTGCAGGGCAAACATTATTATAGTCTATTTTTTAGACTGTAAATCTGAGGCTCAGATAGTTAACTCCCTTTCCTCATTGCCACTCTGGCCAACTACTGCTAGAGCCCAGGATCTTCTCTGGCAACTACATGGTCTTTTCAAATTTTGTCTTTTGAGGAAAAAAAAAAAAATGAAGCCAAGTACTTTAGATCTACAGCGTAACTGATGGAAAAATGAGCTGAATTGCAATGAACAAAACATGTATCCACTGATTTCAACATCAATGAGTTTTTATTCCAAGAAGATTACAGTTTTCACCAGGTAATTCAGTCCCTTGGGCAGGATTATTAATTATGTTTTACAAAGCATCCTTGTCCCTACACTAGAAACTATGAAAAATAAATATAAGATAATTTAAAAGATTAGTAATTTCATCAGTACTAATGTTAGTACTTTCTAGTTAGTACTCTCTCCTCAGCCCACCCAATTAGGGAGCACAGTGAGTGACCACTGTGATGAAAAACACATATTTCTCTTCTCAATTTATGAGAAAATCAAATTATTTTGAAAATGTTATCAACATTATCATTTTCATTTTTTAGGCCCAGAACATAAACCTAGATGACACCACCCTTATGGCAGAAAGTGAAGAAGAACTAAAGAGACTCTTGATGAAAGTGAAAGAGGAGAGTGAAAAAGTTGGCTTAAAGCTCAACATTCAGAAAACGAAGATCACAGCATCTGGTCCCATCACTTCAAGGCAAATAGATGGGGAAACAGTGGAAACAGTGTCAGACTTTATTTTTCTGGGTTCCAAAATCACTGCAGATGGTGACTGGAGCCATTAAATTAAAAGATGCTTACTCCTCGGAAGGAAAGTTATGACTAACCTAGACAGCATATTAAAAAGCAGAGATACTATTTTGCCAACAAAGGTCCATCTAGCCAACAAAGGTCCATCTAGTCAAGTACTAACTAGAGAGTACTAACATTAGTATTGATGTATGGATGTGAGAGATGGACTATAAAGAAAGCTGAGCACTAAGGAATTGATGCCTTTGAACTGTGGGGTTGGAGAAGACTCTTTGGAGTCCCTTGGACTGCAAGGAGATCCAACCAGTCAATCCTAAAGGAAATCAGTACTGAATATTCATTGGANTGGATGTGAGAGATGGACTATAAAGAAAGCTGAGCACTAAGGAATTGATGCCTTTGAACTGTGGGGTTGGAGAAGACTCTTTGGAGTCCCTTGGACTGCAAGGAGATCCAACCAGTCAATCCTAAAGGAAATCAGTACTGAATATTCATTGGAGGGACTGATGCTGAGACTCCGATACTTTAGCCACCTGATGCAAAGAACTGACTCACTGGGAAAGACCCTGATGCTGGGAAAGACGGAAGGCGAGAGAAGGGGACAACAGAAGATGAGATGGTTGGATGGCATCACTAACTCAATGGACATGAGTTTGAGTAAGCACTGGAAGTTGGTGATGGACAGGGAAGCCTGTCCATGTGACCCTTGCAGTCCATGGGGTCACAAAGAGTCCAATACTCTGAGTGACTGAACTGAACTATTTCCATGTTCACAAAGAGTTGGATACACTGAGTGAACTGATATAGTTCCATGTTCACAAGAAAAATGTGTTAGCTGTTTAAGCCACATTGATGTCCCCCATTTAAATAACAATGTTAGGTTCAACTACTGCTAATCTGTAAACATGATAAACCAAGGTCATTAGAGTTAACTTGTTAAGAGGAACACCAGGCTTATTATTATTATTTTTGCATTAATTGATACTTGCCAAAATATTTACTGCTTTGACCATTTTTTGCTAATATAATGCTTTTATTTATTTATTAAAAATGGCATTGCTCTTTTTCTGTGCTATCCAGCGAGGGGTCAATACAGAACTGTTCTGGATTTATCTCTAAGTTTAAGGGAACTAGATCCCTTGATGTCCTACAAATGAAGGAGATGGCTTCAAACCGCATGCAGCAGAAACCCATTGGTACACTGAGTACCAATCAGAACAGTACATCTACGAAAGAAAAAGTGATGGAATTACCTCATACAAGTAAAGAGCACATAGGAGAAGCTTCTGCTTGCAGCTCCTGCCACTGTTGCTATGTAAAATGGGGCAGATGACAAGAGTTTTGTCCTCTGGGAATACCGGCTGGCGCTGTGCTGGTTTCTGCAGCCCATATTGCCGACTGCTTCACTGCTGGAACCTTCCCTAAGGCGATCCAGGTAGCCTTCTGGGAGCCATGACTTCCTGTGCTTTGTTGTTATTTATCTGGGCTGATCTTAAGAGCTGTCTTGGGTTAACCCACCTACCATTATTGTGTCATACAGATTCTCCTCTGCACTATGTGAACTTTTCTATCCCTGAATAACAAAAAGGGAGCCCACAGGCTAGTTCTGGGGTGGATGAGGGAGGTGGGAAGTTCTGCGCATGCGTGGTATCATCTCGCGTGAGCGCCGCATTATCTCGCGTGAGTGCCGGGGAGCAGGTCGGCCTGATCTCTGCTTCCACAGAGATGCGGAAAAGCCGGGAGGCTGCTGGAAAGACTGTGGTCCAGGAGCAATTTTCGGGTGAATGGACTGCTCTAGCATTTACTGCTCCTCGGCCTGAGGCTGCAGACAGGTCTGCAGGTGTCCTCTGTGCCCATCCAGCAGTTCTCTTCTGAAGACTGCAGCGCTCATCCTGCCACTAGGGACTGGACTGCGGCGCCCACTGCTCAGGCCACTAAACAGGTAGGAACGACCACAGAGTGGTCTTAGGTTGCTCTAACACAGATTCTTAGGCAGATAATGTAAATAAGGTTGACAAAAAACAAAGTTTCATTAAAAAATTATATCCCTGAAGTAGATTCGGTAAGATATGTGTATATATATATTATATGAATGTGTTTGGGTAATAGAAAAATGCAGACACAGCTGTGATTGTATTTACCTTTTATTAACACATTTACAACCAAATGTATATATCCCATTTATTGACAAATTAAGATGTGAGCAAATTTAGCACATTTTCACCATGCTAAAAAGCTTTTTTTTTTTAATATGTTCTCTATATCTGTGTCTGTATTTCTGCTTTTCAAATAAGATCATCTATACCATTTTTCTTGATTCCACATGTGTGCATTATACATGATACTTGTTTTCCTAACTTCACGCTTGAAGTTTCACTTTCAGATTAACCTACATTGTATTTCTAATTCAAGTACAGTGGAGTTCAAATTAGCTGGTAAAACCTAACTGTTATAAGTTTCAGAACTAAAGTGTTTTCTGTCACACTGTGGTTTATTTTTTGTTTACCCAGGATTATTTGAAAGCAGGTTCTGGGGAAATATAAAAGCTCTCAATATTTTCCTTATTGTTTTAATCCAGAATATTAGACTTGGCAATGGTTTTGCCTATGGCATTGATTGGGGAATTTTTAGGATAAAAGTATTGTTTACCTGATTCCATAAATATGATATTAATATAGTTCTTTGAAGATGGCAAGAGACTATATACATGTTTGTTTCTCTGGGTGTAGTGCTTAGTGAATTTTTTTTTCTCCATTGTTTATCTTTTTACTCATTGCTATATAAAAGTTTACCTCATTTAGTTATATTTTGTGTTATTTCAATAAACATGCTTTTTTTTTTTTCCAAGTTTTACAGCTGTTTTTACAGGACTTAGTCCTAAAGTTTATTCACCCTGATAATATTTTATGTTCATCCACCTTTTATTTAAATATTATTTTGTTTGTAACTAAATATTTTGAAATCTTGTTACACTGTTCTGTAAAATTGATTTTTTTGAAAGATCTCTGTGGTTTGATTTAGAGTTTACTTCCCTGATGGCTCAGACGGTAAAGCGTCTGCCTGCAATGAGGGAGACTCGGGTTCGATTCCTGGGTCGGGAAGGTCCCCTGGAGAAGGCAATGGCACCCCACTCCAGCACTCTTGCCTGGAAAATCCCATGGACGGAGGAGCCTGATAGGCTACAGTCCATGGGGTCACAAAGAGTCGGACACGACTGAGCAACTTCATTTTCTTTCTTTCTTTTCTTATAAATAAGTTTCTTATATGTCTTAGAATATGGGTTCGAAGACTTATTCTCTGAGGAAAATTTGTTTTCTGTTTGACCCTTAAATTTGCTTCTCTCTTCTATTCTGCTCACCTGTACCTGTTGAGTGGTATTGTGATTGCCTGCACCTGATTCCCATTTCCCCAGTCAGAATTAGGTCTCATACGAATTTTAGGGCTCTTTGTACAGGAAAATACTGTGAGCATCAGAGGTTCATTCACCAAGTTAGTATCTCATCTTACCCACAAGTTACATGCTGTGTATTTATCATAAGTATGAGATGTTCCTAAATACACTTATTTTGTGTGTGTGTGTTGGGAGTAGGGGAAAAGGGAGGTACTTTTTACAAATAAAGAAATCCTACCCTGGTTCTCACTTCAACCTATGAGTTCAGCTCTAGTGTTATCTTGTTTTTGGCATATTTTTATCCCTAATACAGATAAAAATAATTTCCCTAGTTTACAAATATTGAAATTGCAGGCTGCTCTTTCATTTTGCACAGTTTGGAGAGCAAACTTCTGCTTTGACTCTCTCTTGCTTCTGACCTAAATAAACACTAATCTTGTTTTGTGGGTTTTTTTTTTTTTTTTTTTTTAGAAAAGTTTATTTTCTTACTATTCTAAAGGCTAGGAGTTTGAGATCAATATAACAATGTTGGTTTCTTATTTTTAAATTGAAATATAGTTGATTTGTAATGTTTCAGATGTACAGCAAAGTATTGTTATAGATATGTATTTTTTCTTTCTCTGGTTATTTTTTATTATAGATTATTACAAGATACTGAATATAATTCCCTTTGCTATACAGTAGGTCCTACTTTTCTGTTTTATATAGAGTTGTGCTGTCTTTATTACTAGCTAGATTTATAACAATGTTGGTTTCTTATTTTTAAATTGAAATATAGTTGATTTGTAATGTTTCAGATGTACAGCAAAGTATTGTTATAGATATGTATTTTTTCTTTCTCTGGTTATTTTTTATTATAGATTATTACAAGATACTGAATATAATTCCCTTTGCTATACAGTAGGTCCTACTTTTCTGTTTTATATAGAGTTGTGCTGTCTTTATTACTAGCTAGATTTCAACTTGATGTCGGTTCGAATCATTCTTAATCTTGAGTAGGTCTTATAGGCAGTTTTAAGACAAGTTGCTTAGTTCATGGATTTGGCTAGGAAAGGTTGAAGGCAGTTTGACACCAAAATCAAGATACCTTAATTAGCATCACACTTACCTCTACAAGCATCATCTAAGTATGGTTGCTTATCTTATCTGCATGCTTTTGTTCATAACGTTAAATCATAAACGTAGTGCCATTTTGTCTTTTCTTTCTTAGATCATTAAAAAGTGCATAATAAAATTACAGTAATTTCATGCTGAGTAATCAAGTGTGTTGTAAGGGGGACAGTGCCTACTTGTAGGAAACATGCTATGCTATATGAATGTTATCTTTTGAAAATTAGTTATATCAATATGAACTTCACACACGTGAATTAGTATTTCAGTTTTCCAGGCAACATTATTTGTCTGCACAATGTTTCCACAGCATTATAAAATTGAATCTTTTAATAATGAAATTTGAAATATTTCAAGCTCAAGGGTACCTTTCTATTTATCTACCTGGCCTCTAATAGCATCCAAAATGTCACCGTTAAAGTTATGTTCTTTATTTATAGATGCATTACCATACAGTCATTCATCTGTTAAGCATTCATTGAGTGTATGAACCAGATATAAAGACATAATATAAAATACTTGATTGTTTACTGGAAAATGGACATAAATGGTATAATACACTAACCTGTAATAAAAGGCATATATCACTGTTTAAAAACCCTGACCTGCATGATGGAGACATTAGAGTGGGTGCCTGTGAAGATTTTTTTCTTACCTGAATACTCTGAATCTTTTCAATCTGAGCACATGGCTCACCCTTCCCTATAAGTGGTAGGTAGCATTCATCTCTTCCATGAAGGAAGGAAATGCAGAAACCTTTCTTTCATAACCACTGCTTTCCTTGGAGCTTGCCTGTCTTCCCCTCCTGTTTCACAAGGTCTATGACTAGAGTTATGTCACAGCATAAACCAGCATGACAAATGTGGAACCTGATAGTGAAGGGAAAAGTCTAATACTCCAAAGGAGCTGCAAGACCTAACCAGCATGTATAACTTAGGATTTTCCACCACTCCCCAACCATGGGGACCACCTCTTTTATATGCACAAATCTACATTATGGTTGATTCAGGATAAATCACACTGTGGTAATAACAAGTGACCCTATAATCTCAGAATCCAGTTGATTTACTGCAGTTGTGCTGGTTTATTTGCTATGCACCTACCAAGAGAAGTCTGTGACTAAGCTCCATGTATTGAGCCTATGGGACTCAGTGTGTTAGACCAGCCCCAGTTGGAACAATGGTTCTCTTTAAAGAGAACATGAAGGAAGAATACACTGACTCTTAAATCTGCATCTTGAAAACTACTTACATCACCTCTGCTCATGTTTCATTGGTAAAACAGGACTTATAGCCCACTCTGCCATCAGCAGGGGAGATAGTTCAGAAGAGCCAGGAAAAATTACACTTTACAGTCTGCCACATCTAGCTATTTATTTTTAATGACCAAATAGTATTCCATGATATGAATGCATTCTGCTTAATGATTTCTCATATGAATATTTTGGTTGTCTTACATATTTCATCATAACAAATTATGCTAAACAGAAGATGTATCAATACATACATATTTCATCTACATATTTTTTAGGTTGCTGCTACTGCTGCTAAGTCACTTCAGTCGTGTCCAACTCTGTGTGACCCCATAGACGGCAGCCCACCAGGCTCCCCCATCCCTGGGATTCTCCAGGCAAGAATACTGNGGTGTATGGGGATGATCTGGAGGGAAGATGTGGGGGGGGAGGTGGGAGGGGGGTTCATGTTTGGGAGTTCGTGTAAAAAAATAAATAAATACAAAAAAATAAAAAAAAATTAAAAAAAATAAAAAAGGCCAAGGAGCTTCTATAACTGAATATATTAGAGCTTGTTCTGGAGTGAGAGGAATTGAACACAATGCTACTGTTTTTGCTGCCGCCTTGGCTCAGGCTATAAAACCCAAAAACGGCAGAAATTATCATCATTATGGAAAGCCTGGACATATGAAAAAAGATTGCAAAAAATTGAAGGCGAAGCAGGGGAATACAAAACAGAATAAGCCCCCTGGGCTCTGCTGCCGATATGGCAAGGGGCTCCATTGGACTAATGAATATCATTCTAAAAATGATACATATGGCAACCCAATTGGCAATCCTGTCTCAGGAAACTACCCAGCAGGCCTCAGTCCCCAGGGCCCAGGAATAATATCGGGGACTCAATCAGTTCTGCCTCCCACTCATCAAGGGGCCCCCTTATTTCCCAACAACCTTAGAGATGACTACTACTTCAAGGACACCTAGACACTTACTGGTGTCAGATTTACGCTCTGCCACTTCGGGCAATGCAACAGCTGATTTGCCTTTGGCTAAGAATGCCCTTCTCTCACTGGGAGGGAAAATTCATAAATTAAAAATTAATGTCTTTGGACCATTACCAAAAGGGACTTTTGGTTTGATTTTGGGTCATAGCAGTGCAACATTAAGAGGGTTAACTGTCATACCTGGAGTAATTGATTCAGACTATGTTGGAGAGATTTTAATTATAGTCCTTACTTCTACTACATTGTCTTTACTAGCTGGAGAACATATGGCTCAGATTCTTCTACTGTCTTATCATCCTTTTTCGGCTGTCCCTAACGAATGAATAGGAGGTTTTGGAAGCACAGGAAGACATATATTTTGGGAAATGCTTATCAAGGATTCTCGCCCTGTTGTCCCTTTATTTATTCAAGGGAAAAGATTTAAAGGATTAGTAGACACTGGGGCAGATGTTTCAGTTATTTCTTTTCAGCAATGGCCTTATGAATGGGATAAAGAAAAAAATCCTCTTATATTGACTGGACTGGGCTCTATTGCTGATGTCTGGAAGAATGCTTACCCTTTGTCATGTCAATTTCAGGATGGGAAATCAATACTTGTAACCTTCTATATTGTTAACATACCTATCAATATCTGGGGAAGAGACCTTCTCTCTCCCTTAGGAGCTTCTGTAACTATTCCATCGGGGAACTAATGGCCACTGCTCAAATTCCTCGGGCACTCCAAAATGGGTTAAACAATGGCCATTATCTCAAATGGAGCTCGAGGTCTTAGAACAATTAGTACAGGAATAACTCCAACTTGATCATATAGAGCCCTCTACCTCCCCCTAGAACTCTCCAGTCTTTATAATAAAAAAGAAAGCTGGAAAATGGAGGATGTTAATTGATTTAAGAGAAGTCAATAAACGCATTGAACCTATGGGAACATTACAATTAGGACTTCCTTCTCCAGCTTTAATTCCTCAAAATTGGTCCTTGATGGTTTTAGATCTTAAGGACTGTTTCTTTGCCATCCCTCTACAAATACAAGGTAGAAATAAATTTGCTTTTACCATTCCTGTCCTTAATCATGCCCAGCCGATTAAACGTTATCAATGGACAATTTTGCCTCAGGGAATGATAAATAGTCCCATCTTATGTCAAGAATTTGTTGCTCGTTCCTTACAGCCTGTCTGTCAAAAATACCCCAATTACATTTTATATCATTATGTAGATGATCTCTTATTAGCTGCTCCTAGTATTGCTGAACATGATGAATTCTTCCTAAAAATACAGGAGGCCTTAAAGAAATATAATTTACAAATAGCTCCAGAAAAGATTCAAACAGATTTTCCCTTTTCATACTTGGGAACTATATTAGAACAACATAGGATAAGGCCTCAAAAACTACAAATTAGGAAAGATCATCTTAAAACTTTAAATGATTTTCAAAAACTGCTGGGAGATATTAATTGGCTACGTCCTGTACTTGGGATCCCTACTTATCAATTACGACACTTATTCTCCACTCTAGAAGGAGACACAGCCTTAGACAGCCCCTGAACATTAATTCCCTCAGCTTTACAAGAACTTCAGTTTGTTGAACAATGACTTAATGAGGGTTTTTTGACTTATCTACATCCTTCTACAAGCGATCATTAGAATGGGTCTTTTTACCTAATAGTTTTTCAAAAAAAATGACTACATATATGGATAAATTAGCATTTCTTATACACAAGGGTCACCATCGTATTTTACAATTATCAAGAAGAGTACCACACCAGATTGTTACTCAGTTAACAACTGCTCAAATATCTTGATGTTTACAATTTAATGAAAATTGGCAGATTTCTCTTGCTTCATTTCCTAGATCATTTTCTAATCATTATCCATCATCTAAACTGATTGATTTTCTTCGGACTAATTCTATAATATCTCAATCTCCAATTTCAGAAGTTCCAATTAAAGGACCAACTGTTTCTACTGATGCAAATAAAAATACTACTGGATACTGGACCCTGGAAGGTTCCAAAGTTCTCACCCAGTCATTTTCTTCCATACAACCCGCTGAATTATGGGCTATTTGTTTAGCTTTGCAGGATTTTCCTGACACTCCTCAACATTGTTTCAGATTCCCGATATGCTATGCTCTCTTATTTACAGCTTCCCCATGTTTCCCTTCTGCTGACTCTTAAAGCAACCATTGATAAACTATTTTATCAAGTACAACAACTACTTTTGCAACATTCAAAATTAATCTTTTTTACTCACATTCATGCACACTCTACTCTTCCTGGACCTCTATCGTTTGGAAATGCTACAATTGACGCCTTACTTTATCCTATAGATGCGGCCAAGCAAGAGCATTTCTTGCATCATACTAACTCTAAAGGATTACAAAAATCTCATGCTATTACTCGAAAACAGGCTCAAAACATTGTCCATTCTTGTTCTATATGTGCGCCTTTTGCTTTGCCATTTACCCCACCAGGTGTCAACATACGAGGACATCAAGCCAATCAAATGTGGCAAATGGAAGTACTTTATTTTTCTTCTTTCAGACAGCAAAAATATATTCACCATACTATAGATACCTATACACACTTTCAATGGGCCACTGCATTACATTCTGGAAAAGCTGATACTGTTATTACTCATTTGTTATCTTGTTTTGCAATTATGGGAATACCAATTGAATTAAAAACTGATAATACACCTGCTTATCAGTCTGCAAAATTAGCTCATTTTCTATCTCACTATCATGTAATTCACACTTTCGGAATTCCTTATAATAATCAAGGACAAGCTATCATTGAAAGAACTAATCATACCGTACATGAATACATTGAAAAAATAAAAAAGGGGGAACAGGAGAGATTTATGAAACCCAAAGATATCTTGAATAAAACCCTACTCACTTTAAATTTTTTGAATATTTGGAGTAAAGGAAATTTATCAACAGCAGAGTTATACCTTCAAAGAAGAGAAGAAGAGAAGAGGATTTTAGATACACCCATTTGGTATAAAGATAAAGAGAAGGGTTGGGTCCCAGCATCATTAATATATCTGGGACGAGGGTATGCTTTCATATCTGTTGATAATTTCAGGTTTTGGGCCCCAACTCAATCGATCAAGATTTATAATGGATGACCGCTTTGTGTGGAAATTTGAAGAGCTCTCTGCACAGCGAAGCTTCACCTTTCCTACCCAATCTGCATCCCCTCCAACATGGGGGGCAATTGAAGAAACTCACACAGGAGGCTGAGAAAACTCTTGTCAATGCCGGCCAACCTCTCAATCCTACCAATCTGTTGCTGGCCATGATGGCTGTTGTCACTTGTCAGGTAAAGTATGCGCAAGCGACAGAGTATACCTACTGGGCTTATGTTCCCAATCCTCCTCTTGTGAGAGCTGTGTCCTGGGGAGAACCTGAAATACAGGTATGCACCAATAAAACTGCCTTCTTTCCTTCACCGGCTTGCAGAGGAATTGAGCAATTGCATTATCACAATAATCAATACAATATAAGCAATGTTACTCTTGCAGTAGAGGGCATTCCTTTGTGCATTGGAGGAAACCCCTTTTGTCTCTCCACAAAAGAACACTCTCATCATTCTTATAATACTTGGGGAGTAAAATATAATAATTATCATTTTGCTCTTTTTACTGTGCTTGTTTCTACCAGCGGATTCAATACTTCAACAATACTGATGAACCACCATCCTGATACATTTATATCATTATGCCCTTCTAACTTCGTTGCTCCCTCTCTAGAATCTTTGGAATGGGAACGTTGCCAAGGTCATCAACCTTTTAAGGTTATGAATTATTCTGGGTCTGTTATTGTAGATTGGAGCCCTGATCATGGGCAATTTTTAGAAAAATGGTCCAACAAATCTCTTAAATGGCATCGTGATAATGGCACCTTGATAGGTAATAGTAATGAGACAGTTAAATGGCAGCAATTCGCACTTGTTCCTCCTCAACTGCAATTACAAGGATATCCGCACATTCAAAGGGATATTTGGAAACTATGGGCAATGTCTGGTAATCTCACTATATGGTCAGGAATAAGTCTTATTCTGCTGCAGCCTGTGTAAAATATCCCTTTGCATTGTTGTATGGGAATTGGACTTGGAATGTTACTGAGGAGTCTATATAATGTGATCACTGTAATCTAACTCAATATGTAAATCGGTCATGGTAGGAAATATTTGAAAGCCAAACCAACAACTCCAATTTTTCATTGGTAATTGTTAAAACTCGAACAGAAGTATGGCTCCCCATAAATCTGACTCGACCTTGGTTGGATTCTTTCTCTGTTTCTCACCTGGTAACTGCTGTACAGACTCTGCTTCATCAGTCCTGATGTATGCTTGGAGTGGTCATTGCCTCAATTCTTGCGGTAGCATCAGTCACTGCAACTGCGGCCATGGCCGGACTTGCTTTACATCAAGGAATCCAAACGGCAGACTTTGTGCAGGACTGGCATAAGGACTCTCACTTATTATGGCAACAGCAACGGGATTTGGATGCACAACTTGCGACTGATGTGCTCAATCTTCAGCACACTGTTTCTTGGCTCGGAGATCAATTAACTATTGTATCTACAAGTGTGTTAAAATGTGATTGGAACTCTTCTTAGTTATGTGTAATGCCTGTGCCCTTTAATATGAGTGAGGGATGGGGAAAAGCAAAACGATCATTAACAGGACATCAAAATCTTACTATGGAGATTATGGAATTGGAACGACAAATTCTGTCTACATTTAGCAAAACACTGCCTGATATTAATGAATCTGACTTGTTAACGGGTCTACGGGAAGGAATGAATAATTTGAATCCTTTCGGGCATGTATCTACTCTAATTGGGACTACTTTTGGGAACACTGTGTTTATATTACTTTTATGCTGTGTTATTATTCTAGTCTTCCGGTGTTGGTGAAGAGGGCGACAACTAAAAAAAGAAAAACAACGCATTCATGCTACCTTACAGCTTGTTACTGCTTCTCAGAAAAAAGGGGGAGATGTAGGAGACTGGCAGTGACCTGGGAAGAGAATGGATAAGGAAGTGGAGATGTGCCTGCAAACAAGACTCTCCACTCGGGCAGAGCATGCTTGCAAACAGGATGTTCTGCCAAGAAGCCTGTACACAATTCCCAAGGTTAATGATCCGCTGGCATACGAGGGAGCATGCCCTTCCCAATAAGGAAGAGGCTGGGATTCTGGGCAGGCTTCTTAGTAACCATGGTGAGGTCACTTCCCCCCTTTGTTCTGTACTTTTGCTTGCCTTCAGCCTTTATGTACTTATATGGTAAGGAATGTGATTCTTGGGCCCTTGAAATGTGTCCAGAAATGGGACTATAAAAATAAACCGCAAGGGAGCTTGTGCTGACTTTTCCCTCTGTCCAGAGTTGTGTCTCTGTCTGTCTTTTGTGTGTCTTGTCTCTGTGTTCATTTCACTTGCAACACTTACCTGTCTCCTTTTCCGCAACTTGACTTAGACTCATGGGAAACTGGGTAATATCTGTCATGGCTGACTCATATCTATAGGAGACAATGAGGAAGAATAATTTTTGCCTTCTTTCAATCACGATGTGACTTTGCCCAAAGGTCATTTCTCAAAACTTGATCTGCTTGTACTAGAGTTCTCAGACATTAACCAAAGAATAAGATGCCTGTTGCTTCTTCATTGCTGTTGCTGCTAAGTAGCTTCAGTCATGTCCAACTCTGTACGACCCCATAGACGGCAGCCCACCAGGCTCCTCTGTCCCTGGGATTCTCCAGTCAAGAATACTGGCATGGGTTGCCATTTCCTTCTCCAATGCATGCACGCATGCTAAGTCACTTCAGTCATGTCCGATTCTGTGTGACCCCATGGACAGCAGCCCAGCAGGCTCCTCTGGACATGGGATGCCTAAAACATTTTGCCCTCAGCACTGAACCACCTTTAAAATAATGTTTGCATTCAGTTCAGTTCAGTCGCTCAGTCGTGTCCGACTCTTTGCGATCCCATGAATCGCAGCACGCCAGGCCTTGCTGTCCATCACCAACTCCCAGAGNAGCTGTCTCTTATACACATCTTCGTGTCCGACTCTGTGTGACCCCATAGACGGCAGCCCACCAGGCTCCCCCATCCCTGGGATTCTCCAGGCAAGAATACTGGAGTGGGTTGCCATTTCCTTCTCCAATGCATGAAAGAGAAAAGTGAAAGTGAAGTCGCTCAGTCTGTCCGACTGTTAGCGACCCCATGGACTGCAGCCCACCAGGCTACTCCATCCATTGGATTTTCCAGGCAAGAGTACTGGGGTGGGGTGCCATTGCCTTCCCCGTTTTTTAGGTTAGGTTTAAATAATATGAAGAAGATTGAATTCTCTTTCATATCTGAAAATCTTCAGCCTTTATATATCTGCCTTTCTCTCACATTTTTTAAACTTTTTCCCATTTTTATAAATAGATTTAGTCTTTCAAAAATATCTGACAAAAATTCTTCTAAAATGTGTATCATTATGGTGGTAAGGGAGAGTACAGAACCATCTTTACCTTGGTCATTAAAAATGACCATTTTCATTACTAACAAGGATGGAGAGGAGAGGATGAAGGACAGGCTGCTCTGTTACTGCATTAGTCACCATTGTTTAATGTCTTCTTCCTTGCAGACATAAATTGTATAGAAAGTCAATTTTTTATAAGCTTTATGATTGCATTGGGTCTAATACTGACTTCTGATTAATTCTGAGATAACGTCTTTTCCCTCCTGTTCATCCCAAGTCCTGACATAGAGCTGATGTTTCCTGCTTAAATGGGATAATGCCATTCTTTTTCAGTTTTCAGACCAACATGCTTAGTGCTAATTTGTGGTTGTAACAGTCTTCAACGTGAATTAATCACATCTAGTATACAGGGTGAAATCACAGTTTATAGGTTCAAAATTAAATGTGTCATGTTGGTACATAAAGAATACAGTTTTTAAATGTGTTATGTTGCTCCATAAAGAATGTAGTTTTTGACAATTTTCAATTAGAAACATAAATATTCAGTTGCTGATCCTTCATTGTTAATGAGACAGATGTTGAAATTATTTAAGGCCTTAAAGACAGTAGTTGGTTGAGGGTTTCTGAAAATGAGGGAGAATGTGATGGGTATGTTTTCTTAAGCATGAGTGGAGGAATTGGACCCATATAAAAGCTGGAAAACCTCTGCTATGAGAGGAAAAGGAGAAGAAAGTGTGTGTGTGGATACTGGCTGATTTTAAGCTTTGATATAGATCAAATAGAAGTTTTCAGAACCGATAGGCTGAAAGTAACAGACCCTAATGGTTATGAATTAAACTGTAAGATAGGGATAACAATAAAATATATGTGCTTTCATTCATATAGACTTGAATCCCAGAACCACAGTATACTTTCAGCATCACTTTGTGGACATGATACATACACTCTACTCCTTAGGTTACTCATTTTAAAATGGACATAATAATCTCAATTATTTAGGTTGTCAGGAGAACTAAATGCTGCAAGTGAAATGTTATTGACAGTCAATAAATATGATTGCTTCATTGCTTTATCTTAAACTACTTTATTTCACATTAAAGATATAATGAGCATGGCCCCGCCCATCAGAACAAGACCCAGTTTCCCCTTCAGTCAGTCTCTCCCATCAGGAAGCATCCATAAGCCTCTTATCCTTCTCCATCAGAGGGCAGACAGAATGAAAACCACAATCACAGAAAACTAACCAATCTAATCACATGGACCACAGCCTTTTCTAACTCAGTGAACTAGGAGCCATGCTGTGTAGGGCCACCCAAGATGGACAGGACATGGAGAGTTCTGACAAAACATGGTCCACTGGAGAAGGGAATGGCAAACCACTTCAATATTCTGTCTTGAGAACCCCATGAACAGTCTGAAAAGGCAAAAAGATATGACCCTGAAAGATGAACTTGCCAGTTTGGTAGGTGTCCAATATGCTACTGGAGATCAGTGGAGAAATAACTCCAGAAAGAATGAAGAGATGAGCCAAAGCAAAAACAGTGCCCAGTTGTGGATGAGACTGGTGAGGGAAGTAAAGTCCAATGCTGTAAAAAGCAATATTGCATAGGAACCAGGAATGTTAGGTCCATGAATCAAGGCAAATAGGAAGTGGTCAAAAATAAGAGATGGCAAGAGTGAATGTCAACATTTTAGGAATCAGTGAACTAAAATGGACTGGAATGGGTGAATTTAACTCGGATGACCACTATATCTACTACTGCGGGCAGGAATCCCTCAGAAGAAATGGAGTAGCCATCATAGTCAACAAAAGAGTCCAAAATGCAGTATTTGGATTCAATCTCAAAAATGACAGAATGATCTCTGTTCATTTCCAAGGCAAACCATTCAATATCACAGTAATCCAAGTCTATGCCCTGTCCAGTAATGCTTAAGAAGCTGAAGCTGAACAGTTCTATGAAGACCTACAAGACCTTTTAGAGCTAACACCCAAAAAAAGATGTCCTTTTCATTATAGGGGACTGGAATGCAAAAGTAGGAAGTCAAGAGTTACCTGGAGTAACAGGCAAATTTGGGCTTGGAATACAGAATGAAGCAGGGCAAAGGCTAAGAGTTTTGCCAAGAGAATGCACTGGTCATAGCAAACACCTTCTTCCAGCAACACAAGAGAAGATTCTACACATGGACATCATCAGATGGTCAATACCAAAATCAGATTGATTATATTCTTTGCAGCCAAAGATGAAGAAGCTCTATACAGTCAGCAAAAACAAGACCAGGAGCAGACTGTGGCTCAGATCATGAACTCCTTATTACCAAATTCAGACTTAAATTGAAGAAAGTAGGGAAAACTGCTAGACCACTCAGGTATGACCTAAATCAAATCCCTTATGATTATACAGTGGAAGTGAGAAATTGATTTAAGGGCCTAGATCTGATAGATAGAATGCCTGATGAACTGTGGAATGAGGTTCATAACATTGTACAGGAGGCAGTGATCAAGACCATTCCTAAGAAAAAGAAATGCAAAATGGCAAAATAGTTGTCTGAAGAGGCCTTACAAATATCTGAGTAAAGAAAAGGTGTGAAAGGCAAAGGAGAAAAGGAAAGATATACCCATTTGAACATAGAGTTCCAGAGAATAGCAAGGATAGATTAAAAAAACCTTCCTCAGTGAACAGTGCAAAGAAACACAGGAAAACAACAGAATGGGAAAGACTAGAGATCTCGTCAAGAAAATTAGAGATACCAAGGGAACATTTCATGCAAAGATGGGCTCAATAAAGGACAGAAATTGTATGGACCTAACAGAAGCAGAAGATATTAAGAAGAGGTGGCAAGAATACACAGAAGAACTATAGAAAAAAGATCTTCATGACTGAGATGATGATGGGGTGATCACTCACCTAGAGCCAGATATTCTGGAATGCGAAGTCAGGTGGACCTTAGGACGCATCACTTCTAACAAAGCTAGTGGAGGTGATGGAATTCCAGTTGAGCTGTTTCAAATCCTAAAAGACGATGCTGTGAAAGTACTGCACTCAATATGTCAACAAATTTGGAAATCTCAGCAGTGGCCACAGGACTGGAAAAGGTCAGTTTTCATTCCAATCCCAAAGAAAGGCAATGCCAAAGAATGTCAAACTACCACACAGTTGCACTCATGTCACACACTAGCAAGTTCAGTTCAGTCACTCAGTCATGTCCGATTCTTTAACACTCCATGGACTGAAGCATGCCAGGCCTCCCTGTCCATCACCAACTCCCAGAGTTTACTCAAACTCATGTCCATTGAGTCAGTGGTGCCATCCAATCATCTCTTCCTCTGTCGTCCCCTTCTCCTCCCATCTTCCATCTTTCCGAGCATCAGGGTCTTTTCAAATGAGTCAGTTCTTTGCATCAGGTGCCAAAGTATTGGCATTTCAGCTTCAGCAACAGTCCTTCCAGTGAATATTCAGGACTAATTTCCTTTAGGATGGACTGATTTGATCTCCTCACTGTCCAAGGGACTCTCAAGAGACTTCTCCAACACCACAGTTCAAAAGCATCAATTCATCAGCATTCTTTATAGTCCAGTTCTCACACCCATATATGACTACTGGAAAAACCATAACTTTGACTAGACAGACCTTTGTTGGCAAAGTAATGTCTCTGCTTTTTAGTATGCTATCTAGGTTGGTAATATCTTTTCTTCCAAGGAGCAGGTGTCTTTAAATCTCATGGCAGCAGTCATCATCTGCGGTGATTTTGGAGCCCAAAAAGGTAAAATCTGTCACTGTTTCCATTATTTCCTCATCTTATTTGCCATGAAGTGTTGAGACCAGATGCCATGATCTTATTTTTCTGATTGCTGAGTTTTAAGCCAACTTTTTCACTCTCCTCTTTCACTTTCATGCAGAGGCTCTTTAGTTCTTCTTCACTTTTTGCCATAAGGGTGGTGTCATCTGAGGTTATTGATATTTCTCCTGGCAATCTTGATTCCAGCTTGTGCTTCATCCAGTCTGGCATTTTGCATGATGTACTCTGCGTATAAGTTAAATAAGCAGGGTGACAATATACAGCCTTCCCGTACTGCTTTCCCAATTTGGAACCAGTCTGTTGTTCCACGTCCAATTTTAGCTGTTGCTTCTTGACCTTCATGCAGGTTTTTCAGGAGGCAGGTATTCCATTTCTTGAAGAATTTGCCACAGTTTGTTTTGTCCACACAGTCAAAGAGAGAGCATTGCAAATGTCTAATTTAGAGATGTGCTTTTTTGCATTAAAGTCACAGGGATTTTTAGCAAATGTCTTAAAGCTTTAAGGTCAGAGAGCTGTTGAACTAACTGATACACCACTGATTATGAACCTCCCTCGTTCTAGTCCCTATCTCACTGAACTCTCTGCCTGGGATTCTCTCTGTTATTGTTTCTGTCTCTTTCTGTGATCTCATTTTTTTCCAGATGTGTGACAAAACATGGACATTTAGGTCAGAGAGACACAGGTTCTGTCAGTGGAAAACCAAATAATAACACTCAAGCTAAAAAGAAAGGAAAGAGAATTTTATTTGAGCCACACAGGATTATAACCCAGGAAATACACTGTCAGAAGCTCTGAACACTTTCATTGGTCTGTAGTTAGAGATGTAGTTTTATATGTTCTCTTGACAAAGAATTCATATACCATATTGACAGGTTGGCCTTGTATGTAAAGTCCGTTGGAGAAGCTTTGCCAGTTATGCATGTGCAGAGCAACCTTTTGGTCAATCCAGTATCCCGTAAGAGATGAAAAAGGAACATAAACCTTAAAATTACAATACTGGCATCTGATGAAAGGAACCATTTTTCTCAGGTTGATTATATGTACTCCTACTTCTAGGAGATCTAGTTAACATATAATGCAGGTGCACATTGGGAGAGTTCCACCACAAAGCAGGTCAGGTTATGTGAGGGTATATGTATTTAATTTTGACTTAGTTTTTCTTGCCATTAAAAAAGTCATGATTTTTTTCCTCATTCATTGTTTTACTTTTTCACCATTTATACCTTGTAAAACTTCAAACACTTTACCTTATCCTGTAAGTCTGTTTTCTCTCTCTCTCTCTCTCTCTTTTTTTTTTATCAAAATGAAGATAGTAATAACTGTCTTGCATGTTTGGATGATTTACAGGAGGTAAGGTATGTAATCTCATCATAACTTCCATATAGTTTCTCTATTATGAGCAATAGAGACACAAAACTAATTTTCCAACCCTGTTCCCCTTTTGTAGTATACTGCAATTTACAACAGGCATGTAATATCGGTAAGCTACTTTTACATAGTTATTGATGATTTTTGAATGGATGCATCCGGTTTTGAAATGAACACTAAAACTAAATGAAATATCTTTATCCTTACCAATGTCATTATCTACAAGCTTTTTAAAACAATGGGCTGCATCATTTTTGCCTTATAAAGCTAAAGTCACTCAGCTGTGTCCGCCTTTGTGACCCCATGGACTGTATAGTCCATGGAATTTTCCAGGCCAGCATACTGGAGTGGATAGCCTTTCCCTTCTCCAGGGGATCTTCCCAACCCAGGGATTGAACCCAGGTCTGCCTGCATTGCAGGTGGAGTCTTTACCAGCTGAGCCACAAAGGAAGCCCAAGAATACTGGAATGGGTAGCCTTTCTCTTCTCCAGCGGATCTTCCTGACCCAGAAATCAAGCAGGGGTCTCCTGCATTGCAGGCGGATTCTTTACCAACTGGGCTATGAGGGAAGCCTATAAAGCTAAAACACCATTCTATTGGTAGTCAGCTATTAGAAGAGTGTTGGTAGAAAATAAAAAGTCTGTTCCACTGAGACTTAACTTCTGTTTTGTTCGATGACATTGTTGACATATCTATAAGTCTGCAGGGAAGAAAATTCATTTAAAAATGCAGTGCTTCCCACAAAGACACACATTTATAGAATAGGAAATAATTAAACTGATGGTAGCTACCTTAAAAACTACATCATTAAAACATACAGTCTGTTCACAGTGCTTTCTGTCTTATTTTTCTCATGAGCATTAAATTCCTCGCGGAGCCAAAGGACTGATAATGTTAACCCTGTGACAGTGCCTTGTTACCTCACCATCACCCAATCAGAGAATTGTGCACGAGTTCATCACGTACCCTACCACCTCCCTCTCTCACCTTGCCTTTGAAAATGCTTTGCCAAAACCCTTCTGGGAGCTCTGGGTTTATCTGTGGCCTGAGCCACCTACCTCCTTGCATGGTCCTGCAATAAACCTTTCTCTGCTCGAAACTCAGACATTTCAGTTTGTTTGGCTACATTGGAGGGGACACGAACTTGCACTAACATCAGGACAGGAAAAACTGAACCCTAGGGTAAATTTTGGGTTTTTGGTGATAATGATATGTTCATCCTTGGTTAAAAAAAAATGCCACTCTGGGGAGTGATGTTAAGGTGTTGATGACTGAATAATGGGGAGGCAAAACATGGGTGGGGACAAGAGGTATATGTAAAATTTCTGTACCTTTGTCTCAATTTTGTTGTAAAACTTAAATTGTGCCCCCAAGATAAATTCTTTAACAAAATAAAGAAAAATTGAGTCAGAGTTCTGTCAGGTGATTCTCCTCCCTTATGTGGCTTTGGATGAAGTCAGCTGGACAATGAGATTGTCTGGAGCATCCAAGTTGGCCTTATTTGGTGCCATTGTTGGGGTGGCTGGGAGGGATGGACTAATATGGATCTCTCAATCAGAGATCCTGTGCTCACAGATCTCAGGGCACATGGACTTCTAACATCATAAGTCATTCCTTCCAGTTAGTCTTATAGAGGTGGGATATGGAATTTGACAGTTTATTCAGGCTTGGTCCCAAAACTCACAGCCTCACTTTATCAGCATCTTATTGGTCAAAGCATTTAGAGAGTTATTGCAACAAAAGGGAGGAAAGGAGATCACAACTGTGGATATTAGGAGTGTCAAAGAGTATACAAATCTTTAACTCAGTAAGACTTTGTGTGGATCCCAGAATACTGGAAGCAGTACATAGGTATAAAGCAGAACCAGTAAAGGCTATAAAAAGATGGCCATTGGCAGGAGTTCTCTGGGGATATGTAACACTGAATACATTTCAAATGTTCAAGGTCACTTTAATTCCATAATGGCATGATATATAAATCCAAGTTGTGAATCTAAATGAGGAAGATAGTTGCTCATGGCAGGGCTTGACTGAGGTGAATCATTAATGCAGTTTACCCCATGGGGCTCTGCTGACCTCTCTCAGTTCAGTTCAGTCGCTTAGTCATGTCCAACTCTTTGCAACTCCATGAATTGCAGCATGCCAGGCCTCCCTGTCCATCACCAACTCCCGGAGTTCACTCAGACTCACGTCCATCGAGTCAGTGATGCCATTACACAATACTACAAGAATTCTTTTTTCCTCATTAACTTCTAATTTTATATTGGAGTATAGCTGATTAGCAATACTGTGATGTTTTCAGGTGAATAGGGAAGGATATCAGAGAAGGCGATGGCACCCCATTCCAGTACCCTTGCCTGGAAAATCCTATGGACGGTGGAGCTTGATAGGCTGCAGTCCATGGGGTCACTAGGAGTCGGACACGACTGAGCAACTTCACTTTACTTTTTGCTTTCGTGTACTGGAAAAGGAAATGGCAACCCGCTCCAGTGTTCTTGCCTGGAGAATACCAGGGATGGGGGAGCCTGGTGGGCTGTCGTCTCTGGGGTCACACAGAGTCGGACACGACTGAAGTGACTTAGCAGCAGCAGGGAAGGATATGCATATATCCATTCTCCCCAAACTCCTCACCCATCCAGGCTACCACATAACACTGAGCACAGTTCCATGTGCTGTACAGTAGGTCCATGTTGGTTATCCATTTGTTTGTTTTAGTCATTTCATCTTTCTTAAAATCTTGTGAACCCACTATCTAAATGTACTTTCATAAATCTCTATAGCTATGCACACCTGCCAGCATTCATCCTCAACCAGTTAAATCCTGTTTATACTTTAAAATCAAGAGTAACTCCTTTTTTTATTCTCATCCTGTTTATTTTTTTAATTTTTAAAAAATTTTTATTATTTATTGGCTGCACTGCATCTTCATTGCTGCGCATGGACTTTCTAGTTGTACACCAACTTCTCATTGCAGTAAGTGGCTTCTCTTGTTGTGGAGAACAGGCCCTATGTTCTTGTGCTTCAGTAGGTGTGGCAAAGGGGCTTAGTTGCCCCGAGGCATGTAGGATCTTCCCAGAGACTGAACTGGTTCCTGGTTTAATTACTGTTTTTTTGAACTCCAATAGCTCACCAAACATACCTGTCTTAATCTGTCATGTGTATTGACCTTGATGTTGCAATTCCAGTCTTTATAAACCTCTAAATAATAGTGCCCCACAGAGATGAGTATTCCATTGTTTTCTCTTTCTTAGAACATCACTCATAGAGATGAAAGTACTCTAAGAATGCTTGTTGATTGAATAATTAAACTGCTTGGTCTTATAATCTGTCCATGGGATTTTCAGGCAAGAATACAGGAATGAGTTTCCCATTTCCTCCTCCAGGGGATCTTCCCAACCCAGGTATCAAAACTGTCTTTTGTGTCTCTTGCATTGCAGGCGATTCTTCACCTGCTGAGCCATCAGGATAACCCTGTACTCAACTACAGAATATTGCTCAATTCAGTTCAGTTCAGTCGCTCAGTCTACGACATGCAGGGAGACCGGTGCTTGATAGGATGTTTAGTAACAGTCTTGGCCTCTACTCACTGATGCCAGTAACACCATCCCCCCGCACCCCCCGCATTGCGGGAATCAAAAATGTCTCCAGACACTGCCCAACGTCCCCTGGGGGCAAACCCTTCTCAAGTTGGGAATCAGCGCTCTATCACTGCTCCAGGCCTGCAGACAGCGCCCAGGGAGCTGACAGACACAGAGGACTCGTGTTTCCCACCCCCAGCATGATGCTGAGACAGCAGCCAGGGGAAACCCTTCTCCCTGCCTCCTCTGAGGCGAGTGCACCAGAAGGCCAGCAGTAGAGGAAATACTAGGTGATGAAAATCAGGCAGATGTCTTGAACACAAATGCAGCCTGAGATGTGGGCCCCAGCCTTGTCGGTATTCAACAGGAGAAACCATTTTACCATTGTGCTGGGGATGGACTCGGTTTTTAATGATCTCCTCTCACCCTCCTCCACCACAAGGGCATGAAAGCATCTACACGTTCTATCAGGAGCAGGGGATCCATCAGTAGCAGTTTCACCTGAAATCCGGCTTGCAGCATCTGCTTCTGCTCCTTATTATGAACAAGGCTGGGATTTGTTCATATCTCCACAGCCAGTTCAAAGGGCTCTTCAGAGTGGGCTCTGCCATGCATTCCCAGGGCCATGTATCAGGGTGAGAAGGGGTGCAGCTCCTGTCCCCCCAACCTGGGTCAGCTGCTGACCTCTCACACCGGGTTCCCTGACAAACTCAGGAGGGATAATAGAAACCCTCCTCCCTCTTGGGGCTCTTGCAGGCATCATCTTACCTGTGTTGACTCAGTACTTGCACATATCTTGGCATGCTAAGCTTCTATCATATTCTTTCTTTACCAAAAAGTCACTAATAGCCAAAGCTGGCAAGGGTGTAATAAAACATACCTTCCATAATACTGGGGGTCGAGTCACTACAACATGGTAACATACATCAGTGACCTTGAAAATGCATGCCCTTACACCATTTATTTCTACTTCTGGGAATACATGGTAAGGAAATCTAACTGCTGAAAGGCTCATATACTCAAACATTCATCATATACTTATTTAGATTAAGGAATACTGGAAACAGCTAAGTGTTTACCGTCAGATATTTTAGTTTGGTATATTGCAGTATAGATAGTCAGTGGACTTATACCATTTAAGTGTCATTTACAAAGAACAGCATCATGGTATACTAAAATGATCATGCTAACAAAATGTTCGTGCTGTGTCATTACATGAAAAAGAGAGAGAGAGAGAGAAAACCAAGTCATATTCACAGGATGGTATATCAACCACGAACACAGAAATTTTGACAGTAAGACTTTGGGAAGTTAACAGCAACTGCATATGGGAAGGAAGTAAATTATTTCTCTTCTGTTCAGCTTCAGAAGAGATTGCTCTTCTCTTCAGCTAATTCCTCTTTCCAAATTAGCTCTCAACGAGGAAAAGAACAATTTAAAGTCAAAAGAACAAAACTCACAACTAGAGCATAAATATATCTCCTTCTTATTCCCTTTAACCTAGTTTCCCCTCAGGGTTACAAAAGAACAAGTGATGATTTGAT
This sequence comes from Oreotragus oreotragus, assembly GCA_006410675.1. Lineage (NCBI taxonomy): Eukaryota > Metazoa > Chordata > Mammalia > Artiodactyla > Bovidae > Oreotragus > Oreotragus oreotragus. Next base: position 211,614 of record SJYX01002020.1, read on the forward strand.
TCAGGCACATATTGTGAAATGATTACCAACTACAATAGATCACCTCACAAAATTACCACTTTGATGCTGTTGTTATAGTGAGAACATTTAAGGTCCACTCTCCTAACAGCAACAGCGGCCCACTCCAGTGCTCTTGCCTGGAGAATCCCACGGACAGGGGAGCCTGGTGGGCTGCAGTCCATGGGGTCACTAAGAGTCAGACACGAGGGAGCGACTTCACTTTGCCTTTTCACTTTCATGCATTGGAGAGGGAAATGGCAACCCACTCCAGTGTTCTTGCCTGGAGAATCCCAGGGACGGGGGAGCCTGGTGGGCTGCCGTCTGTGGGGTCGCAGAGTCGGACACGACTGAAGCGACTCAGCCGCAGCAGCTCCTAACAACGTTCAAGCATACAGTGTAGTATTTTTAACTAGAGTCGCCATGCTACACATGAGATTCCCAGAATGTATTCGCCTCATACCTGGAAATTTGTACTCTTTGACCAACAGCTCCTTATTTCCTCGGCCCCCTGGGAAACATCACTTTCCTCTCTGTTTCTCTGAGTCTGGCTTTTTTAGACTCCACATAAATGATGCCATACAGTAATCTTCTTTCTCTGACTTATATCACTTAGCGTAATACCTCTGAGGTTCATCTATAGTCTCACAAACTGCAGAATTTCCTTCTTGTTCGTGGTTGAATAATATTCCATTGTGTATATATCGCACAGTTTCCTTATTCATTCCTGTGTCTAGGGTACCAGGGTGGTTTTCACGTCTTGGCTATTGCAGATAATGCTGCAGTGAACAGAGCAGTGCAGACACCTCTTCAAGACACCAACTTCATTTTTTTCAGATATATACTCAGAGATGGGGTCGCTAGAGCATGTAATAGTTCAACTTTTAATTTTTTGAAGAACCTTCACACTTCATGTTCTTCATAGTGGCTGCACCAATTTTCAACAACAACACTGAGCAAGGGCTCCCTTTTCTCCACATCCTTGCCAACACTAGTTATCACTCATGGTTGTGTTAGCGGCCATTCTAATGGGTAAGAGCTTCCCCAGTGGCTCAGCAGTAAACAATCTGCCTGCAGTTCAGGAGATGTGAAAGATGCAGGTTGGATCCCTGAGTGGGGAAGATCCCCTAGAGAAAGAAATGGCAATCCATTCCAGTATTCTTGCCTAGGAAATCCCATGGACAGAGGAGCCTGGCAGGCTATAGTCCATGGGGTCACAGACAGACATGACTGAGTGCACATGTGCGCACACACACACACACACTCCAACAGGTGTCAGGTGACAGCACATTGTGGTTTTGATTTACCGGATCAATTCCCAGATAATTAGTGAGATTGAGCGTCTTTTCATGTACCTCTTGGCCATTTGTATTTCTGCTTTAGAAAAATGGCTATTCAGGTCCTTTTCTGTTTTTATTTGGATTTATTTTTTGGCTATTGAGTTATATGAGTTCCTTATATATTTTGGATATTAATCCCTTATCAGATTGAAGGTCAACAAGTATTTTCTCCCATTCTGTAGGTTGCCTTTTCATTTTATTGATTGTTTCTTTTGTTACAGAAGCATTTTAGTTTGATATAGTCCCATTTGTTGATTTTTTCAAGCTTACACTTTGGGTGTCACATTCCAAAATCACTGCCAAGACCAACGTTAAGGAGCTTTCTCCCCTGTGGTTTCTTTCAGGGGTTTTTACAGTTTCAGACCTTATGTTTAAGTCCTCAATCTATTTCTAGTTAATTTTTGTGAGTGGTGTAAGATAGGGATCCAACTTCATTTTTTTTGCATGTGAATACTCAGTTTTCCCAACACCATTTATTGAAGAGACTATTTTTCCAATTGAGTCACCCTAGTTTATTTTTATCCTTAGCACTTAAAAACCAACTATTGTACCTCAGTCTGCATACTGTTTTTCTCCCTCAACTAGAATAGAGGCTCCATAAGGGTAGACAAGTACTTGTTACATAATTGATGCTTAATACATTTTGGTTGAATTGGATTATTATGAGTTAGAGACAAAAATGTTGCTCCCAGTTAACTAATGGAGGCAGAGTAACTGGCAGAACTATTTTGGAAAACTATGTAGTCACATCTCTAAATACTGAACATTCACCTATCTTATGAGCAACGGATTCCACAACTAGGTATGCGTCTGAAAAAACGTACACATAGATGCGCCAGAAGACATGTCCAAGAGATTGCTACTCTGTAAGTAAAAACCCAGAAATTATCCAAGTGTTCCTTCACACAAGAAGAGGTAAGTTGTGGAATATCCACACGGCAATGAGAATGAACCAACCACAGTCACAAACAACAATGTATCACAAACTTAATACTGAGTAAAAGAAGCTGGACACACACACACAAATACCTTCTTATGATGCCACTGATAAAAGTATAAAAGCAGTCAAAACTAACCTTACAGTTGTAACTCAGGAGAGCTCTCCCCTGGAGGGGGGAACAGTGAGTACAGGAGTCATAGATGGGCTTTTCAGAAGCTGGTAACATCCTGTCCCCTGACTGGGCTGCTGGGTGGATGGTGTGTGAAAGTGCAACAGATATGACTGGAACCCTCGCTCTCTCTGCATATCTTCCACTCCAGTAAAACACACTCTCCACCCATGCCAGGCTGTTAAAGATCAGGACTTTTCTGCAACTCTCTTTCCACTTGCTACTGGCCTTGACCTGGAGCCCTGATAATGTTCAACTCTCTGGACTTCAGCCTCCATACACTTTCAGTCCGGTATCACCTAAATGCTCCACCTCAGCTGTACAGACCACACCCTTCTGCTGTCAGCATCTGGGTCCTAAACTCAGGTAAATAGCAGGAACCACCATCTGTGTCAGTAACAGTTGAAATAAGTTCAAGGGGCTTGACCACCAGACAGGTTCAGAGATAGAGTCTTATGTGACTTTCTCCCAGGCCCCAAGGCCTCTGGACGTCCAGCTTGCCCAGATTTCTCTTGTCCCTTTGTAGACCAGGCCTTTCCCTTTGCAGAGGAATCCTTAATAGGTTTCCCTGGCCACCAAGCACCTCTGTTTCTTCTCTTGATCTCAGACAAGACTGTGGATGCCAGAGGAGAGAGAGGATATTTTGCTACCTGCTACACCTAATTGCCCAGCATAGTGCTTAGTACACAGAAGCCTGGACAGTGAGTATCTGTGGTATGAAAACATGAATGAACAAAGTACTGAAGCTGTGCACCAGGCTAGAAAGGTACGGATCTATCTAGGTTCAGGATGACCACAGGGGGAAAAAAAAAAAGATTTTTTTTTAAAGCACATGCAAAGGTCTTTCTGAGGAGGAAGGAATTTTTAAACCAATTTCATCTTATTTTTTTAAAAAAATTACCTAATACCAGGAAAGACAGCATGATTTTATCTTCACCATGGACAGCATTTTCTCTTTCACTCCTTTCACCTCATTCAAGATGGCTGGTCAAAGGTTACAGACCGGTAGAGTCACAGCAAGGCTAGCAAGCTCAGGTGGGAAGTGATGCCTTTGTGGGATGAAAGTACTGGACACCAACCAACCAAGCCCACCAAAGCCACAGAGGAATGCAACATGTCCAGCGAGTACAGAAACACCTGGAAACTACCCAATTATCCCTTAACAATGGGATGACTGAAACACTCCAACTAGCCACTCAAGTCTGTTCAATACACTGAACTATTTTCTTCCTCTTGGCAATAGTTTTGTCAATTTTCAGTGCCATTAATTAGAGGAAACTCAGCCAACACTGAGTCAAGCAAAGTTCCAGAGTTTGCTCAGCGGGCCCCAAGGAATTACTGCTATGTCTTCTTGATTCTCATAAATTTTCCAAACTTTGACTAGCCTTCACTCTTATTGTTCTCTGATCTTTCCAAAATGATCTGATCAATCAAGCAAGAAGATTCACTACACCAGGAAGAGAGTTGCAGGTAGTACCACTGTCCAGGCCTTCTCTGTGTTCTCCACTGACAGTATAGTCTACCCTCTATAGCCATGGATGCAGAAGCCTTGGATGTGGTGGGGGGAACTTGTACTAGGCCGTTTTACATAAGGAACTAGAGCATCCTTGGGGTTAGGTATCCACAGGGGTTCTGGAACCAACCCTATGCTGATATTGAAGGACAACAATATCTGCATCTCTGTGCCTAGAGTAAGCATTGTTTATTACCTCCACCACCTTCAATACCCACTTCTCCATAAACCAATGCCACTGTCAGAGTCAATGGCGTCAATGTCCTCCTGTTTATCTGTGCACGAAACATCATCAGGCCTGCTAGAGAAGATGCAAAGTCAGACCAGAGTTGGCTGTGATTAGCCCCCTTGGAGAGAGGAAATTTGCTGAGATCATCAGCTCAGACTTTGTCATGGGAAAGGTCCCACCTCAGTTCCACTGAACTCACGTGCATAAGCAGCCCTGATGCTCTAGGAGTGGGGACAAGTCAAACGTCACCCCACTCTAGGAACAGCTCATGACAAGGTTTCGGCTGAGACCCACGTACATACATACACCAGAAAGCAAGCCCTTTCTTTCTACTGATGTCAACGATAGCATTTTTGGCCTCAAGGGAAAATACAGTACTCACAATAATTTACTCTGCATCTTCAAATGCTCATTTTGTCTAAAATCGTATTATTCATTAGTGCTAGTGGTATTGGCTATTGTGGATAAATAATAATGCCTCACCGTTTTCCTGAAAATACAGTCTGAGAACTACCTGCATCAGAATCACCTGGATTGCTTATTTTAAATGCAGGTTCCTGGATGCCACTCTTGACCTATTTAAGACTGCTCTGGCTGAGATCTGCATTTTAAACAAGCCAGTGATTTTTTTTTCAAGATTATAAAGATGTAAGTAATTCTGAGAACCACTGCTCTAACACCTTTCTCTGGACATCCTTCTTTTTGCCTTAGCCATGAAGCATCATCAGCAACTTGGCCTGGCCCTTCTTAGAACTCAGAGTGATTCCACTTACATGGTGGAACAGTAAAGGCAGAGCTACAATAGGAAAGTGGAGCCTTTTGCTCTCTGCCTGTTTTCTCCATGTTTTATCTCTGCAAAGATTGCCTGGAACACCAGAAGTAAGTTCTACTTCCCTGCTTCAATTATAGGCATCGATGGACTTTGCATAAATTCCTGCTCACCCACCACATAATTATGCTGGGGAATGTTGACGGTGTCTTCTGTAGTGTGACATGTCACAGATCACACAAGAAGGGTTTACAAAGTATTACAACAAAATGTATAACATGTTTTTCTGTCCTTCCTTCCCCACTGCACCAAAGAAATCTTGGCCCTAAATGATAAAGGGAGAGGGCTTCCTGAGGGACATATTTGCACAGAATCCTAAGAATAGCAACCCAATCGAGTTAATTTGGACATCAGTGCTATCCTTCCAGGAGCATCCCCAGTAATTGGCATCACTAGTCTGTGAACACACCTTACTTCTGGCCCCAAGATAAATCAACATCCTCACATCTGTCACGAGGACACTGGAAGGACCCAGAGCCGGGGGCGATGACGCCTCATACTGTTCAGCACTTCAACTGCAGGTAAGTCTGAACTCTGACACTTGTGGGTGGAAATTTTGGTTCCCATCCTTAGCTTCCAAGTTTGGTGCCCAGTTGGTTCTCAGAAAAGGGAGGGAGGGATGGGCAGGAAGTCAAGGAACAGTCCATAGAATACCAGTCTCATTTTTCAATTAGAAACTTCACAAATCTCTCTATCCAAGAAATTCTATCTCACCCTGATTTCTAAAGAGCAGCGAGAACTAGAGGAGTTCTAAAGCCCAGGACTCTTGACCACAGAGGGAAGGAGAAACTCATGGGCCCCAGACCCCAGAGGAGGAGGAAGAAATTTTTTAAAGGGAGAGGCAGGGCAAGGACAATTTACACAACAGAGGTGGCTATGACAGGACCTACAATCAGAAAAGAATTAACTTTTAAAAAACCATACAGAACTGAAGACAGCCTTCCAGCCAGCAAGGTATGAAGTAAAGACAGGCTCAAGGAAAATGGAACCAATTTCCCCAACATTTCTCTAAGACATGAGACAGAAAGCAACATCTACAGCTGTGTGCCAGCAACTCACTTATGCTTCCAGGACATAAGTTAAAAGTGACCCTCGGAAATTATATCAGAATCACAGGTAATTATATCAGGCACTGAAAGATCACAAGGATCTATCTACTTTGTGCCAGAAGCTCACTCCATGCTCCCAAACCCCCCCAGGAGGTGTGATCACTAGTTTTGCAGATGAGGACAACGATGCTGCAGCCAAGACCCAAGCTCATCCACGACAAGACTGGAAGGTGAGCCCAAGCTCAGAGGGGCCTCTTCACCATGAAGAGCATTCCGCAGGGTCAGGGACCATACTCAGATTGTGAGGGGGGCATTGAGCTTCTCAGTCAAGCTCCCCTGCCTCTCCACAGCATGCCTATCAGTCTGTACCCATCATCATGGTCAATTACTAACAGAATGAGAGACACAAGTCCAAGGCCAGCATGGCGTCCTGGGGCCAGCCCTCTACAAGGAACATCTGCTTCCTTGTCGTGGAAGTGTGCAAAATCCTGGTACAGAAGAGTTCGTGCCTTCATTCCTTCATTCACTCAAATTCATTCAAATATTCACTAAGCAGATTTCTGCACTGGGCTCAATGGTAAAGGTCTGGGAACAAAGAGCTTTGTACATCAGGATATCCTAAAAGGGTTAAAAAGTTGTAAGGTCCTACTTAGAGATGGGGGTTAGACTGAAAGAAAAAAAATAAATAAAAAGATGTTTTTCAATGTGTGTGTAACCTAGAATCTTCACATACCAAAAAATCTGCAACAGTAATTCTACGGGCTTTCCTTTCCCAGAGATTCATCAAGAGGTGTGCTTGAGTAATAGTTCAAATCAATAAAATGCTAACAGACCGCCTACTGCATGCAAGGCATGATAAAACTAAGGCTCTTATTTCAGGAAGAATGAAACTACGGATGAAGCTAAAACATAAATACATACAACCATAAATTGAGGAATAATGCATATATAACAGGAGTTGTTAATACTAATAAAATTAATAGCCTCCACTTAGTATTAAGCCAGACACTTTGCTAACAGCTTCACTAGCATTAGCCAATTTATCCTCCCCATGCCAACCAAGTGGGGCTGATCAACACAGTGGACCCCTGTGATGTCTGCCCACAAGGCATCCATTTCCCCTTAAGAAACTACCCTTCAACCCTACTTCAACCATGTAACCTGATGGAGTGCCCACCACCCAGGTCCCAGGTCCCACTCCAGGGATGGGCATGTACCCAAGACTGGCCAGTTAACACATATGCCATCAATGTGGCCACAGTGATCAACCGGGGTACAACACAGGTAAACCTGACAAGTCTCAATTCTGGGACGTTTGTGGCAATACTGAGACATGAAAACTACAGTATCTTCAGCTCAGTCGCTCAGTCGTGTCC
>SJYX01002021.1:4883-15145 GCA_006410675.1 Oreotragus oreotragus
TATTTGGAGTCTTCAGTATTTTTATAAAAAATTAAAGAGTTATTTGTTTTAATTCTGTGAAAAATGGAGGAGCCGGGTGGGCTACAGTCCATGGCATCACCGAGAGTCAGACAAGACTGAGTGACTAACACACACACAAACCTAATCTAAACGAAATATTTGAAAGGTCATCTTTAAATATAATAAAAGATTCTATAGGAAAGGGAAAATCACAGTTGGAAAGGAAAATATATAAAAGGATTGAATATCACTTAAATAAGCCAGTACATAGTTTGTATAGTACAAAAAACAAACTAAAGATTTTATAAAAGTGATTATAAATAAAATTAACAGCAAAAAGATAAACATGAAGATGTAAATAGGATGTTGAAATCATAAAATGTGGGAGAGAGGAGTAAAAATGTAAATTTTTTAGAATGTGTTTGAACTGTACGACTAAAAGGCTAAAGCAAGTAGATATAGTTTGGGTTAACAAGTGAAAATCATGGTTACCACAAATCAGAAACAGAATAGTTATACAAAAAACAGAAAGGAACTCAGCCATAATACAAAAGAAGACCTTCCAACCACAAAAGGAAAAACAAAGAAGAAATGAATAAATAACTACAGAATCAACTGAAAATAAGGTTTAAGATGACAATAAATACATACCTATCAATAATTGCTTTCAATGTTAATGCACTAAATGTTCTTATCAAATGTCATAGATAAGACACGTTGAATGAGAAAACAAGAATCTATAATGCAAGATACAAGAGATGCAAGGGATAATGACACAAAGTGACTGAAAGTGAGGGGATGGAAAAACATTTTATGCAAATAGAAATGATAAGAAAATGAGGGTGGCAATCTTCACATCACAGAAAATAGTCTTTCAAACCAAGTCTATAACAGAAGACAAGAGAATTATATAATGATAAAAGGATCAGTATTGAAAGAGGATATGATACTTGTTAAGATATATGCACCTAAATATACAAAACAAATACTGAGAGATGTTAAGATAGGAATTGACTATTATAGATTAATAGTAGGACTTTTTACACCTCTCTCTCACTGATGGAAAGACCTTGCAGACAGAAAATCAGAAAGGCAACAGCCATCCTAGATGACACAGTGGACCATTTGAACTTAATTGATAACTATAGGACATCTGGATAAAGCAGAATACATTTTTCTTTCATGCTCACATGGAAAATTTTCTAGGTTACACTATATATTAGGTCACAAAAGAAGTCTCAACATATTTAAGAGGGTAGAACTTATTTCAAATATCTTTTCTAACCACAATATTATGAAACTAGAAATCAACCACAGAAAGAAAAATGAGAAATAAAGCTATCACATGGAAACTAAACAATCTGTTACTAAAAAAACACACAAAAGCCCAGAAGGTCAATGATGAAATCAAAGTGAAAATCAGAAAATGCCTTGAGACAAAAGGCAATAAAAGCATAACCTTACAAAAATCTGTGGGATGTAGCAAAAGTTAATCTAAGAGGGAAGTTTATAGCCATACAGGCCTTCCTTCAGAAAAAAGAAAATTCTCAAATAGAAAACCTAACCCACCATCTAAAAAAATAGAATAAGAACAAAACCCCCAAAGTCAGTAGAAGGAAGGAAGAATAAAGATGAGAGAGGAAATAAGTAAAATAGAGATTAAGATAAATAGAAAAAGATCAATAAAACTGAGAACTGATTTTGAAAGGATAAACAAAATAGACAATCTTCGGCCAGGCTCACCAAGAAGAAAAGAGAGAGCACAAAAACAAGCAAAATAAGAAATGAAAGAGGAGAGATAACAACCAATACTGCAGAAATATAAAATATAAGAAGAAAATATTATGAACAGTTATGTCAACAAAATGGAAAACTTAGATGAAATGGGCAAGTTTGTGGAAACATCCAGCCTGCCGTAATTGAGTCAACAAGGAACAGATAATTTGAATAGAAGTAGAAGTGAAATAGAGTCTGTAACAAAATCTCCCTGCCAACAAAATTCCAGGACTGGACAGCTTTAGTGGAAAATCCTATAAAAGTTATAAGGAACTTATTTGTATCCTATTCAAACTATTCAAAAAGATTGAAGAGGAGAGAACACTCAAATTCACTTTAGGAAGCCATTAACCTGATACATTACAAAAAAGGAAAGACTGATATATTTGATGAATATATATGCAAAAATCCTGAACAAAATATCAGAAAACCAAATCTAACAATTTTACAAAGCCTTAGTCAAGTTGGGTTCATTCCTGTGCCAAAAGGATGGTTCAATAGATGGAAATAAATCCATGTGATACAGCACATGGATTGATTATATAATTATCTCAATAGACACATAAAGAGCATTTGATGAAATTCAACATCCATTCCTGATAACTTTCACCAAAGTAGGTATAGCACAAACATATCTCAACATAAAAAAAGCTATTTATGACAGTCCCATAAGTAAGTAAGTAAGTAAAGTCACTCAGTCGTGTCCGACTCTTTGTGACCCTGTGGACTGCAGCTCAACCAGCTCCTCAGTCCATGGGATTCTCCAAGCAAGAATACTGGAGTGGGTTGCCATTTCCTTCTCCAGGGGACAGTCCCATAGGCAACATTAATATTTAGTGGTGAAAAACTGAAAGCTTCCTGATAAATTTAAGAAAAGACAAAGATGCACACTTTCCACTTCTATTTATAGTAGAATTGGAAGTCCTAGCCACAGCAATCAGGCCAAAAAAAAAAGAAATACAAGATAGTCAGTTTGGATGGGAAGAGGTGACTATTGCCAGATGATATGATGTTCTGCATATAGAGAACCATAAAGACTCCATACAAAAACTGTTTAAAGTAACAATTCAGCAAGGTAGCAGGATATGATTCATATATAGAATTTGTGCATTCCTTTATACTAGCAATACAATATCAGAATGAGTGAGTAAATTAATCCTGTTTAAAATCCCAACAGAAAATACCTAGGAATATGCTTAACCGAGGAACTGAAGATCTATAAATGCTGAAAATTATAAAACATTGTTAAAATAAATTGAAAATGATTCAAAGAAATAAAAAGATATTTTTGATTGGAAGAATTAATATTGTTAAAATGGCCATGCTGTCCAAAGCAATCTACAGTTTTAATGTGATCTCTCTGAAAATATGCATAGCATTTTTCTCAGAACTAAACAAATAATCCTAAAGTTTACATGTAACCACAAATATCCAGAATTGCCAAAGCAGTCCTCAGGAAAAGCAGAAAGCAGGAGGCATAACCAAAGCTACAGTAATCAAAACAACATGGTATTGGCACAAAAACAGACATATAGATCAATGAAACAGAATACAGATCACAGAAATAAACCCACACACATATGGTCAATCTACAACAAAGAAGGAAAGAATACAATGGAGAAAAGATAGTGTCTTTAGCAAGTGGTATTGGGAAAGCTGGACAGCTGAGTGAGTTAAGGAAATTAGAATACTCACACCATATTCAAAAGTAAACTCAAAATTCTTCAAAAACCTAAGTATAAAACATGCATGTATGCTAAATCTCTTCAACTGTACCTGACTCATTGTGATCACATGGACTATAGCCTGCCAGGCTCCTCTGTCCATGGCATTCCCCAGGCAAGAATACTGGAGTGGGCCATGCCCTCCTCCAGGGGATCTTCCTGACCCAGGGATTGAACTGTGTCTCTTAACATCTCCTGTATTGGTGGGTGGGTTCTTTGCCACTAGCACCATGAAGGAAGCCTGTAAATATCATAGATGGCAGCATAAAACTCCAAAAAGAAAACAGAGACAAAACATTCTGGCACATAAATCATAGCAGTATTTTCTTGGGCCAGTCTCTGAAAGCAAAAGAAATAAAAGCAAAATAAATGGAAACTAATTAAATGAAAAGCTTTTTTTGCACAGTGAAGGAAACAACAAGACAAAAAACCAAACTGTGCTATTGGAGAAACTATTTGCAAATGATGACAAGTGGTTAATATCAAAAATAAACAGCGTCTACAACTCTATCAAAAAAGAAACAATCCAATGAAAAAATGTCCAGAGGATTTCAATAATTTTTTCCAAAGAAGATGTACAAATGGCCAACAGGCACATGAAAAGATTGTCAGCATTGCTAATTATTAGCGAAAATAAAATCAAAACCACAGTGAGGTATCACTTCACACTGGTCAGAAAGGCTACCATCAAAATGTCTACAAATAATAAATGCTGGAGATGATGCCGAAAAAAAAAAAAAAAAGAACCTTTCTACACAGTTGTTGGAATGTAATTTGGTACAGCCATTATGGAGAGCAGTATGAAGTTTCCTTAAAAAAGTAGAAATAGGTTACTATATTATCCTGTAATCCCACTCCAGGGCATATATTTAAAGAAATCTATAATTCAAAAAGATAGATGCACCTGTGTTCATAGCAGCACTATTTATAATAGCCAGTACAAGGAAACAACCAATCAACAGATGATTGATTTTTAGAGAAGTGATAAATGTCATTGGGTATATACATACATGTATACACGTATACATATATGTAATGGAATATTCTCAGCCATGAAGAGTGCGATATTGCCATTTGCAGCAAGATGGCTGGACCTAATGAATTTCATACTAATGAAGTAGTTAGAGAGAACAAATAGTATTATGATTATCACTTATGTGTACAATATGAACAAATATACAAATGAATTCATGTAGAAAGCAAAAACTATTATAATTCATTTGCTTAGTCATGTCTGATTCTTTGTGACCACATGGACTACAGCAACCAGGCTTCCCTTTCCTTCCCCATCTCCTGGAGTTTGCTCAAACTCATGACTATTGAGTCAATGATGCCATCCAACCGTCTCATCCTCTGTTGCCCCCATTCTTCTCCTGCCCTCAGTCTTTCCCACTATCAGAGTCTTTTCCATTGAGTTGGCTTTTCTCATCAGGTGACCAAAAGTTTGGAGCTTCAGCTTCAGCATCAGTCCTTCCAGTGAATATTCAGGACTGATTTCCTTTAGGATTGACTAGTTTGGTCTCCTTGCTGTCCAAGAGACACTCAAGAGTCTTCTACAGCACCACAATTTGAAAGCATCAATTCTTCAGTGCTCAGCCTTCCTTACGGTCCAACTTTTACATCTGTACGTAACTGCTGGAAAAACCATAGCTTTGATTATATGGACCTTTGTTGGCAAAGTGGTGTTTCTGCTTTTAAATATGCTGTCTATATTTGTCATAGGTTTTCTCCAAGGAGCAAGCTTCTTTTAATTTCATGGCTGCAGTCACTGTCCACAGTGACTTTTGAAGACCAAGAAAATGAAGTCTGTCACTGTTTCCATTTTTTTCCCATCTATTTGCCATGAAGTGATGGGATTGGATGTCATGAGCTTAGTTGTCTGAATGTTGAGTTTTAAGCCAGCTTTTTCACTCTCCTTTTTCACTTTCATCAAGAGGCTTTTTATTTCCTCTTTGCTTTCTGCCATTAGGGTGGTGTCATCTGCATATCTGAGGTAGTTGATATTTCTCCTGGCAGTCTTGGTTCCAGAGGACTGGGGAAACAAACTCTTGGAGGACACAAACAAAACCTTGTGCACACCAGGACCCAAGGGAAGGGAGCGTGACTTTACAAGAGATTGAACCAGACTTGCCTGTGAGTGTCTAAGAGTCTCCAGCAGAGGCCTGGGTTGACAGTGGCCTGCCATGGGGTCAGGGCCATTGGACACAACAGTCCTGGGAGTCGGGACATGCCGGCTTAAGTCCTTTTGAAGGAGGTCACCATTACCACCATTACCCCTACCATAGTTTGGGCTGAGGCAAACTATGGGAGGGAACACAAGCCCACCCATCAACAGAAAATTGGATTAAAGATTTACTGAGTATGGTCCTGTCTGTCAGAGCAATACCCAGATTCCCCCCCAGTCAGTCCCTCCCATGAGGAAGCTTCCACAAGACTCTTATCCTTATTCATCGGTGGGCAGACAGTATGAAAACCAAAATCACAGAAAACTAAGAAACTGATCACATGGATCACAGCCTTGTCTAAATCACGGAACCACGCTGTATAGGTCACCCAAGATGGACGGGTTATAGTGAAGCATTCTGACAAAATGGACAGGTTATAGTGGAGCATTCTGACAAAATGTGGTCCAGTGGATAAGGGAATGGCAAACCACTTCAGTTTTCTTGCTTTGAGAATCCCATTAACAGTATGAAAAGGCAAAAAGATGACCCTGAAAGGTGACTCCATGTTGATAGGTGCCCAATATGCTACTGGAGAACAGTGGAGAAATAGCTCTAGAAAGAATGAAGAGGCTGAGCCAACTGAAAACAAAGTCCAGTTGAGGATGTAACTGGTGATGGAAATAACGTCCGATTCTGTAAAGAACATTATCCCATAGGAACTTGGAATGTTAGGTCCATGAATCAAGGTCCATTTGAAGTGGTCAAGAGGAGATGGCAAGAGTGAACACTGATATCTTAGGAATCAGTGAACTAAAATGTACCGGAATGGGCGAATTTGATTCAGATGACCATTATATCTACTATTGTGGGAAAGAATCCCTTAGAAGAAATGGAGTAGCTCTCATAGTCAACAAAAGAGTCTGAAATAAAGTACTTGGGTGCAGCTTCAAAAGTGACAGAATAATCTCTGTTCATTTCCAAGGCAAACCATCCAGTATCACAGCAATCTAAGTCTGTGCCCCAACCACCAATGCCAAAGAAGCTGAAGTTGAATGGATATGTAAAGACCTACTTGACTTTCTAGAACTAAGAACAACAACAACAGCAAAAAATGCCCTTTTCATCATAGGGACTGGAATGCAAGTGTATGAAGTCAAGAGAAACCTGGAGTAACAGGCAAGTTTGGCTTGGAGTACAAAGTGAAGTAGGGCAAAGGCTAACAGAGTTTTGCAAAAGAATGCACTGGTCATAGCAAACACCCTCTTCCAACAACACAAGAGACGACTCTACACATGGACATTCATGAGATGGTCAATACCAAAATCAGGTTTATTATATTCTTTGCAGCTGAAGTTGGAGAATTTGTGTACAGTTAGCAAGAACAAGACCAGGATCTGACTGTGGCTCAGATCATGAGCTCCTTATTGCAAAATTCAGACTTTAGATAGAAATAAGTAGGAGAAACTAGTATACCATTCAGATATGACCTAAATCAAATTCCTATGATTATACAATGGAAGTGACAAATAGTTTCAAGAGATTAGATCAGATAGAGTGCCCCAAGAACTTTGGATGGAGGTTGTAACATTGTACAGGAGGCGATGATCAAAACCATCCTCAAGAAAAAGGAAAAGGCAACATGGCTGCCTGAGGAGGCCTTACAAATAGCTGAGAAAAAAAGAGAAGCAAAAGGCAAAAGAGAAAAAGAAAGGTATATTCATGTGAATGCAGAATTCCAAAGAATAGCAAGGAGAGATAAGAAAGCCTTCCTAGGTGATCAATACAAAGAAATAGAGGAGAATAATAGACTGGGAAAGACTAGAAATCTATTCAAGAAAATTACAGATACCAAGGGAACATTTCTTGCAAAGATGGGCACAATTAAAGACAGAAATGGTATGGAACTAACAGAAGCAGGAGATATTAAGAAGAGGTTGCAAGAACACACAGAAGAACTATACAAAAAAGATCTTAATAACCCAGGTAACCACAGTGGTGTGATCACTCACCTAGAGCCAGACATCCTGGAGTGCACAGTCAAATGGGCCTTAGGAAGCATCACCACAAACAAGGTTAGTGGAGTTGATGGAATTCCAGCTGAGCTATTTCAAATCCTAAAAGGTGATGCTTTGAAAGTACTAAACTCAATATGCCAGCAAATTTGGAAAAACTCAGGAGTGGCCAGAGAACTTGTTCCTAATTGGGAAAGGAGTATGTCAGGGGTGTATATGGTCACCCTATTTAACTTATATGCAGAATAAATCATGCAAAATGCCAGGCTGAATGAAGCACAGGCTGGAATTAAGATTGCCAGAATTAATATCAATAGCCTCAGATATGAACATGACACCACCCTTATGGCAGAAAGTGAAGAAGAACTAAAGAATCTCTTGATGAAAGTGGAAAATGAGAGTGAAAAGGCTGGCTTAAAGCTCAACATTCAGAAACCTAAGATCATGGCAACTGGTCCCATCACTTTATGGCAAACAGATGGAGAAACAATGGAAACAGTGACAGACTTTGTTTTCTTGGGCTTCAGATTCATGGCAGATGGTGACTCTAGCCATGAAATTAAAAGACACTTGCTTCTTGGAAGAAAAACTATGACCAACCTAGACAGTATATTAAAAAGAAGAGACATTACTTTGCCAAAAAGGTCCATCTAGTCAAAACTATGTTTTTTTCAGTAGTCATGTATGGATGTGAAACTTAGAGTATAAAGAAGGCTGAGTGCTGAAGAACTGATGCTTTTGAACTGTGATGTTGGAGAAGACTCTTGAGAGTCACTTGGACTGCAAGGAGATCAAACAAGTCAATCCTAAAGGAAATCAGCCCTGAATATTCATTGGAAAGACTGATGCTGAAGCTGAAGCTCCAATAGTTTGGCCAAGTGATGCAAAGACCTGAGTCATTAGAAAAGACCCTGAATCTGGGAAAGATTGATGGCAGGAGGAGAAGGGGATGACTGAGGATGAGATGGTTGGATGGCATCACAGACTTGATGGACATGAGTCTGAACAAGCTCTGGCAGTTGTTGATGGACAGGGAAGCCTGGGGTGCTGCCATCCATGGGGTCTCAAAGAGTTGGGACCCCAGCTCTAATAGTTGACTGAGGTACTGAACTGAGCTGAACTGGATCTTGGGTCCAGCTGGTACTTCATCCAGAGTACACTATGATGTACCCTGCACCTATGTTAAATAAGCAGGCTGACAATTTATTGCCTTGACATACTCTTTTTCCAGTTTTGAAATGGTCCCTTGTTCCATATCTGTTTCTAACTGTTGCTTCTTGCCCTGTGTAGAGATTTCCCAGAGGGCAAGTATGGTGGTCTTGTATTCCTGTCTCTAAAAATTTTCCACAGTTTTTTTTTTTTTTTTTTACGATGTTGTGATCTACACAGTCAAAGGCTTTTGTGCACAAAATGAAGCAAAAATAGGTGTTTTTCTGGAATACCCTTGCTTTTTCTATGATTCAAGAGATTTTTGGCAATTTGATATCTGGTTCCTCTGACTTTTCTAAATCCACCATGTACATCTGGACGTTCTCGGTTCATGTGCTATTGAAGTCTAGATTGAAGGATTTTGAGCATTGCCTTGGTAGCATGTGAAATAAGTGCAGTTATGTGGTAGTTTGAGGATTCTTTGGCATTGCCCTTCTTTGGGATTGAAATGAAAACTGACCTTTTCCAGTCCTGTGGCCACTGCTGCTGAGGTTTCCTAATTTGCTGACCTATTGAGTGCATCGATTTAGCAGCAGCATCTTTTAGGATTTTAAATAGCTCAGCTGGAACTGTGTTACCTCCACTAGCTTTTTTCCTAGTGATGTTTAATTTATGGTTACACAAGAACACAGGGAGGTAGGCAGACAAACTAGCAGCACGGGATTATCGGATATAAACGGAATTATGTAAAATTGATAAGCAGCACGTGTTTAGTGCATAGCATAGGGAGCTATGTTCAGTTTCTTATAATAATGTATAATGGTAAGTATGCGAGAGTTGGACTATGCTTTTGAACTGTGGTATTGGAGAAGACTCTTAAGAGTCCCTTGGACTGCAAGGAGATCCAACCAGTCCATTCTAAAGGAGATCAGCCTTGGGTGTTCTTTGCAAGGAATGATGCTTAAGCAGAAACTCCAGTATTTTGGCCACCTCATGGAAAGAGTTGACTCATTGGAAAAAACTCTGATGCTGGAAGGGATTGGGCAGGAGGAAAAGGGGACGACAGAGGATAAGATGGCTGGATGGCATCACCGACTCGATGGACGTGAGTTTGAGTGAACTCCGGGAGATGGTGATGGACAGGGAGGCCTGGCGTGCTGCAATTCATGGGGTGGCAAAGAGTCGGACACGACTGAGTTACTGAACTGAACTGAATCTGAAAAAAAAATATATATATCTGAATCACTCTGTTGTACACCTGAAACTTACACATATTGTAAATCAACTATACTTCACTAAAAACATATTCATTCCTCTAGTCCATGAACATAGAATATCTTTCCATTTATGTCTTCTTCATTTTATTTCATCAGTGTTTTATTTTTTATCACTGTAGAGCTTTTCATCTCCCTTATTTATTCTTGAATGTCCTTTTT
>SJYX01002022.1:0-13307 GCA_006410675.1 Oreotragus oreotragus
GACTTTTAGAGATAAACATTCACACTCGCTGGCAGAGGTATGTCATTTATAACTACAACTGCCTTCTAAGGAGAGTGAATTCTTTTAAATGAACTTTTTTGTCTGCTGGTCAGCTGACAGTAAATTTGGGAAAAGGAACTGTGGCCCGTGAGTTGCTCTTTATCAGTGAGGCAGTAGAATTTGGACACGATGTAAAAGGAAGGAAACAGGAGCAGAGAAGGGAGAAGCAGAATCAGATGAGATACTGACTGGGGTCTTGCTGACTGAAGGGCCAACAGAGAAGGGCTGGGACATGGGGGTGACAAAAAGCCCTGAGCTAACAGGAAGTGGTGACATCAAGAGGAAGTTGTTGGCTGTGCCATGTGAGAGGTGATGCTTTGCCCAGATTCTGAATGGATTCTTGTGGAAATCAATGAGGAAATGAGTTTCATGTTTGGATCAGAGCTGGGCAGAGCAAAGAAGGCACAGGTAGTAACAGGTCCAGAGGCAGAGGGACCAGGAGTTTATATGCTCAGGGATTCACGGGTATCTTGGGGAGGGCTTTGGACTTTCACATGTTATAGATAGTATCATATGCTTTAGACTCCCATATTCTATAGACTGGGGGTAATATGGGCTTAAACTAGTTTTACCTAGATCTGCAAAGTGTAAAGTAGAGTTCAAATGCACAAAACAGAATAAAATAAACAGGTGAAATAAGCTTGAAGCACATTCATTCATTCTTTCTTTTTTTTTTTTTTAGATAAAAGAAGTNGGGGGTAATATGGGCTTAAACTAGTTTTACCTAGATCTGCAAAGTGTAAAGTAGAGTTCAAATGCACAAAACAGAATAAAATAAACAGGTGAAATAAGCTTGAAGCACATTCATTCATTCTTTCTTTTTTTTTTTTTTAGATAAAAGAAGTTCAGAATGGGCAGTTTAGGGCAGTTGAGGTTGTCCCATGGTGTCTTCAGGGACCCAAGCTTCTAATTTTCTGTTCAACTATCCTAGAATTAGTAGGGCAGAAAATTTTAGACCTAAAATGGCTGCTAGGGCTCCAGCCATCATGTCTGTGTTCCAGAGCAGCAATAGAAGAAAGCAGAAGGCTAGTGAAGCTTACACCTTTCTTTATAAAGAGCTTCTTTCCAAATCTTCCCAACACATTTGCATACATCTCATTGGCCACACATGGCTACCAGGGATGCTGGGAAATAGTCATATAACCCCTCCTAGCTTAAGGAATCTGGGGTAGGTGGTCTTTATTCTGATGGAAACATGCTCAGTAAAAATCCAGAGTTATAAGCAGAAGGATAAAGAGAATTACTGGGAGACAACTGTCTACCATGTGTATTATACATAAACATATGTGAATATTTTTCTTTCTCAGTTGAATATATTTGATTACCTTGCATTATGAGCTTTTGGAAGATGGAACCCTATTCTTCCCAGTGGTGTTTTCTTTAAAATACGGATAGCAAATGCTCCCTAAAGGCACTTTTCTCTCTAACTCGTGCTCTGGACAGCTCATGGAAAAACATATTGGCAAAAACTTTCATGAAATTGCAGCTGAGACTGAAATGAGACAGGCTAACCTATGGTCAGGACTGTCGGGAGTAAGCCAGGGTCCTGACTTACTAGGGAGTTTGCCACTACATTTAAAAAATATGGATTCGTTAAATCTCCTCTGGGGATATTTTCATGGAAGAAGTGTAAATAAAACTCACTAAGCTTCAAGCTAACCATGAACAAAATGCTAAAAGTAGCTTCAAGGTACATGTGGAAGATGTAGTACATTGAAGCTACAGAATGATCTCAGAGGCAAAGTAGCTAAATATAAGGAGACCTTGAGAACTTGTCTTGAGCTGCTGCTGCTGCTGCTCCTGCTGCTGCTAAGTCACTTCAGTGGTGTCTGACTCTGTGTGACCCCACAGATGGCAGCCCACCAGGCTCCTCCATCCCTGGGATTCTCCAGGCAAGAATACTGGAGTGGGTTGCCATGTGTTGAGCTAAGTGTATACTATTTTATTGCATGAGCCCCAGATGCACACAATAAGTTCAGAGCAGTCTATTACAGGCTTCTTTGGAGTTCTGCATTCGGTTAGAAGGTTTCTCCTTGATATCCCCAGTCAGTGTGTCAAGAGTTAGTAGACAGAGAGTAAGGGAAGAGGAGAGAAGATCATGAAATTGCTTCAACAGTATCTGGCACAGAGCAAGATGCTTACAATGTTGCATCCAAATCCATACCCAAACTCCTGCCAAGAGCTTCCAAAGCGAAGGTGATGGAAGGGCAGCAAAGGGAGGGATGAATATACTTTAATAGATTTTTAAAAAATAAATAACCAGAATAAATATATCCATGAATGACCTTATGTTATGATAATATGGGCTTTTAGAGAAAAAGAAAGATACAAGGTGTTTTATTAAAGATGAAATTAGAGTTGAACAAAAATAGTAATCTTACTAAAAAAAACCACAATAGATCATATTATCCTGATGCTTACAAATCATCATGGCTCCCTATGGTCCACCAGATAAAGAGTGAATTCTTTGGAAGGGCTCACAATTCTTCTCATCGGTTTGAGACTTCATCCCTTCGGTCACAATTCTCATCACTTTCCCATGTGTCCTATGTTCTGCTAACATCAAATTACCGGTGTTGTGCCTACACATGCCCAGCTGTTCATGCCTCAGTGCCTTTGCAAGAACTTTCGCTCTGTCTGAAATATACTTATCCTTATCTTCCAGAACAACTTCTCCTTTCTGTTCAAGTTTACTTCCTCTCAAAAACCTTCTGTGTCCCTTGCAAAGCACAAGTGTTTGATCCATTCTCACTGTTACCAAGACACTTCAGGCAAGCCTCCACTGGCTCTTGCCTCTGTAGCCTGGACATTAGTGTGGGCATCTGATACTTCTCCCCCCCTACCCCCACCACTGGATGCTGAGGGCAAGTTGTTTAGCTCTGTCACTATGGAGTATGCACCTACTCATGGCAGGTATTCAGTAAATGAATCACAGGGGAAAAGGGGGGAGCAAGCCAAAAGAAAAACTTTAAAGATATTATAAAAAATGCTATGAAAGATTTAAAGATATTATGGCAATACAGTGGAACAGATGACATTTTAAAGCATGTTCTCAGGAGTATTATGCAGAAGGAAAAGCACTGAAGGCATACAATTTGGTGTTCAGAACTAAACCCTAGTGTAAATGCTGTGGAGTCATATCAGCAAAGGATGCAAAGGAGGCTGAGCACCCGAGTGAGGATTTGAAAGGCAGTCCCATAACTGTGCAGCGAAAAAGCCAAGAAGCGACCATGGTATGTTGTCAGAGAGAGAAGTCTACAGTCATGCAATTTCCTCCCGATTTGTCATGCCTTTTTAATAAGATGGCAGAGTTGATTTCCCTGCAAACTATGATCCTGCCCAGTTTGCTCTGATCAAGGGTGACCCTTCTTCAGACCCTCATCCCTCTATCTTCTCCTGAAGTCATTAATTAGACCATCTGCTTCCCCTGGTGTTTTTTGCTTTCCTGGAATACATTTCAGGAGTGGTTTAGCCTTTCAGGAGATACCATCTCACTGTTCTGTTGCAATGACACCCTTACCCTCTCAGTATTCAAGTCAAAAAGAATGGAACCATCTAACTGGGTGTTTCCTGTACACCCGGCTCCTTTGAAGCATCTCCCTGCAAACTGCCCAGTGGAGGTAAAGCAACCATTTGGCACCTCATTTTAAAAGCTCTGGTGAGATCTCTCTCCCAGGAGGTTAGAATACCTTATGGCTGCAGGCCATGAGATAAGAAATCCACTTAGTTTTTGATTCAGAAATTTCTTTTCCACTCTTTGATGTGAGAAANGGAGGTAAAGCAACCATTTGGCACCTCATTTTAAAAGCTCTGGTGAGATCTCTCTCCCAGGAGGTTAGAATACCTTATG
The DNA here is from genome assembly GCA_006410675.1 of Oreotragus oreotragus. Classification (NCBI taxonomy): domain Eukaryota; kingdom Metazoa; phylum Chordata; class Mammalia; order Artiodactyla; family Bovidae; genus Oreotragus; species Oreotragus oreotragus. Next base: position 3,911 of record SJYX01002022.1, read on the forward strand.
GCTGCAGGCCATGAGATAAGAAATCCACTTAGTTTTTGATTCAGAAATTTCTTTTCCACTCTTTGATGTGAGAAAGTGCTCAGACTTTAAAACAGACCTGCGGGTTTAGAAGGCGGGCCTGACTCAAGATACCCATGTGGAAATGATCTCTGCCAGGCTTCAACCAGCTAAACCAAAGACAATCCCATTAGCACATAGCACCGTGAATGACGTCTTTGAATTCCAGCATGCAGGAAATAGTTCATTCTCAATCAGCAACAGCAGAAAGCTTTAATCCTCACATTGTTAGCTCTGAAACTTAGATCTTTTACTTCCATGGAGTCAGAGGTTCTAAATTACATGATTTTTAATGGAAAGAATCAAGTAGTGGTCCTTTCTCTGCATTTTCTTTCATATGTAAATTTTAATAAAAATATAAGGAAATATTGTATTGATGAAAGACAAGATTTTTCAGTAAACAGCTTTCAGACATTCAGCATGAAAACAATTATAATAAAATATGACAGTGTTTGATTTAGTGCCAATGTGTGGCTTTTAAATAAAACCAAATACATTTCCTATTAATTGTCAAGGAAATTAAAAAGTCAGCCTGATCTGACTGGACCCACAGTCTTCATAGGATTCTAGAAACCCTTCATTGAGTCATTCAGCACATTTGTTGATCATCTGTTACTGATTGCCTTATGACCAGGTGCTGTTGCAGGCATGGAAGTTAAGAAAACTCACAGATTCCCATCCTCACTGAGTTTACATTCTGTGGACTCACAGTGGACCCCAAGTGCCATATGACAGATCCATTTATTTAAATATGGTTGAGTTAAGGCAAATTGGAAGTGGTCAAACAGGAGAGGGCAAGAGTGAACGTTGACATTCTAGGAATCAGCAAATTAAAATGGACAGGAATGGGTGAATCTAACTCAGATTTTTAAGTGCATTTCACAGATAAAATGAAACAGCTTCTTGTATCAGTAAGTTAATGACATGAGGCCTTTTCTCTGATCACCTGATATAAAATATCTTCTATTTTATAGTCATAGACCCCTTTGGAAATCTGATGAAAAATATGGATCTTTTTCCTGGGGAAAAAAAAACACATATACAAACACACTAAAATTTACATGTGAATTTTAAACCATCATAGATCCTTGAAACCCACTTATTTATTTTCTGGAAGTTCATGGGTCCTAGGTCAAGAACCCATAACTTGGAAGATCTTACTTTTCTCAACTTCTTATTCTGTATTTCACAGATGTGAAATTCCCACGAACTGGTGTTTTCCTCTTTAAACTTACCACCTTGGGTTGAGAAATTTTGTAAAGTTTGAAAGTGAAGTGAAAGTGTTAGCCATTCAGTTGTGTCCAACTCTTTGCTACCCCATGGACTGTAGCCTGCCAGGCTTCTTTGTGGGATTCTCCAAACAAGAATACCAGAGTGGTTTGCCATTCCCTTCTCCAGGGCATCTTCCTAACCCAGGGATTGAACAGGGGTCTCCCGCATTTCAGGCAGATTTTTTATCGTCTGGGGCATGACAATTTCCATATTAGCATTGTGATAGAAGCTCTTCCTGCTAAGCAAGGCAGTCAAAGTGAACATCAACCCTGTCTGGCTGCTGTCATTAAGCAATGTGCGGGAAACTCCAGCCCAAGGGCCGATCTTTCCCCACAAAAAATGTCATATACTGGCTTTCATTTCTTCTTTCCAGTTTGTAGCAGTAACATCAAAGTTTTTTTGCAACTTTTCTTTGCATATTTGAGCAAGCTCTGTTATTTCAGTTTGTATTCCTCTTTTCGCCTTTCATAAAATCTGCTGAATACCTTATCAAGGTCATTCAGAGAAGAGGCAGTCTCCCTTTTCCCTGCCATGAGGGAATGTTTGCAGAGTACAACATGGTGACTTTAATTTAGAATTGTTTGTGAAATTCATTTTTCAGTGTGGTAGCCTAGATAATGGCCCTCCAAATATATCATGTCTTAATCTGGGAAACTTTTACTTCACAAGGCAAGAGATTTTGCAGATGTGATTGAGTTAGAAATCTTGAGCTAGGGCAATTACTCTGGACTACCTGAGTAGGCCCAGCATATTATGAGGGTCCTTGTAAGAGAGAGGCTGAAAGGGCAAAATAAGAGTAGAAAATGCAGAGGGCAAAGCTGGAGTGCTGCAAAGAATGGACCAAAGGCCAAGAAATGTAATGCTTTTCGCCTTTAAAAGCTGACGAAGGAAGGAAACAAATTCTCACTTAAACCCTTCAGAAAAAGTGCAGCTCTGCTAACACTTTGAGTTAGCATCCAAATCCCAGTTTGGAATTCTGAGCTCCAGAACTGTAAGACAATAAATTTGTGCGTGTGCATTTTAAAATATGTGTTTATTTATTTGACTGCATCAGGTCTTAGTTGCATCGTCGGGAATCTTTCTCTGTGCTGCATGGACTCTCTAGTTGTGGTGTGAGGGCTCAAGAGTTCTGTCGCACAGGCTTAGCTGCTCAGTGGTATGTGTGTCCTTAGCTACCTGACCAAGGATCAAACCTGCACCCCCTGCTTTGCAAGGAGGATTCTAAACCACTGCACCACCAGGGAAGTCCAACATTTAAGCTCCTAAGTTTGTTGTAGTTTGTTACAGCAGCAATAGGGAGCTAATATAATCATTGGCTATTTCATTCAAAAAGAACAAAAGAGTAAAGTAGAAACAAGACCAGCCTTCCAGAGGAACCTACCTGTGCTCTGGCTGCGAAAACATCTGGAATACAAGGTGTCTGGAGTTTGTCTGTGTGTATGTGGCTGTTTCTCCTCACTGACTGTCTCTAGACGGTTAGGCCTTCATAGTTCTCGTTTGCGCTTCAGCCTTTCTGTCTCCTCTCTATCATCTTACACTGTAGATGCTTCCCTGCTTTCACTTAATGTCTGCATCTGCTTGTGGGCTGAAAACCAAACAAATTATGGTTCACTTTAAAAACAAAAGAAAATAGGCTTTGAATGAGAGCTCACAGAATCTATCAAAGGGCCATATGACCTTTAAAGGTTTTACTGTGGCATCTATTTTGACCCTAGAGGTTCCAAAGCTTGTCATCTTTGCTTAGAATAGTTTGATATTCTGGATAAGCATTCTCCAAATAAAAGATAGTTAGCTCTGTATTACTAGATATAAATCTCACAAGTAATTTTATATCAATGAATAATTACTATGGTGCCATGCTATACAGAGGTTAAGAGGAAGTTAATTGGAAGCCTGCTTACCTTTGTGTTGCCTTGAAGCATCTTGAAGCAATCTGAACCTGTTTCTCCCACCTGCTCTCTCTTTTTCCTTACTTGATTCTTACAACTGTCAGATGAAATACTTTATGAAAATACTTTTTAGCTGCAAAAATGTGATAGAGTAATACTTGATAGCTAAAGTCGTAGTGAAATTTTTATTTATTTCAACCAGTGTTTTGATATATCAAGGTTTTCTTTATGCCATTTGGTAGAAATTCATTCATCCATTCTTTCATCATTATTTTATTTATATAATACTAGCTGAGCATGTTTATATTTTTATTTTGTAATCCCTAACTCAACTGCCTGCAGCTTTCATATTGACTGAAACCTAGAGAATTCAGAACATATTTCCTTCCAGTGACCTTTGTCCTAGGGCAGCCAGGCCTTGAGATTTACTGGCCTAAGTAAGTGGAAGAAAATGACATAAGAGGATTTCAGATCAAACAAAAAGGAGAGAGGGAAGCCTGCCCCTTCTGTGCCAGCAAAGTAGAGGAGAAGGACATCAGAGGTGAGTGACCAAGCAGTCATAAATATATACACAACTTCTTTTCATCAGCCAACCTGAGGGTCCTAGATGTCAGAAAGATTGAGGGGTGGGGGAGTCAGAAGCAGAGAGGTTTCACCTTGCTTTGGGACTGTGAGGGGACATCATCCCAGAGAAGGAATCTCTCAGCTGCATGAGATGCCTGTGGCTGAGTAAGAGGTGTCGTGAGGCAGGTCTGGCAGGGAGGAGGTCTGAATTAGAATTCCCCAGTTTCTCTCCTACCACCCTGAAATCTCCTTCATCCACTTGCCATCTGGAACAGGAGGTGGGGTACTTCCCTGGCAGTCCAGTAGTTAAGAATTCGCCTTCCAAAGTAGGGAGTGTGGGTTTGATCCCTGGTTGGGAAGCTAAGATCCTACATGCCTCGGGGTGAAAAAACCAAAACATAAAACAAGCACTAGTGGAACAAATTCAATACATAAAGAAAAAAATGGTCCACATAAAATAATTTTTTTTTGTTTAAAGTAAGTGATAAGGAGGTCTGGAAGGTTGAGTGTTTCTCTAGCAGACCTGATCACCTCAGAGAGATTATTCAATCTCATGGAGACTGAGATTTTACTCACTGACATGTTTAAAGTGTAACCTCCATGCACATTATCCACAGGATGAAAGGGAGATTCTATCATTAGGAAAAAACAAGGAAGCAGTATCTTAGTCACATAAGCTGGCATTGTGTACAATTTTTGACCCCAGTTAACCTGGCAATGATACCAAGAATGGAGGAGCTTGTCGTGGGGTGACCCAGCCCTTGCCCTGGAATAAGATCCGTTAGTTCAGGCTGATGAGTGACCAAAGGCTGAAGGACGAAAGGGCATAACTGGAGAGCCAGGGACCACTGGGCCAAAAGGGGGCTAACTCAGCTCAGGGAGCAAGGGGTCTCCACCGAGGGGGGGCCGTCTGATTACTGGAGGCAGGAAATGTGCTCACCTCTTACAGGAGTGAGGCTCGTGAGGCGTGACACCGAACTGCAGAAGCCTGACCCTTCCTCAGGCATTTCTAGTTGTAAGTTACAGGAATCTGTGGGAACCAGTTTGAGCAAAGTCTACATTTCAATGGCTGAGTAATACAGAAGCTCATGGATACCAAAGGCAGAGATACCGCAGGACTTTAGGAAGGCACAGGACCTGGGAACTATAAGAAATCCAGAATGGACATCCTCCCTGTTTTTCTCTGAGCCTCCTCTTCACTCTTCCTTTTGGCTTGGACTATCTTCCCCCACCCATGTTCAGCCGGGACGGCCACGAGGATCACATGAGTTTACATGTTGCAAGGTCAAGTTTCTCTCTCCTTCAGTTGAAATTGTGACTCATTTGCCGCCACATCAACTCTGGCTGGGAGAACGGGCGATCAAGTGCAAAACCGCTCCCAAAGCAGTGTGGCTTGCAGGAGGGGAGTGGCAGTGGGCAGAACAGAGCCTGTTACCCGTGGACTCAGGAAAGCAGAGTCAGCACCCTCCCAGCCATAAGTCAGGAAACACAGCTGTAGGTGGTGACATTTTCTCTCTCTCTCTTTCTTTTTTTTTTTTTTTTTGGTCACCTTGAAAAAAAATGAAGTGTACTGTCTATGAGAAAAACAAAATTAATTGTGGGGAAACAAACTAAATCAGAAAATTAGTTTAACATTGGAATTTCACAACAAGTTGGTGTACTACTTTTCTCACGGCTCCTTAATGAGTTTCAGGGGAAAAAATCACGGTATAATTTTAATGTGATTTTGATTGCTTTATTCTCAGGTCAACCTGAGAAGTTTTTTATGATGCTAAATTATTCTCTTTTTATAAGAAACTTGCATAGCTAAAAGTATAAGTACTGGGGTGTCTGGGAGTTTAGAGGAAGAGGATGGAGAAAATAAGTGTGAGGAGACAGTGAAAGGTGCCAGAAAGAGGGGGTTTCTCTCTATTTCATCATAGCCAGAGCTGGACGTACTCCTGTGTTTGTTTTTTTTAAATTTATTCAATATTAGAGATCCATTCAAAATTCAAGATGAAAAATGTAAACTATTTTCTGTTATTTCTATGGATGTTTTAACTTTTCTGCCTTAACATTTTGAAGTATGCACGCAGCAAGATGTGCAGATTAAACATGCAGTTCAGTTAATTTTGACACATATATATGTGTATCATTTTATTTTTAAATGTATTTTCTTCATATGATCTGACTTAATCAACCCTCAAATAGCTTTAGCATAATAGTCAAGATTCATAAATCAAATGAATTTTTGTAATTTTGAATTTCATGAGGCTTATTGAGGCAACTATGTGAATTACCATTTTAATGCCGTGCTCCCCACATCAAGCTCACAACCATGTTTGGCTCATAGAACATGAATAAACTTCTAGTTTGAAGTAAATTGTTTGCTTTATTCATAAAATTAAGTTGCTCAAGTCTTTGCCTCTGGTAATAAATAACTCTTAGTTTGGCAATTTTGTNTAAACTTCTAGTTTGAAGTAAATTGTTTGCTTTATTCATAAAATTAAGTTGCTCAAGTCTTTGCCTCTGCTAATAAATAACTCTTAGTTTGGCAATTTTGTTTGAGTTATTTTTAACCACTCTTCATTATAAAGGTAAATCGTTTTTATTGTTCAAAGGTGAAAAAAATGTAGAAAGGCTTCCCCCGACATTTCCTCACTAGTAAGTCTATTCTAGATATAACCAATATTTATAGCTTAGTATACATGCTCCCTGGCATTTTATGCATATTAATTTTTAAAGTAAAAAAAATACTGTCATACGTTTTTATAAACTGTTTTCCCTTTACATTTACCAATAAACATTTGTCTCATGTCAACAATTATACTTCCATACTTCCATTTTAAATAAATGCATAATAAAGCATGAAATTTGCTTAAAAAATAACCTATTGTTGAAACCTTGGAGTATTTCCATATATTTGCCATTAAAACCCACGTGATGTTATACATCCCCAAAGTAAAAACATTTTCCAGTCCACTAATTATTTCCTTAGGATAAAATTAATTATACCACTGCAATTGCTTAGTCAATTTTATACTTTTTTTTTTTAAAGGCTGTTTTTCATATAGCAAGGTTTCCCATGAGAAATTCTTCACCAATTTGGGCTTCATCAGATGCATAGAATAGGTTTATATTCTCCCCTTACTTCACTAACAAAGGAAGAAAATATATCATTCCTTTAATTTGTGTTTCTTTTGTTACTATTTAGGTTGGGCCTTTTCCCCTTATGTTTATTCTCTCTACATATATATTTTCTCATTTTATTTTTAGAAATTTAAACAAATCTTAATTTGTATTTCTTTTTGGCTGTGCTGGGTCTTCATTGCTGTGCACAGGCTTTCTCTAGTTGTGGTGAGTGGGGACTGCTCTCTAGTTGTGGTACCAGGCTTCTCACTGCAATGGCCTCCCTTGGTTTGGAGCATGGACCTCAGCAGTTGCAGCTCTCGGGCTCTAGAGCACGGGGTAGTTGTGGAAAGCAGGTTTAGTTGCCCTGCAGCATGAGGGATCTTCTGGGACCAGGCATCGAAACTATGTCTCCTGCATTTTCAAGCAGATCGTTAACTACTGGCCCACCAGGAAAGTCCCTATATTTTTATTTTAAAAAATGCTCATTTATGTCTTCTTTGTCTTTTTGGATGGCTCATGTTTTTCTTATTGTTGCTGTTTAGTTGCCACGTTGTGTCTTTTGTGATCCCATGGACTGTAGCTCACCGGGCATCTTTGTTCATGGGATTTCCCAGGCAGGAATACTGGAGTGGGTTGCCATTTCCTTCTCCAAAGGATCTTCTCAACCTTCTCCAGGGATTAAACCCATGTCTCCTGCATTGGCAGGCGGATTCTTTATCATTGAGCCATCTAGGAAGCCACTGATCTGTAACAGGTGTTTGTATATAATATATGGAAACCGTTGCANCACCGGGCATCTTTGTTCATGGGATTTCCCAGGCAGGAATACTGGAGTGGGTTGCCATTTCCTTCTCCAAAGGATCTTCTCAACCTTCTCCAGGGATTAAACCCATGTCTCCTGCATTGGCAGGCGGATTCTTTATCATTGAGCCATCTAGGAAGCCACTGATCTGTAACAGGTGTTTGTATATAATATATGGAAACCGTTGCACTTTCATATATGTTACAGACACTGTTCCCTGCTTGTCATTTGCCTTCTGGTTATGTTTCCTGTTGCAGTTCTGGTGAAGAATTACAGGTCAGCCCTGCAGAGTCCTAAGCATGGAGTGCAGCAAGTCACCTAAGAGCTGGCCGCTCACGCAAAGGATCTTGGAGGTTCTACTGAAGAGGGAGGGATTTAAACATATCTAGGGAGTGAATTTTGCTGACTAGATGAGAGATGTGAGAGTGAGGGAATTCTGGCCCAAATAATGAGGCAGAGAGTGATGCCTTGAACTAAGTGAAGGCCATCAGGTGGAAGCACGCATGGGAGGGAGATGATGAAGATTACTACATGGAGTTATCATCTTTGGATTGTCTGCAACACCCAGGTATAATGGACCTTCAGAGACCCACAGATGAGTTCAGTCTCTGGCACATAGTGGATTGCTCAGTGGGTCAGATTTACTTGAAAGGAATTCATTGTCAGCCTGCATCTAGTAGGGTGTTCTCCTTGGTGCCTTTTGATCTCTCAGTTCTTGGTGCCAGCCCCTCCCAACTAGTTTCAATAATCTCAGTTCTGCTTCTTCAGAACCCACAGATCCCAAAGAGAATAAAGGTCACAAGTGACAATCCCTTTACTTCTGACTGAGGCCCAGGACCGTGCCTAGGGGCTTTGTTTCTTTTCTTTTTCTGCTCTGGGGTTTGTATGGCTCTTCCAACTAAGGTAAATATTTGCGTGGATCTGCATGGATTTCCTGGTAGAATTCAAAAAGTGGCTTTCACCCTTTCCTAATCTTCAGCAAGTTCTTTGGCTCAGGTGGAGCAACTCATTTGAAATGTCTTTCAGCCTTAGAGGAGTTAGATGGTCCCTAGAGAAGGCAGTGCTCTGATTAGCAATGGCATGAAATGCCGCTACCACCCAGCAAGTGCAGGGAGCTGCAGAGCATCCCGTGGGTGCTCATGGGTGAGAGAAGCAGTGTACTAGCTCTGGGGGTACAAAGGTAGGGGGTTGTTAGGTGAATGGATGGAGGGGAGAGTATTAGAGGAAGGGATCTAAACAGAAAAGCTTGCAGGACATTCAAAACAAAACTCACTTAATTCTGTAGCTTTCAGAATTCATTGCAATTATAAAGCTCACATTTGGACAAATTCTACAAGTCATTAATCATCTATTACTAGCTGTACGGTATTTGTAATCACATTAGAGCTCCATAAGCAATTGAAACTTCCCCCTTTGTGTGTACAATGGCCTGACTATAAATTTCAGAAGGGTTGGTCCATCTAGAAAAATGGTATAGATGATCATATATGGAAGCAGAAAGAGACACAGACAGAGAAAAAACACGTGGATACCACAGAGAGAAGAGGGGGGAAATTGGGAAATTGGAACTGACATATATACACTGTTGACTACTGTGTGTAAAATAGATAGCTAATAAGAACCTGCCGTACAGCATAGGGTGACCTGCGCTGCCACTTTCCCCTCCTCCTCCCACAGCAGCTTCCTGGTCTCCAGGGAGTCC
>SJYX01002023.1:0-26875 GCA_006410675.1 Oreotragus oreotragus
AAAAAAAAAAAAAAAATTCAATGTTAGTTGATGAGATCATTGACACTTAAGGGTTTTGGTTTGAGGTTGTATTTATACAATTATGATCATATTCTCCTGGAGGGCTTTTGTCAATACAGATAGGATAAAATCTTAATGGCTTCATAGTCTGATCCTGCTCATGTCTGGCTCTGCAGAGAGTGGTCCAGGGAGTGAATGATGGGAACTGAAGTTGAGAAGGTTAGCTGCTGCTGCTAAGTCACTTCAGTCGTGTCCGACTCTGTGTGACCCCATAGACGGCAGCCCACCAGGCTCCCCCATCCCTGGGATTCTCCAAGCAAGAATACTGGAGTGGGTTGCCATTTCCTTCTCCAATGGACGAAAGAGAAAAGTGAAAGTGAAGTCGCTCAGTCTGTCTGACTGTTAGCGACCCCATGGACTGCAGCCCACCAGGCTACTCCGTCCATTGGATTTTCCAGGCAAGAGTACTGGGGTGGGGTGCCATTGCCTTCCCCGGAGAAGGTTAGAAGGGGTCAGGTAATAAAGGGTCTTGTGTACCACTTGGAAGCTGGGACTTTATCTTGAGGGCAGTAGGATCCATAGAAGGATTTTTAAGTAGGGAGTGACAATCAGATTCTAGAAAACTCACATTGGTAATAATGTGGAAAGTTAGGTAGACAAGTAAATGTGCATGCAGGGAGGCCAATTAGAAGGCTGTTTCAGTAGTCCAGGGGAGAGATTAATTCTAGATCTGAAGCTATCCTTTATGCTCAAGTTTTGTCAAAATACTTCAGCAACAGGTATGTGAAAGCAAGAACAGAACTAACATGGGATTATGGTTATGAAGCTGGGACTATGCCTGAGAAAGAAATCCTCTGCCAATGTGGGGTTAATACATGTAGAAAAAATTATTATAAATCTGTAGTTAATGCCTGCTCATGAAATCAGGTGATCAAGCTGAAACTAGGGCTATGCCAAAGAAACCCCTGTGGTCAGTGGAATTAATTTACACTACTATCTGTCAAGAGAATTCCTCTCAGTTTACCCTTTTTGGGAGAGTTTATTTGTATTACTTAGAAATGCTTGGAACAAAATAGGGACATTTTCATATGCATAGTCTATCTATTTATTCTTACTGCTGTTCAACTATACATGAGTAGAGTGGAGGTGTATATTTTATATGAAATACCACTATATAATTTGTAACTTATTTGTAAATTATATATTCAGAAGAACAAATGTCACAGTTGATTTCAGCACTTCTTACTGCGTTTGTAATCATTATCTTTGACTTTCAGGGCCCCACAGGGCCAAGTTTCACCTCTTTACCTACTAAATTTATTTATGCTTAATTCCTGGCAAATAATTTACCATTGTGAGCATCAGAGCCTGAAGAATATTAATATTGTGCATATTACTTCCAAGTATTTTAAATTAATTGGAGAAGCTCCATGAAATAGTGTCCCATCAGTCCACTTGACTGAGAAAGAAGAGAAACTCTCCTAGGGGAAAGTTTTGGCACATTTTTTGAAATGAAACTTCTTTCCCACAGATTCTCTTCACTCCTATATAAACCCAGGAAAAGAGAGAATAGAAACTTGGGGGAGCTGGAATATTTTTGTTCTAGACAGAGTAGAACCGCAAGAAAAGGAAACTTAAGAGAATAGTCAGATGTGGCTTACTTATTGCCAGAAAAGATGGTGCTGGGTAAGAATTTCACTTACAACAATTCTGTTGAAAAAGTCTGAAACAGACCGTTGGACTCTCCTGGGCATGATGTGCAAATTATTTTCCTAGAGTAAAGGGAAAGGTTTACTCTGCTGTAGGTTTCCTGACCATGATCATCTAGTGAAAAGGGGGTGAGAGTCTCCAAGAGTTAAAACTAGCTTTATCTATAACAAAGATGTACATTTGGCTGTCAGGAAATTCTCCCCGCCCTTGGAACCAGCATGGGAATACTAGCTCAAACAGGAGTAATAGGAGTAGTTCTGATTTTTAAGGATTTTTTTCTTTTTCTTTTTTTCTCAGCTTGCTTCTCGGTTTAATTACCTTTGGTTACCTTTCAGACAATGGAGAAGGAAATGGCAACCCACTCCAGTATTCTTGCCTGGAGAATCCTGTGGACAGGGGAGCCTGGTGGGCTGCTGTCCATGAGGTCGCACAGAGTCGGACACGACTGAAGCGACTTAGCATGCGTGTATTGGAGAAGGAAATGGCAACCCACTCCAGGATTCTTGCCTGGAGAATCTCAGGGACAGAAGAGCCTGGTGGGCTGCCGTCTGTGGGGTTGCACAGAGTCGAACACTACTGATGTGACTTAGCAGCAGCATTATCAAAATACTTTATGAATGTTATCTTGTTTAATACTCTCAACAGCTTTATGAGATTACTGTTATCTTTGTTTTATATGTGGCAAACTTGAGGTGTAAACCAGGTAAGCAGTTTGCTCAAGGTCACACACAGATGATGACTCAGAAGCTGGGTTTCTAACCCTGGTGTGTCTAATTTCGAAACCCATTGTCTTGACCAGTAATCTACACTATCGCTCTACTGATATAAATATACTGGAGGCAACGTGGATAGGAAGAGGCAGCTAAATGTAAGAAATGCTAAGGAGGAAGCATCAGCAAGACCTGGTGATTGATGAGCTATAGTCTGAGGGGAAGGGAGGAACTGAAGTTGACATCCAGGCAAGCAGGCAGGGCAGGGGTGGGGGACCCCATTTCTTGGTTTCTATGTAGAGCAGATTTTAAAAATATATTTATTTTATTTTTGGGCGTGCTGGGTCTTCACTGCTGCACAGCCTCCACTCGGGTTGCAGCGAGTGGGGGCTGTTCTCCAGCAGTGATGCACGGGGCCTCTCACTGTGGTGACCTCTCATGTTGTGAAACATGGGTTCTGTAGTTACAGCTCCTGGGCTCCAGAATGCAGGCTCAGTGGCTATGGTGCATTGGCCTAGCTGCTCCAATGCATGTGGGATCCTTCTGGACCAGGGATTGAACCCGTGTCTCCTGCATTGGCAGGCAGATTCTTATCCACTGTACCATCAGGGAATTGTTGCTTCTGTTTTCTGTTTTGGTGTTTTGGCTGCAAGGCACCTGGGATCTTAGCTCCCCAACCAAGGACTGAACCTGCACCCCCTGCATTGGAAGACAAAGCCTTCACCACTGGACCTGTTTTTAAAAGAAGTCCCCAGATAGCTTGTTTTTTAAAAGGAAGGTTTCTATGTCTTTTCTATTTATTGTGCAAACAATAAACTTTGCTGTCTTTAATTTCTCTTTGATGGGTGGTGAGCCCTCCTCTGTTCTCCTGAAACCCTGACCAGAAATGTCTCAATTAAGGTCACAAGACACTTTCTCTAGAGTTTGTTTTTCTAAGTCGGTGATCCAGATTATGTCAGGCCTTGTACCAGTGAAATAACTTGAGAGCCAAGTTATTTGAAGAATACTTTTGCTTGGCTAGTGGTGAGCCAGTGACTGGGTTATCTGAGTTCATCTATGTCCAAGGCTTGAGGAGGGGGAATTCTCATTTCTGGAGCTTCAGTTTAATCCAAATATCAGAAGGCAATGCTTAAGTGTAAGTGCAGATGGGCTCTGAAGCTGATGGTCTTCTGGGTGCTCCTAATGAAATTGGTGGCTCAGATGGTAAAGAATCTGCATGCAATGCAGGAGACCCTGGTTCAATCCCTGGGTCAGGAAGATCCCCTGCAGAAAGGAATGGCTACCCATTCCAGTATTCTTGCCTGAAGAATCCCACGAGCAGGGAAGCCTGGAGGGCTACAGTCCATGGGCAAATTGTCAGACACGACTGAGCGACGAAGCATGCAATGAAATTGGATTGCACCTAAGAGCAAATTGTCAGGTTTATATATGCATTATTTTATGTACCACTAAGAAAAATACCCCTGCCAGTTAAACTGTAATACCAAGTTTGCTTATCTCACTGAATTTTTGTTGAATAGGTATTGAAAGGGTTCTCTTAGGTTTTTATTATGTATCGTTTCTGTGCACCAGCATGTCAGGAAATAGATTTATTAACCTTTGTCTTGCTGTGGTCCCTTTTCCCATTTCTTTCCTTTCTTCCTTTGCTTTTAAAGGTCAGATTTGGATTATGGTAGGTCACAGCTGAGAGAGAGACCTTATCCTGTGCTCAGGTAAAACAAAGAGACCTCAAGAAGAAGTTAGTTTTATACCTGTTTTTGAATTCCTAAAGAGACTGCAGTTTTCTGTTCTATACACATCTCTTATTCTGGCAGACGCCATGTATTCAACCATCTGTCCATCCATATATCCATCCATCCATTCTTTAAGCATTTATTAAGTCAGGTCACTGAATTTAGTTCTGTGGATACAAAGATGAACAACTCATTCTGTCCCTTTCATGGACTTGTACCAGGATTATTCTCTGCTCTTCCATGGTACCACTATCTTGCTATGCTGTTTAAACAAAAGGCAGAGGAGAAATTTTGCTTGAGCTTTGAAGTTAGATTTTCTGAAACTTGAGGTGAAAACTCTTAGGCCACAAATGGTCTTCAGTCTTCCTTGTGGGTATTTTGATGTAGAACAAGGCAAGAGGTGAGTTTAGCTCAAGGTCCACCTCTCTCGGTTTATGTTTTACTTCACAACTATCTCACAGCCTCTCTGGGAAGCTCAGGGAGGACTTCAGCTATGGAAAGAGGTAGGCATCTTAGTTTTTCATCTTCCTGTCATAATATAATAATGCTTAACACTTAAACAACTACATTTTGAACCCATGTCTTCTAGGAAGTAAGGGAGGATGGCACACTTTACTATTCATGGGCACGAATTTATAGACAGCCAAACGCTATGCCAACTTACGTTTGGCATTTAAACATTAGTGTGTTCTACTTTTTTTTTTTTCCTTGTTTGGTAGATGGATTTTGCAGAAGAGAAAAATGAGTAGATAAAGATTTTGGAGGGGTGGATGAAATCCAGTTGTTCCATCCTCACTCAGTTCTCAGTTCAGTAGCTCAGTCATGTCTGACCCTTTGCAATCCCATGAATCGCAGCACGCCAGGCCTCCCTGTCCATCACCAACTCCCGGAGTTCACTCAGACTCACATCCACCGAGTCAGTGATGCCATCCAGCCATCTCATCCTCTGTCGTCCCCTTCTCCTCCTGCCCCCAATCCCTCCCAGCACCAGAGTCTTTTCCAATGAGTCAACTCTTCGCATGAGGTGGCCAAAGTACTGGAGTTTCAGCTTTAGCATCATTCCTTCCAAAGAACCCAGGGTTGATCTCCTTCAGAATGGACTGGTTGGATCTCCTTGCAGTCCAAGGGACTCTCAGGAGTCTTCTCCAATACCACAGTTCAAAAGCATCAATTCTTCTGCACTCAGCTTTCTTCACAGTCCAACTCTCACATCCATACATGAATACTGGAACAATTCTTAGGTATAGCATACATTAGAAACTATATTCCCCAAATTATGATTAACATTGAGCAACTTAAATTCACCATCTTAAAAAAGAGATTTTGTAGATTCCAAATAATTAGAACAGAATTAGAAAACTTTGAGTATGATATGGGTAGATCATCTTTCCTATTACTTGAAATGAAATAAAACTGCTAACCAATGTATGCATTTTCTAAAGGCAGATTTTGCCCTCTGTGCTGCTTAGGTATAATAGAAATAATTGGTGCCATTACCTTGCATCCAAAGCAAAATTCATAGCCCACCAAGGCTCTAGGAGGTACCATTGCCTTGTAATTTATATAAATACTTGTAGAGCAGCATATACCTTGTTGAGACAGGAAGATCTTTCAGCTTAAATTAGGCTGTGTGAACTAATAAAGATCTCTGTATTCTTACATTTGGGAACCCTTTCTTTGGGAAGAAAGATAGTTCTAAACCTTAGCGTGTCTACATACAACATTTTCGATGACACCATTAGCCAAAGAAACCATTGAGTATTGCAACATGGCCACCAAATCTCAAACTGGAATAAAAAAGAATAACTAGCCAAACACATATTCTTCAGATGTTTACAATTCTCACTAAAGAGAGGAGAAAATTCTCCTTCGAAAACCTGAGAACAGTAATCTGACATTGGGAAATTAGGAGTCCACGACCACCTTCTTTCTCTCATGTGCTTACATTCCGTTTCTCAACATCCAGCCCAACATCCTCACATTTTGGTGGGCTACAGTGTGTGTATTTTATATAAAATGTAATTTTTAAACTTTTTGTTTTTAAATACATTGGACTTAAACCAAAAATTTCTATATACCTTTCACCCAGCTTCCCAATTTGCTTATCCATAGTACTCAGTTTACATAATCAGAAAATTAACAGTGATATAAGACTGTATACTGAGATAAAAATATCAGATTTGATTCAAATGTCATTAATTCTGTAGTTGCCATTCTTAAGCCTGGATGAATCCAGAATCCAGGGTTATATTTACTTACTGTAACTTCATGGTCTTCTTTAGTCTGGCACAGTTTTATTCTTTGTTTAATAAACTTGCCACCTTTAAGAGTACCAGCCAGTTATTTTGTAAAATGTCTTTCAGTTTAGGTTTGTCTTATGTTTCCTCATGTTGTAATTTCAGCTATAGTTCTTTGGCAGGAATGCTATGGGACACGATAATGTCCTTCTTGGAAGCATACGAATAAGATACTCATACCCTTATTTCACACAAAAAATTTTTAATATCAAGAAATAGAAATCTTAAAAATCAGTATTATTTTTAAAGGATATCCTGAGAACTCTAGGAATATGTAATTGTGTTTCTGAGAAATCAAATTATGATACAGGAAGTGTATTTGATTTTACTGCTTTCTGGTCATGAAAGAGTTATCTATCATTTTGTTTTCTATAACAAAGGTAGAGGAAATTTTCCCATTTGTTACTCAGAAGATATGATAGGAATATATTGGAAAATAAAATTTGTAATTAATAAAAGGTAAGATCTTGGTTGGAGAGGGACATCATCTCATTTTAAAAAGTGGTTTCTTTGACTTTCTTCTTGAAGATGATTTCCTCTCTGGTCACTATTAGCCCACGTCTTTCCTTCTTTCAGCTTTGTTAAACTTTTCCTGTAGGGGAGTATCATTCATTTAGTTTTCTTCATGTGTTGGTTTTGTCATTATCATTTCATGTGTGCTATTTGTGCCCCAACTTGATTGTAAGTTCCTCAGAGCAGAAACTGTGTTTTAGACTTTTTGTTCCCCACAGGGCTTAGCACAGCAAACTCTTTGTGAATATTTTTTTAAAACTCTTAGCATCTCTAAAGTGCTCTCAGAACTAACAGGCTACTATTACAAAATAAGGAAAGCTTACTCATAAACCATATTTCTCTACCTGGTCAATAAGGTTAGGTATACACAGGTTCCAGATCTATCAAGTTTTTGTTTGTGGAGAAACAGAAAGTAGTAAACTTCAAAAATCATAAATGCCCTCTTGAGTCCTGTCCTCCTCCCATTAGAAAATCAGCAGAATTTCTGCTACTTCAAAGGATTAATCCTGTTCTCGTGAAACTCCATAGTTGTCAACTGTAGCATCACTGTCAATACCCTATTTATTTGGTTTTTAAGCAAATGTGTTGTGTACTAATTATGTGCTAGATTGGGCATACAAAATGGCCAAACTGTTCTAGAAGAAAGAGAAAACAGTGCTGAGAATGTGCAATGAAGATCCTAACCAAGTGTGGGGTCCAAGGAACTGTTTCGTGGATATTTAAGCTGAAATCCAAAAGATGAGTAAGAATCAGTTATTTGAAATAGTAGTATGAAAATTGTTTTGAGCGAAGGAAATAGCATGTGCAAAGGCCCTCTCACGAATAATGGTTTGTTTGCTGTCCTGAAGAAGGGCCGGTGTGGCTCAAGGGCAAAGTGTGAGATGAGACTTGAAAAGTAAGATCAGAAATTGCAGACATTGTAGGCCATGTTAAGGTTCTTGGTCTTTATTTTTAAAGCATTTGGAAACTGTCAAAGTGTGTAAATCGGGGGTTATGGGATCAGATTTGCATTTTGAAAAGATCTCTAAGCTACAGGATGGAAATTTGGTCAGAAGGCATTCCAGGAATGAAATGTTGCTAACTTTGGTCAGTGAGATGGCACTGGAGAGAAAGAATTCAATTTGATACAGTTTTAGAAATAAAAATTAACAGAACTTGGTGAAGAATTCTATATGGAAGCTGAGGGAGAGGAAGACAAGGAAAACAACATCCAGGTTTCTGATTTGTACACTGCATATATGGGCGCACTGTGTACTAAGAAACACTGAGAAGGAGTGTCTTAGAAACAGTAGTCTAAAGACAGCATGAGAAAAGATTGTGAAGCATGTCATTGGTAGTTTTTCTATATCGAGTACATGTTGAAATGATCTTTTAGATAATTAGGCTAAATAAATTATTAAAATTAAAGTGTGATATTGTATTATAGTTAAGTTTTAAAGGGACCTTATCTTTTAGAGATAATATGCTGAAATTTTTACAGATGAAATGATGTCTGGGATTTGCTTAACAATAATTCATTAGGGAAGCAGGGGAACTGGTTAGGGTAATAGATAAAATAAGATTAGCCATGACTTAATAGATCATTGAAACTGCATCCATGGGGCTTCTTTATACTGTTTTCTCAACATTTGTATGCTGGAAAATGTCCAAAATAGTGAATGAGTAAGAAGGAGCACATACAAGCATAATACAGTAGAAAAAAAAAATCTTTAATGAGGCCTTTAAATCATGTATCAAAAGTTCTAAGGGAGAAACAGAAATTTAAAAGTTTGTTCCCATTATTTACCTTTTTCTTTCTTAAGTTTCTGCTAGGTTTGGTGATTTGACCTAGCAAACAATTTATATTTTCAGATGGCCAACAAATTGACTTTTTAATCCTGTCTCAATCGTTTGCTCTTACTGTGCAAATTATGTTGAATTCAGTTTCATCATTCTTGTTAGTTTGGAGGTGGGGAAGAAAGCCTTTCTAAAAGTTATGAAATACATACATAAAGCATGAAAGGAAAAGTATGAGTGAACATATATGTAGCCATCACTCAGGTCAAGAAATAGGACTTTGACAGTACCCCTGAAGCATGTCTCTTTTGTATCATACCGTTTTGTCTTCCCTCCCCATACATATATTCATTACTTTAATGTTTCTAGTAATCAGTTCCTTGCTTTTTGTTTTTAAACCTTTTTTAGTGATGTAGTTTATCTTTGCTCCATGCATTCTTCATACTTTTCCTATATATTTGTGTGTGTGTGTTAGTTGCTCAGTCGTATCCAACTTTTTGCAACCCCATAAAGTGCAGCCCTCCAGGCTCCTCTGTCCATGGGATTCTCCAAGCAGGAATACTGGAGTGGGTTGCCATTTCCTTCTCCAGAGGATCTTCCTGACCCAGGGATTGAACCTGAGTCTCCTGCATTGCAGGCAGATTCTTTACCATCTGAGCAATCTGTATATTACTTTGCATGTTTTCAAACCTGATGTAATTGGTACTATCCTATAAGTATACTTCTGAACTACTCTTTAGTCAGCATTATAATCGTAAGATGTATTCATGTTGGTATATGTGGCCCTAGCTCATTTTTAACTGCTATATAATATTCTGTTATATGAGTATACCACTAATAACATCCATTTTGTTATTGACGAACAGTTAGATTGTTGGGACTTTTTGCAGTTACCAGTAAAGTTGTTATGGATATTCTTATACATATCTCTTGGTACGCATATATAACAGTTTCTCCCTGAACTTCTAAGTGTGTAGCTAGGAGTAGAATTACTGAGTCATGGGGTGGTCTTCAGCTTTACTAGATTTTGCAAAGAATCCCTACAGGCATGATTGTGTGAGTCCTTCACCTCTGTCCTGGTCATATTTGGGATGTCAAAATTTTCTGTTTTGTGGTTGTATCTCATAGTTTAGATTGCTGATTCTCTGATTATTAATGAGGCTGAGCATCATTTCGTATGTTTATTGGATCTTGCATCATTCTTCCATGTTTCTTCTGTTAATTGCCTGTTTCTGTCTTTTGCCAGCTTTTTCCCTATGTGTTGTCTTTTCTTTCCCTTAATGATTTATAGAAATTTTTATATTTTCTGGATATGAACCCTTTGTCAGCTATATGCATTACTAACATTTCCTCCCAGTCTATGGCTTCTTTTTATTTTTCTTAATGATATCTTTAGAAAAAAAAAGCATCACTTTTTCTTTGGAAGTAATTTCTAATTTATAAAAAGTTACAAAAATAAAAATAGCATAATACAAAGAATACCTCTATACCCATTATCCAGGTTCAGTTATTTATATTTTCTTCCAATTGTTTTATTAATCACACTGTCTATATGTTTATCTATATATCTATGTATTGTATGTATATGTATATTCTGAACCTTTTGTAAGTTAAATATATCGTGTCTGTTCTTTTACCCCTGAATACTTCAGTGTATATTTTCTAAGAATGGAGATCTTCTCTTATGTAACCATAGTGCAGCTGTCAACTTCATAAATTTGTATTGATACAATTTTATCTAAACTACCAACTATATATCATTTGTTAGTGATGTGTGTCTTTTGGTATGTAAAAGTTTTAAATTTCAATGTAGTTATTTTATCGGTTAGTCTTTTCCTTAATAGTCTGTTCTTTAAAGATCCTTCCCATTTCTGAGGTTTTNTTTTTTTTTTTTAAACTCCATAGAACCTTGAGTTCATTTCAGTTGCTCAGTCATGTCCGACTCTTTGCGACCCCATGGACTGCAGCATGCCAGGCTTCCCTGTCCATCACCAACTCCTGGAGTTTACTCAAACTCATGTCCATTGCATTGGTGATGCCATCCAGCCATCTCATCCTCTGTTGTCCCCTTCTCCTCCTGCCTGCAATCTTTCCGAGCATCAGGGTCTTTTCCAATGAGTTGGTTCTTCGCATCAGATGGCACTGGAGTTTCAGCTTCAACATCAGTCCTTCCAATGAATATTCAGGACTGATTTCCTTTAGGGATGGATTGGTTGGATCTCCACAGAACCTTAGCAGCATTTTTTTTTTTTTCTTTCCAGTGCTGAGTGGCATGCAGGATCTTAGTTCCCTGATGGAATGCTGTGCCCTCTGCACTGGGAACACAGAGTCTTAACCACAAGACCACCAGAGAAGTCCCTTTAGCAATTTTTACATAAAAATGTCCATTTCCTTATGTTCTTGATTTACAAAGTAAATTTGCCTGNTTTTTTTTTTCTTTCCAGTGCTGAGTGGCATGCAGGATCTTAGTTCCCTGATGGAATGCTGTGCCCTCTGCACTGGGAACACAGAGTCTTAACCACAAGACCACCAGAGAAGTCCCTTTAGCAATTTTTACATAAAAATGTCCATTTCCTTATGTTCTTGATTTACAAAGTAAATTTGCCTGAGTAGGTGTCTTTAAAGATAATTTCAGTTTTTATTTAGTTTTAAAGCTTTGCGCCACCCACCATTCCAAGTGCTGGGGATGTTAATGGTGAGAAAAGCAACCTGGTTCTTGCTCTCAGGAGCTTACAGTTTTCTAGGGGAAGATAGATATTAACTGAAGGTTTTCAAAGGAAAAAAAGTCCAGATTGTCTAAGGTGGAGTATTTCATTTAAGACTAATTAGTGGTGATTTAAATTGCTTGGCATGATCAACTGTCTCAGCTTGTTCCTGACCCCTGGGTCTAGAAACAGCACACTGGGAAAGTTATGTCCTCTGTCTTTTCCCCCTGTGCAGGTGTCCTGTTTTCTAAAGGTGCACTTCTTACCAGGCTGGAACAGTGGAGAGCACTGGGTCGCGAGAGAGTTGATGTTCCGAAGGGAAATGTACCCAGGTGAGAGTTTAAACAGCCAGAAGAATAAACTAACATTTCTGATTTTTAAGATATGGCAAATCAGTGGCCTTTTGTACAGGTATTCAAATTCCTTAAAACCTAACTGGAGGCCTTGAGGTTTTCTGATGATGACCTGCATTATGTATTCACTTGGCTGAATAGTATAAATGTTTGTGGCTTGGGTATTTAATGAATTAATTTATTTATTTGTATTTTTTTAAACAGTCTTCAGTTTTTTTAAATAGCTTTATTCATTTTAATTGGAGGCTAATTACTTTACAATATTGTATTGGTTTTGGGTATAGAGCCCTGAAGTCGAGGGCTACTTAAAAGGGTCTGGAACCAGACTCCTGGCTTTGAACTCTGTTAATCAGCTCTAACACTGATTAACTCTGTGATTGTGGGCCAATTACTTAACCTCTCTGTGATTTAGTTCACTTACAAAAGTAAGATAATAGTGGTGCCTCTGTCATAGGGTTGTTATAAGGGTTAAAAATGTTATTTTATTGATTTTTTAAAATGCACATTTTTTTCATGTTTTAGATTCCTTTGAAAATGGAATGTTCCTTGAAGTTGATGAAAGTTGGCCAGGTGGCAGTGGTGATAAAGGCACTATATGTGCATTTGTAAATATCAAAAACTTAACAATTGGACAAGAAAAAGAAATAAAAAGGATACAAATTGGAAGGGAAAATTAAAACTATCACTCACTGTTTGCAG
Organism: Oreotragus oreotragus; assembly: GCA_006410675.1. Taxonomy (NCBI): domain Eukaryota; kingdom Metazoa; phylum Chordata; class Mammalia; order Artiodactyla; family Bovidae; genus Oreotragus; species Oreotragus oreotragus. Next base: position 12,497 of record SJYX01002023.1, read on the forward strand.
AGGACATGATACTTCTATAGAAAACCCTAAAGTTTCCACTCAAAAACTATTAGAAGTGAATTCAGTGGAGTTGCAGGATACAGGTTAATGTACAGAAATCGTTGCATTTCCAGATGCGAATCATGAACTATTAAAAAGTGAAAGTTAAAAAAAATCCTGTTTAAAATTGCATCAAAAGGAATGAAAATACCTAGGATTAAACTTAACCAAGGAGATGAAAGACCTGTACTCAGAAAACTATAAAGCACGGAGGAAGGAATCTGAAGGTGATAGAAAGAAATGGAAAGATATCCCATGCTCTTGGGTTGAAGAATTAACATTGTGAAAAAGCAATGCGAAGATGATCCTAATAAATATACTAATATTGTTAAAAAGATATGCTAAACTCCTAATGAATAAATAAATACCTCGACGAATTTAGGACTTTAGCCTGCAAAGCTGAGGTAACTTGATGGATGGGATACAAAAAAGGAATGCAGGTGCTGAATTATGGAGATAAGGGCAAGATACACAAATATTGGGAAAACTTCACATCGTTCGTATTCATGACAAAGCGGTGGCTGCGAGGAAGAACGTGGAAAAAACAGCTATCATGTATTAGATAGATCATACACATTTATCCCTTAGTTTGCTGGATTCAGTCATGTTAGTGTATTTAAATTCAGATGTTGTTAGTTGGTGGTGCAAAGCATTAACATTCTGGAAAATTACGTATGAACCAGTACAACTTTTGAATAATAATGGCATTATTTCCCCATAAGCTAGTCACAAAAGAACTAGTTTGCGTTTGAGAAGCTAGCTTTGGAGCTAATTTGGAGCAGAACAGACTGAACTTTTCATTTTTCCCTGGTAACCTTGCCAAGTTGGTGCTCTCCACATTTTACAGGTAAGAAAGTGAACTGAGGATCAGGAACTTGCTTTGGGTCACATGCTTGGTAAGTGATGATGACAGTAGAAATCAAACCCAGGTCTTGACTCCAGAGCCCATGCATTTTGCATTTATATCATAAAGCCCACATCAACCAGACTTCCCTTATGCCTCAACAGCATCTTCTCCATTCCAGAATAATTATGTCTTTTGCCAGATGAACTCTTAGCCATGTCTCCTTAGCATGTGACCCGTGAGCGGTAACAAAGAGAGTTGAGCTTTCCTTTAAGTATTTTCTGAAGTTGTTTGCTAAGTTTGACTCTCAAATTTCTGTCTTTGGTTAGTAATCGAATTTCCTAACAGTGTAAGGTCAGTTTGTCTCTGGACAAAAATGTGCCACTAGATTTACTATAATTCTGAGTTACATTTGAAATTTGTATTGTGAAGAGCTTTCCAAACTTGACTGCACTTTTAAAAAGATACAGTCACCAGAGGGCAGCAAAATGCCTTTAGCATATGGTCTGAACTATACAAAATATTGATTGTTTATTGCTGTAAATACTCCAGTTATTTAAAGAAACAAATTTATGAAAAAGTAGTATCCTCTGTTAATCAAATCTGAACAACTTTATTGTATACTAGGTATATAAGTATATTATTTCCAGAGCAAGCTTTCAAATAAATGATTGAATTCTCATAATGATTTATTTATCAAGGGCATACAATATGACAAGCATTTTGCTAAATACTGTATTTACATTTATTTTATGATTACAATGTCAAAATCTCTGTTTTGTTAGTGTGAATGCTGAGGCTCAGATTTTGTATGTTGTTTTTGTATTGAGTTGGGCTTCCCTAGTAGTTCAGAGGGTAAAGAATATGGCTGCAATGCTGGAGACCTGGATTCGATCCCTGGGTCAGGAAGATCCCCTGAAACAGGGAATGGCTACCCACTCCGGTATAGGGGAAGAGGAAGCTGGTGTACTATAGTCTGTGGGGTAGCAAAGAGTCAGATACGACTGAGCGACTAACACTTTTATTTTCTTTTGTATTGGGTCATCTCACTAGGCACTGTTTCCATGCTTGTCCTAAATTTAAAAAAATTCCAATAGTTTTCCCAATTCATTGTCCTGTCTCAGATTTTCTGACTATTTAGATTACCTGCAAATAAAAGCCAGTTTTGCCTCTTATTTCTAATATTTATACCTTTTGTTTCTTATTCCTGACTTATTGCATTGGCTAAGAGATCCAGAAAAATGCAGAATAACAGCAGTGATAGTAGATACAGGCATACCTTGTTTTATTGTGCTTTGCTTTATTGTGATTCACAGGTGTTGATTTTTTTTTTTACAGACTGAAGGTTTGTGGCAACTCTGTGTTGAGCAAGTCTATTGATGCCAGTTCCACAACAGTATTACTATAATTATTTGGCTGTGTACCATGTGGCTTGTGGGGTATTCGTTCTCCACCCGGGATTGAACCCTGGCAGTTCAACCTTGGCAGTAAAAGCACAGAATCCTAACCATTGGATGACCAGGGAATTCCCCCAACAGCATTATCTTTAAATTAGGTACATTTTTTTAGACATAATGTGACATTGCAAACTTAATAGACCACAGTATAGTGTAAACAGTTTTCATATGCATTAGGAGGTAAGAAAATTCAGGTAGACTTGCTTTACAGTGATAATCACTTTACTGTGACAATTGTTTTATTGTTATGATCTGAAACCAAATTTTCAATGTCTCTGAAGTATTCCTATATCTTCAAGAATGATATTTTTCTATAGTTTTATGGGTATGTATTGGACTTATATTTCTAGACTGCTTAGTATTTTTGTGTTTAGTTTTAGTTTTTTTGGCCACATGGCTTGTGGGATCTTAGCTCCCCAACCAAGGATCAAACCTGTGCCCCCTGTGGTGGAAGCACAGAGTCTTAATCACTGAACCTCCAGGAAATTCCCAAAGTGGTTTAGTATTTTTAAAAAGAAATGAAAGTTGAGTTTTATGGAAGGACTTTTGACAGAGATTAAGGTTAGGGTTTTTCTCTTTACCTAAATTCAGACCATCCTTGTGTTCCAGTGGTGGTAATAAGTGGTGATGGTGATAATATTAATAATTAGCATTTATTATGCATTTGGTATATACCAGTCAGTGTTCTTAGTTCTTTAGGTTCAACTCAATACCACATCCCTATGAGTTAGCTCCTATTTTATTATTACCATCTTGTTTTACAGAAAAGGAAAATGAGACAGTGAAAGTTTTCAAATTTGCCACATTACATAACTATTTCTTGGATATGACATTATTCTTTTAGAACTCTACTGGCTTTCAATTTTTCCTCGTACTTTGTTTAGGAATTTCTTCTCTATATTCATAAATGAAGCTGGTCTACAACTCTCTGTTTTTGTATGCTGACATCCATGTACCACAATGGAGAGTAGACCTATTTGTTCACCAAAACTAAGGTCCATGTACAGCAGTGAAGACCCAACACAGCCAAAATTTTTAAAAACCCTTCACATATACTAGCTGATTCCTCAGTTAACAAATTTATATTGCTATCACCTGAAAATATTTTAGATTTGGAAAATGTTATTTGTCCAAGATTGCACAGCTGATATAGACAGATAAGGGTTTGAATCTAGGCCATCTGACTTCTGAGCTTGTTCCACTATACTTTCATCCCTCCGTCTCTCCTGTACAATAAAGTTTCTACAAGATGTTGTTCAGTTGCTAAGTCGTGTCTGACCCTTTCCTGCCCATGGACTGCAGCATGCCAGGCCTCCCTGTCCCTCACTATCTCCTGGAGTTTGCCCAAGTTCATGTCCACTGAGTCGATGATGCTGTTCAACCATTCCTGCAGGAGAGACTACCTCTTTTCCTGATTTCTCCGTTGCATGGTTCCTATGCTTCAGCCTTGTCTGTGCACCATCTATGTGTTGTAGTTCTCTCAGTTTTAATGCTGTGAAACCTTTGGTAGGGGTTAGAGGTTAGAAACATTATGATGTTGTCATCTTTTGACCCGGGAGTTTCATTTCATAGACTAAACTTTAAAAGCCAAAGTACACAAATGGGAAGAGATTTCTGTATGAAGAGGAATGTACTGTGTCATTGTTTCTTAAGGAAAAATTAGAAATAATCTATATGTCCATTATTTAAAGTAAAAATAAACCTTCCAAAGATAGTTCCTATCATCTATTAAGCTATTATTATGCATTAGGTATTCTGAAATTTCTTTTCAGGCATTGTGTTGTGTGTGTTAGTCGCTCATTCATGTCCAGCTCTTTGCTATCCCATGGACTGTAGCTCACCAGGTTCCTCTGTCCATGGAATTCTCCAGGAAATAGTATTGGAGTGAGTAGCCATTCCCTTCTCCAGGGGGTTTTCTCCACCCAGGGATCAAACCCGGATCTCCCACATTGCAGCCATATTCTTTACCATCTGAGCCAACAGGAAGACCCATTATTATGCATTAGGTATTCTGAAATTTCTTTTGGGGCATTATTTCATTTAATTTTCACATTTGTGTTGGATGTTATAAATGTCCCTTTCACATGTAAAGGAAATAGGACTGAGAGATATTCAATAATTTGTCTAAGGTCCTACTGCCAGCAGATGATAAAGTTGGAATTTGAATTCTTGACAATCTGATTCCAAAGGAGATGCTCATAACCACTTCATTTTAATCTGCAATAATAGAATACCAGTATACAAGTGAAAAATGATGTAAAGCTACATTTTAGGCATGGAAAGATGTCCACTATACATTGGGGAGGGAAAGCAGATTATCAAATAGCATATATAGAAGGAATCTATATTGGTACTGTCTGCATTTTTTCAATAATAAGCAAATGTAATTTTTGGGCTTCCGTTGTGGGTCAGCCGGTAAAGAATCTGTCTGCAATGCAGGAGACTTGAGTTTGATCCCTGGATTGGGAGGATCCCTTCGAGAAGGGAAAGGCTACCCATTCTAGTATTTTGGCCTGGAGAATTCATTCTGGCCTGGAGAATTCATGGACTATTACAATCCATGGGGTCTGTTATGTGTTATTTGTATCATCAGAAAAAATTCTACTATGTTTTTGAAAAAAGAGTTGATTGATGGTGCATTTTTGCCTTCAGCGCAGGATTATCAGAGAGAGGACTTTAAAACTGAACATCAACAGGGAACGACTACCCCTGAAGAGGACAACATAAGGCCATTTGCAAGTCGTGAGTGGTCCTCTGTGGAGCTGTGTATATATGTTTTAAGTGGGGAAGGAACTTTACTCAGGGCTCACACCTTATGAAGCATCAGTTGATCCACCCAGTAGAGAAAATTATTGCCCAGACTGTGGGAAATATTTCAGTAACAGCTCAAATTTTATTAGACACCAATGGAATCACTGAAGCTACAGTTCCAGCTTTCTCTGGCACCAGCTGAAGCACATGTGTGTCATGAGTGAGGCCCCATGAGTGCCCGTGAGTGCCCAGAGTATGGTCAGAGGTTTAGTCATAATAGCTCCTAAATTGCAGTGCGTCAGAGAACCCACACAGCTGAAAAAACACAACATTGCCCCCAGTGTGGGGGTCTTCCTTGGTGGCTCAGTTGGGAAAGAATCTGCCTGCAACACAGGAGACTGCTTGCAATGCAAGAGACCTGGGTTCCATCCCTGGTTTGGGAAGATCCTCGGGAGAAGGGAATAGCAACCTGCTCCAGTATTCTTGCCTGGGAAATCCCATGGACAGAGGAACCTGGAAGGCTACAGTCCATGAGGTCACAAGAGTTGGACATGACTGAATAACACACACACACACACACACCCCTTGCAGCTTCATGGACTAGTTATAGGATAGAAATCCTGTTTGCTCTATGGACAATGTGTCTCTCTCTGAAGTGTCTTACTTATGTATAAAGACTACCCTGAATTATAGCCAACTCTCTAAAGCAGATATCTTAAATCTGAAATTGTTACCTTATTGATTATATCCTCGTAAAAGCCTGAGGATGTTCACTTCAGTTCAGTTGCTCAATCATGTCCAACTTTTTGTGACCCCATGGACTGCAGCATGCCAGGCTTCCCTGTCCATCACCAACTCCCGGAGTTTACTTAAACTCATGTCCATTGAGTCGGCGATGCCATCCAACCATCTCATCCTCTGTTGTCCCTTTCTCCTCCTGCCTGCAATCTTTCCCAGCATCAGGGTCTTTTCCAATGAGTCAGTTCTTCCCATCAGGTGGCCAAAATATTGGAGTTTCAGCTTCAACATCAGTCATTCCAATGAACATCCAGGACTGATCTCCTTTAGGATGGACTGGTTGGATCTCCTTGCAGTCCAATGGACTCTCAAGAGTCTTCTCCATTAAAAAAAAAAAAAAGAGTCTTCTCCAATACCACAGTTCAAAAGCATCAGTTCTTCAGCTCTCAACTTTCTTTATGGCCCAACACTCACATCCATACATGACCACTGGAAAAACCATAGCCTTGACTAGACAGACCTTTGTTGGCAAAGTAAAGTCTCTGCTTTTTAACATGCTGTCTAGGTTGGTCATAACTTTTCTTCCAAGGAGTAAGCATCTTTTAATTTCATGGCTGAGGATGTTGGAGGGGTTCAGATTGTAGGGTTCAGGGTGAAGGGTGAGACAGTGATTTTACCTTCCTCTATACCTGCTTTTTGCAACATCCCTCCACTCTCACTCCACCCTCTTGATTTTGGACTGAGAATTAAAAGATATCTCATTCTGAGGAAATTGAAGGAGATACATACACAAACACCCCAATATGCATTTGACATGTTTGGTGAAAACGCCTCCTCATTCTTTCACCTTTAATCTGCAAATAATAGCTTTTTTAAAAAAGATTTTAGACATGTCACTCACAGGGGAAGGTGACATTTGCTCAAAATTATTGAGTTCAGCCCTGTTCAAGGGTTGTGAGAAGAGCAGGGACAGGCCTGGGGAGCCAGTCCCTGACTGCCTCCACACCAAATGCAGCAGAAAGCTACTTGTACAAGCAAAGAACACCTAAGTGTCTTTACAAACAAAGGAGAAATTCTAAGTGATTTTGTCTTGGTGCCCTGCTGAATGTACTTCCTGATGGACAGGACTGGGGCTAGGCAGCCCTCTTCAACGGTTCTGTTTTTTCCCTTTTCTCTTATTCTGACCCCTTTGGCTATCACTTCTACTATGGGAAGATAAAAAAATTAAAAAAAAGACATATTTATAAAAACATCTACTTCCCCAAGCTAAAAATTAAGAAATACTACCACTAACAAACTACCCACCCCAAAATAAAATAAAATACCGATATATCCCAGGGTTAATTTTTCTTTCCTTAAAAAGAATTCAACCCCAAAGCCCAGTCAACAATTCCCTAAAGTAGCAGAACCTCCCTCTGAGGTAGATATCTAAGAACTGCCATTTATTTTAGATAGCATCCACATAAACACACTCAGTATAGTAGAGATGTAAGCAAGTAGGTAATAGAGTATTTTCAATCCTGAATCTGTTTTAAGCCTGTGTGCCTATATTCTAACATTTATAAATTCTCAGTGTTATAAAAATCAGAGCTAATACTCTTGCAAGTAATGAGTAACTTGCAAGTAACGAGTCAGTTAATATAGAATTGCCCCTGGGACATTTATGAGTCTCTGAGTTTAGCAACTTGATCTGTGACTTTTGCCTGTGGTTCCTGTGACTCCATCCTTGTGCTCAATTACGTTGTTGTAGAGAATGTTTACGGGGAAGGCAATGGCACCCCACCCTAGTACTCTTGCCTGGAAAATCCAATGGACGGAGTAGCCTGGTGGGCTGCAGTCCATGGGGTCGCTAACAGTCAGACAGACTGAGCGACTTCACTTTCACTTTTCTCTTTCGTGCATTGGAGAAGGAAATGGCAACCCACTCCAGTATTCTTGCCTGGAGAATCCCAGGGATGGGGAGCCTGGTGGGCTGCTGTCTATGGGGTCACACAGAGTCGGACACAACTGAAGTGACTCAGCAGCAGCAGCAGCAGCAGAGAATGTTTAAACAGGCAGAAGTTGAGGTTGCCCCAAGATCGTCTCTAATTTGGAAGTGAGGTGTTTGGATAGGATTGGTGAATGTGCTGTCACTGTATGTTCCTCTCTGAACCTCAACTCAAAGCTTGGCAATTATTTTTTGTTTGTTTGTTATCTTTCTTTTCCCTGATGTTGATGCCAGAGCTCTCTATTAAAGCTTTCAAGTTGCTGCTAGAGTTATAAGGTTTTCAAAAATTTTTTATTTTATATGGAAGCATAGTTGATTAATAATGTTGTGTTAGTTTCAGGTATAGAGCAAAGTGATTCAGTTATATAAGTATCTATTCTTTTAAAAGTCCTTTTTCCATTTAGGTTATTACAGAACGTTGAGCAGCATTCCCTGTGCAATATCATGAGTTTGAATGCATACTCGTAAAAGTCACAGCATAGCACTGCATGTTGTTAAATGGCTCAGTGCCTCTTCCCCACTGTTTCACACAGTATTAGGCTGAAAGCCTTTAATACTTTAAATTTTTTTGTGTTTACTTCCTGTATAGTTTTTTCTGGAACCCTCAAAAGATATGTATCCATAGTGAAATAGGCTATCTAACTAGGATCGTTTAAGACCACCAAAGAAACAGGAGTTTATAAACATAGTTGGGTGGATAAACCCATAAAAATATTTTAACATTTAGCCAAAGCCCACATCTACGTGCACTGAGGGGTGAGGGATTCCTGATGGTTAGATTTTTGGTGGAAGGAACTGTCTTGTATTATATGTCTTACTCCCAGCACAGAACTTGATACAGTTAGGTTTCAATAAGTGTTGATTGATTCCTTTATGCCCTTTATGTTTTGGTTACACCCTAAAAGTCTTACAGAGTCCAGTGAACCTTTGTTGCTCCACATCCTCTTCAGTATTTGGTATTTTTTTACTTTTAAATTGTGGTTAGTTTGAGGGGGAGGTATAGTTTTAATTTGTATTTCCCTAATGAGTACTGAGGTTAAGGAATTTTTTTCACGTTTATTGGAAAATTATATTTTTCATTTTATTATGTGTTTGTTGAAATCTCTTACCCATGTTTTTACTGGATTTTCTTTGATCATTTGTATGAGTTCTTTACATATTCTAAATATGAATCTTTTATTATATGTATTTCAAGTATTTCCCCCCTTTAACTTCTTCTGATGAACAGATCTTACATTTAATGCTGTTTAACTTATCAATGACTAATCTTTCTTGTTTTCTGCTTTTTAAATCATTCCTTGCCCCAGTGAAATGCAGGTGCTCTTTTATGTTAACCTTTTACGTTATTGCTTTGTCTAAGATTGCCTTTTTTGTGTCTGATGTGGGAGAGGAGTCGTTATTCCCCCCACACATACCTATTTGCTTCAATAGCATTTACTTTAAAGAACATCCTTTCTCCACTTCTCTAGAGTCATAAATCAAGCTTCTTTCTGGGTTTTCTATTTCATTAGTCTATTCGTCTATCCTTTGTATCAGTTCCACACCGTCTTAATCACTGTAGCTTATATTAAGTCATGATATCCAGTAGAGCAGGTCTATTCACCTTGTTTGTTTCTTCAACCATGTGTTGGCTATTCCTGGACCCTTGCACTTCCACATTTAAACTTAGATTCCACCTGTGAAATTACTGACAAATGCACATTCTTTTGGGATTTGGATAGGATGTTGGAGGGGTTCAGATTGTAGGGTTCAGGGTGAAGGGTGAGACAGTGATTTTACCTTCCTCTATACCTGCTTTTTGCAACATCCCTCCACTCTCACTCCACCCTCTTGATTTTGGACTGAGAATTAAAAGATATCTCATTCTGAGGAAATTGAAGGAGATACATACACAAACACCCCAATATGCATTTGACATGTTTGGTGAAAACGCCTCCTCATTCTTTCACCTTTAATCTGCAAATAATAGCTTTTTTAAAAAAGATTTTAGACATGTCACTCACAGGGGAAGGTGACATTTGCTCAAAATTATTGAGTTCAGCCCTGTTCAAGGGTTGTGAGAAGAGCAGGGACAGGCCTGGGGAGCCAGTCCCTGACTGCCTCCACACCAAATGCAGCAGAAAGCTACTTGTACAAGCAAAGAACACCTAAGTGTCTTTACAAACAAAGGAGAAATTCTAAGTGATTTTGTCTTGGTGCCCTGCTGAATGTACTTCCTGATGGACAGGACTGGGGCTAGGCAGCCCTCTTCAACGGTTCTGTTTTTTCCCTTTTCTCTTATTCTGACCCCTTTGGCTATCACTTCTACTATGGGAAGATAAAAAAATTAAAAAAAAGACATATTTATAAAAACATCTACTTCCCCAAGCTAAAAATTAAGAAATACTACCACTAACAAACTACCCACCCCAAAATAAAATAAAATACCGATATATCCCAGGGTTAATTTTTCTTTCCTTAAAAAGAATTCAACCCCAAAGCCCAGTCAACAATTCCCTAAAGTAGCAGAACCTCCCTCTGAGGTAGATATCTAAGAACTGCCATTTATTTTAGATAGCATCCACATAAACACACTCAGTATAGTAGAGATGTAAGCAAGTAGGTAATAGAGTATTTTCAATCCTGAATCTGTTTTAAGCCTGTGTGCCTATATTCTAACATTTATAAATTCTCAGTGTTATAAAAATCAGAGCTAATACTCTTGCAAGTAATGAGTAACTTGCAAGTAACGAGTCAGTTAATATAGAATTGCCCCTGGGACATTTATGAGTCTCTGAGTTTAGCAACTTGATCTGTGACTTTTGCCTGTGGTTCCTGTGACTCCATCCTTGTGCTCAATTACGTTGTTGTAGAGAATGTTTACGGGGAAGGCAATGGCACCCCACCCTAGTACTCTTGCCTGGAAAATCCAATGGACGGAGTAGCCTGGTGGGCTGCAGTCCATGGGGTCGCTAACAGTCAGACAGACTGAGCGACTTCACTTTCACTTTTCTCTTTCGTGCATTGGAGAAGGAAATGGCAACCCACTCCAGTATTCTTGCCTGGAGAATCCCAGGGATGGGGAGCCTGGTGGGCTGCTGTCTATGGGGTCACACAGAGTCGGACACAACTGAAGTGACTCAGCAGCAGCAGCAGCAGCAGAGAATGTTTAAACAGGCAGAAGTTGAGGTTGCCCCAAGATCGTCTCTAATTTGGAAGTGAGGTGTTTGGATAGGATTGGTGAATGTGCTGTCACTGTATGTTCCTCTCTGAACCTCAACTCAAAGCTTGGCAATTATTTTTTGTTTGTTTGTTATCTTTCTTTTCCCTGATGTTGATGCCAGAGCTCTCTATTAAAGCTTTCAAGTTGCTGCTAGAGTTATAAGGTTTTCAAAAATTTTTTATTTTATATGGAAGCATAGTTGATTAATAATGTTGTGTTAGTTTCAGGTATAGAGCAAAGTGATTCAGTTATATAAGTATCTATTCTTTTAAAAGTCCTTTTTCCATTTAGGTTATTACAGAACGTTGAGCAGCATTCCCTGTGCAATATCATGAGTTTGAATGCATACTCGTAAAAGTCACAGCATAGCACTGCATGTTGTTAAATGGCTCAGTGCCTCTTCCCCACTGTTTCACACAGTATTAGGCTGAAAGCCTTTAATACTTTAAATTTTTTTGTGTTTACTTCCTGTATAGTTTTTTCTGGAACCCTCAAAAGATATGTATCCATAGTGAAATAGGCTATCTAACTAGGATCGTTTAAGACCACCAAAGAAACAGGAGTTTATAAACATAGTTGGGTGGATAAACCCATAAAAATATTTTAACATTTAGCCAAAGCCCACATCTACGTGCACTGAGGGGTGAGGGATTCCTGATGGTTAGATTTTTGGTGGAAGGAACTGTCTTGTATTATATGTCTTACTCCCAGCACAGAACTTGATACAGTTAGGTTTCAATAAGTGTTGATTGATTCCTTTATGCCCTTTATGTTTTGGTTACACCCTAAAAGTCTTACAGAGTCCAGTGAACCTTTGTTGCTCCACATCCTCTTCAGTATTTGGTATTTTTTTACTTTTAAATTGTGGTTAGTTTGAGGGGGAGGTATAGTTTTAATTTGTATTTCCCTAATGAGTACTGAGGTTAAGGAATTTTTTTCACGTTTATTGGAAAATTATATTTTTCATTTTATTATGTGTTTGTTGAAATCTCTTACCCATGTTTTTACTGGATTTTCTTTGATCATTTGTATGAGTTCTTTACATATTCTAAATATGAATCTTTTATTATATGTATTTCAAGTATTTCCCCCCTTTAACTTCTTCTGATGAACAGATCTTACATTTAATGCTGTTTAACTTATCAATGACTAATCTTTCTTGTTTTCTGCTTTTTAAATCATTCCTTGCCCCAGTGAAATGCAGGTGCTCTTTTATGTTAACCTTTTACGTTATTGCTTTGTCTAAGATTGCCTTTTTTGTGTCTGATGTGGGAGAGGAGTCGTTATTCCCCCCACACATACCTATTTGCTTCAATAGCATTTACTTTAAAGAACATCCTTTCTCCACTTCTCTAGAGTCATAAATCAAGCTTCTTTCTGGGTTTTCTATTTCATTAGTCTATTCGTCTATCCTTTGTATCAGTTCCACACCGTCTTAATCACTGTAGCTTATATTAAGTCATGATATCCAGTAGAGCAGGTCTATTCACCTTGTTTGTTTCTTCAACCATGTGTTGGCTATTCCTGGACCCTTGCACTTCCACATTTAAACTTAGATTCCACCTGTGAAATTACTGACAAATGCACATTCTTTTGGGATTTGGAGTCCATTGACTGAAAATTAATATGGGAGTAATCATATCTTCCTGAAACTAGGTCTTTTAATCTATGAACATTTACACATCCCTCCATTTTTTTAAGTTTAAAAAATTTCGCTCGGGCTTCCCTGGTGGTTCAGTGGTGAAGAATCTGCCTGCCAATGCAGGAGACGTGGGTTCAGTCCCTGATCTGGGAAGATCCCACATGCCAAGGAGTAATAAAGCCTGTGGGTCACAACTGACAAGCCTGTGCTTTAGGGCCCGGGAGCCACAACTGCTGAGCCCATTGCTACAACTACTGAAGCCCTTGCGCCCTAGAGCCTGTGTTCTGCAATTGCAATGAGAAGCCTGCACACTGCAACTAGAGAGTAGCTCCCACTTGCCACAGCTATAGAAAAGCCCTCACAGTAATGAAGACCCAGCCCTGCAAAAAATACATAAATAAAATTATTTTAAAATTTTAAATAAAGTAAAAAATTTAAAAATTTCACTCAATGTTTTAGTATTTCCAGTATGTGGGTTTTGCACAATCTTTGTCAGATTTGTTGCTAGGTATTTGAAATTTTTTATCCAACTATAAAATGTATTTAAAAAATTTTGTCTTATAGTTCTTTGCTGGTATAGAAATATGATTAGTATTTCTATATATTGACCAACTCTTTGGAAAAGACCCTGAGGCTGGGAAAGATTGAAGGCAAAAAGAGAAGAGGGCGGCAGAGGATGAGGTGGTTAGATAGCATCACTGACTCAATGGGTGTGAACTGAGCATCTTCTGGATATAGTGAAGGACAGGGAAGCCTGACATGCTGCAGTCCACGGGGTCGCAAAGAGTTGGACACAACTTAGCAACTGAACATCAACAATATTGGCCTATTTCTAGAAACTTTGCTAATTCTAATAATTTTTCAGCTTTTTACGTATGCAGTCATATCTGAGAATGTTCAAAATTACATTTCTATTTTGCTAGTCTTTATATTTTTGTTTCTATTTACTGCCTTACTGAACTGGCTGAGTTTTCTAGTACAGCATAGTATTAATAGAAGTAGTGATAGTTATGGGTATTCTTTTCTTGTTTTAACCTCAAAGGGAACAATCTCATTCCTTCATCATTAGATGTGATGTTTACTGTAGGTATTTCATAGATATTTGTTATATAATCTATTCCTATTTTCCTAAGATGAAAAAACTATAAATGATGTTGAGGTATAGGTACTTTTTTCCTACATTTTTTTAGATGATTTGATTTTTTTCTTGTTAGTATGGAAAAATATTGATTTTCTAGTGTTACACTACCTTTACATTCTTTGAACAAAACCAAACTGGTCATAATCTATATATCTTTACTATATCAAGAGTTATTTTTGGTTTATTAATATCCTGTTTAAGGTTTGTTGCATCTATGTTAATGAGTGAGAATGGGCTATAATTTACTTCTCTCATTATACCCTTGTTGAACCGCAAGGTTCCGCCCTGGAGTCCGTCGCCCAAGACCACCAAGACACAGGATCGATGCAAATAGCAAGAGGATTTATTGAACTGGCGTGCCGGGGTTCTGTCCTCCTTAAGCAAGGAGCGAACCCCGATGACAGTTACAGAACAGTTTTTAAGCACAAAAAACCACATTGGGCGGGGAGGTATAGATATATCATGATTGGTCACAATACTGCTGACCTTTACAAGGATAGGCTAGTGAGGGTTTGGCGACATAATTCTGCGGATAACACACAGTTTACACAACTTGTTTTTCTGACTCTCTGGAAAGT
>SJYX01002023.1:65312-104269 GCA_006410675.1 Oreotragus oreotragus
GAAGGAATGATGCTAAAGCTGAAACTCCAGTACTTTGGCCACCTCATGCGAAGAGTTGACTCATTGGAAAAGACTCTGATGCTGGGAGGGATTAGGGGCAGGAGGAGAAGGGGACGACCGAGGATGAGATGGCTGGATGGCATCATTGACTCGATGGACGTGAGTCTGAGTGAACTCCGGGAGATGGTGATGGACAGGGAGGCCTGGCGTGCTGCGATTCATGGGGTCGCAAAGAGTCGGACACGACTGAGTGACTGAACTGAACTGAACTGAACTGAGAAATCTCCATACTATTTTCCACATCCTCACCAGCATTTGTTATTTGTGTTCTTTTTGATGATAGCCATTATGACATGTGCTATAGTAATCAAGACAGTACAGTGTTGGCACAAAATCAGAAATACAGACAAATGGAACAAGACAGAAAACCCAGAGATAAACCTACACACCTATGGGTACCTTATCTTTGACAAAGGAAGCAAGAATATACAATGGAGAAAAGAGAGCATCTTCAATAAATTGTGCTGGGAAAGCTGGACAGCTACATGTAAAAGAATTAAATTAAACACTTCTTAACACCATACACAAAAAATAAANACAGAAAACCCAGAGATAAACCTACACACCTATGGGTACCTTATCTTTGACAAAGGAAGCAAGAATATACAATGGAGAAAAGAGAGCATCTTCAATAAATTGTGCTGGGAAAGCTGGACAGCTACATGTAAAAGAATTAAATTAAACACTTCTTAACACCATACACAAAAAATAAATGCAAAATGGATTAAAAACCTAATTGTAAGACCAGAAACTACAAAACTCTTAGAGAAAAACATCAGCAGAACACTCTTTGATATAAACCACAGCAAGATCCTCTTTGGCCCGCCTCATAGAGTAATGGAAATAAAAATAAGCAAGTGGGATTTAATTAAAGTTAAAAGCTTTTGCACAGCAAAGAAAACTATAAACAAGATGAAAAGACAACCCTCAGAATGGGAGAAAATAATTGTAAATGAAACAACTGACAAAAAGGATTAATTTTAAAAATATACAAGCTGTTCATGAATTCAATATCAGAAAAACAACAATAAAAAAAATGGGCAAAAGACCTAAATAGACATTTATCCATAGAAGACACNCTCAGACAACCATTTTGTCTTTTTGCATTTCTTTTTCTTGGGGATGATCTTGATCACTGCCTCCTGTACAATTCACAAACCTCTATCCATGGTTTTGTAATTTACATGTGAAACTAAAATTTTAAACTTTTGAATACATGTAGGGCGTCAGATGTAGAATCCTGTTTATGCAACTTAGAGCAAAACAAGCTTTCTAGGACCATCCTGGTGGTCTGTTGGTTAAGATTTTGTGTTCCCAGTACAAGGCAGCCCAGGTTCAATCCTAGTTCAGGCCAAGGAACGAGGATTCTGCATGCTGCAAAGACGGTCCCACGTGCAGCAATGAAGATTTCATGAGCCGCAACTAAGACCTGGTGCAGCCAAATAAAAGCTAAACCAACTAAGCTTTCTACTTCTCAGTTCCTTCATTTGTAAACTGGAGGTGATAGTTATGCCTGTTTCATAGAGCTTGGTTTTTGTGTGGGATCAGGCGGAGATTCAGCTAGAAAATGAATGTATGTGATACGTGTAAGACTCTGCAATGATGGCTGTTATCATGACCAACTAGTCTGGGTGCTTACACTTGCATGCTGAATTGTTCTCACTCGCACAGCCTCAATTCCTTCTCTGTCAAGCAGGAAGACTATTAACTGATGATGAATATAAAATGTTTGCTAAAGGAGGGTGAAAAGGTACTGAGTTTCTGTTCCTAACTGGGTCCCCTTCCTTCTCCTCCACCTCTCCTTCCTCATCCTTTCCCCTGAGGCCTGTTAACAGATTTTTGGCATCTGAAGGGGCCCAATTCCAAGTTCTAGCTTGCTTCTTAATCTACAGTTCTGGCACCTGGCCCTTGATGTACTCCCTGGGTTCTAAGAAGATCCCTGGTGGCAGGAAGAGAAGATGTCATGCCCTGGGATACAGACCACAGCATTGTAAAGAAATTATCCCCCAATTAAAAAATTAAAAAAGAAAGAACACAACAGAAGAATTTGGTACTAACAAAGGGGATAATAGTATGGGTAAGTTATTTGTTAAAGATTTTTAAATCTTTGACAGCAGTGACTTTACTTGACTTTTTTTTTTTTTTGGATCAGCTGTACTGTGTTATTTCTTTTACTCGTATACATTATATTTTTTCTCCAGTCATCTTCCTCCTGGTGTATAGGTTATTGTTGTCTGGGATTTTGGTTCTATCTTAAAAAATTTTAACACTGAAAAATGGCCACAGTTACTATTGTTTTACACAGTTGGCATTTGTTTAGATTTTACCACATGCTTTTAATACTCTTTGGAATATTCTGTTTTTTAAAAAATTTATTTATTTTAATAGGAGGCTAATTACTTTACAATATTTAAAGTAAATAAATTGTAAAGTAATATTACTTTACAATATTTTGCCATACATTGACATGAATCAGCCATGGGTGTACGTGTGTTCCCCACCCTGATTCTGGAATCATTCTTCCTGAAGTACATCCTTTGGAAGATCTTTTAGTGAGTTTCTGCTCATGGTAAAACCTATCAGCTCCTATTACCTGGAAATGTCTTACTTTATCTTTATTACTGAAATATAATTTCATTGGTTCTAGAACTCTAGGTTGATTGTTATTTTCTTCAATTCTGGAAAATTCTCATTAATTATTCAATATCACCATTCCTGTCTCTTATACACATCTATTCTGTTTNAAAAAAAAAACTTAAAAGGAATATACATGAAATGTTTCTTAATTTCTGTTTTAATCAGATTTTCAAGCACCCTATACACAGAATGCTTGAAAATCTGATTAAAACAAAAACTAGGAAACACCTCATGTATACTCCTCTTAAGCTTCCCTGTGTTGTTTTTTTGTAAAATGAAAACAGCTCCACTAAAGGAAGGTATGTGTATGACAAACTGTTGGTTAAATTTAAGTATAGAGATTCTGTATGTCTTATAGTTGACATTGTCATTAATGGCCCTACACTGAGTACTAATAGACTCACTGATTGTATTCTCTTTAGAACATAATACTGAATAGGAAACCTAGTTGAATATTAAAAAATTAATAAGTATTTCACAAGTAAGCCAGTGAAGAGTTAATGGATTTATGTAATATTTCTATAACAGAATAATTTATTTCAGTGACTTGAAACTGCTGCTGCTAAGTCACTTCAGTCGTGTCCAACTCTGTGTGACCCCATAGATGGCAGCCCACCAGGCTCCNAGTATTTCACAAGTAAGCCAGTGAAGAGTTAATGGATTTATGTAATATTTCTATAACAGAATAATTTATTTCAGTGACTTGAAACTGCTGCTGCTAAGTCACTTCAGTCGTGTCCAACTCTGTGTGACCCCATAGATGGCAGCCCACCAGGCTCCTCCATCCCTGGGATTCTCCAGGCAAGAACACTGGAGTGGGTTGCCATTCCTTCTCCAATGCAGGAAAGTAAAAAGTGAGAGTGAAGTCGCTCAGTTGGGTCCGACTCTTAGCAACCCCATGGACTTCAGCCTACCAGGCTGCTCCGCCCATGGGATTTTCCAGTCGAGAATATTGGAGTGGGGTGCCATTGACTTGAAACTAGGTCCATATAATTTTAATGAAAGGCTAAGCTTTTAGAGTAATAGGCTTAGAAATAGCTATCCCAGAGTTCATGTCTCAAAGTCTGGGTTACGTTTCAAATTTATGGTTTAGAATAAAAGGTGTTGGTAAAAGATAAAATTATGCAGTGTACCTCATCTATGTAAAGGCATTTGTCTATTATAATTGCTTCTATCTATATTCAATGATTGTATAAAATGAATAATTTTCAGAACTTCCTGTCAGAGTCAGTGATGGTATTAGATCTATTTCTGGCCCTTTCTTTCAGCTGGTTCTTAGCTCGTTAAAGGTCAAAATTTCACTATTCACCATTCCAGACCGAAATGAGTCACTGCTATTTTTTGCAAAAACCTAATAAATAATCTTGTTTTTTAGAAACCAAATCTTTTTTGTTGTTGTTGTTAATGTTTTTTTTTAATTTATTTTTTGTATTTATTTATTTTTTTACACGAACTCCCAAACATGAACCCCCCTCCCATCTCCCACCCCACATCATCCCTCCAGATCATCCCCATACACCAGCCCCAAGCATCCTGCNTTTTTTGTATTTATTTATTTTTTTACACGAACTCCCAAACATGAACCCCCCTCCCATCTCCCACCCCACATCATCCCTCCAGATCATCCCCATACACCAGCCCCAAGCATCCTGCATCCTGCATTGAACATAGACTGGCAATTCATTTCTTACATGATAGTATACATATTTCAATGCTATTCTCCCAAATCATCCCTCCCTCTCCCTCTCCCTCTCCAATATTACTATTTTCATAAATATTTTTGTATGTCTAAACCTCCCTGTCAATCACTCTACAAAATCAGAAGAATCATGCTAGATGTTAGTGAGAAGCAGATGGAAAAAAATATCTGGAGGGAAACTTCCAATCTACCAACTCTCATGTGAATACAGACTCTGCAGTCCTCAGGCACACATGACAAACCCGGTTTCACCATTGTGGCCTGATGGTGAACCTATCTCCACGGGGACCCTGGTCTTCTGATAAACCCAACTTCATATAGTATGTCGATCTAGGTTGCTGCTGTTTCACGTATTTTCTCAAGCCAACTCTTCCCATGTATGAATTTATTTTTTCTTCTACTTCACATTTTCATTATTGGAATATCTTTCCTTACAGCCAAGACTCTCATATAAGGAAGGTCATCACATTGTTCTTTGTAATAGCAAAAAGAAAAGGCACAATAAATGTCAATAATGAGAATTCACTGAATAAAGGTGATGAAATGGGCTTCCCTGGTGCCTCACATGGTAAAGCACCCACCTGCAATGTGGAAGACCCAGATTCATTCCCTGGGTTGGGAAGATCCCCGGGAGAGGGGAATGGCAACCCACTCCAGTATTCTTGCCTGGAGAATTCCATGGACGGAGGAGCCTGGTGAGCTACAGTCCATGGGGTCAGAAAGAGTCGGACGAGATTGGATGCCTAGAATATACATATGTCCCCTCTTTTTAAAGATTCTTTTCCCATGTAGGCAGTTACAGAGTAGATTCCCCTGTGCTGTGCAGTAGGTTGTGTTTAGTTTTCTTTGTTAGACAGCAGTGTGAGCGTATGAGTCTCAGTCCCCCCAATTTGTCCCCCCCCTCCTATCCCGTGGTAACCACAACATTGTTTTCTACATCAGTGATCCACTTCTGTTTTGTAACTAAGTTCACTTGTACCTGTTATTCAGATTCCATGTGTAAGTGATTCCACATGTTTGTCTTTCTCTAACTTACTTCACTCAGTATGACAATCTCTAGGTCCATCCATGTTGCTGCCAATGGCCTATCCTGTCTAATGCTTTCTTATAAATTAGATAGAGTACACAAATTTGGAGGTATGTCTTATTACAGGAGAGTAAACATACTATTTTATAGAAATATAATAGCAAAGGAAAATGACCAGACCATAATTTTAAGCAAATGGAGACAATGTAAGTGCATGTATTTCATATTTTATGATTTTGAAAAAAAAAAAAAATGAGTATTAGGCTTTCCTGGTGGCTCAGATGGTAAGGAATCTGCCTATGATGCAGGAGACCTGGGTTCGATCCCTGGGTCAGGAAGATCCCTGGAGGAGAAAATGACTACCACCTCCAGGATTCTTGCCTGGGAAATTCCATGGACAGAGGAGCCTGGCAGGCTACAGTCCACAGGGTCGCAAAGAGTGGGACGGGACTGAGCTACTAAGACTTCCATAGAAAAAATATAAGTTATGAAAAGTCAATGAGACTTACCTCTGAGGGATATGGTAACAATTATTTTAATGACTTGTATGCATTTCCCAATTTCTATCTAATGAACCTACATTGTCTTCAAAAGGAGAACTTGCACTGACTTGATTGCTGTCTCTTCTGTGATATTTCCTAATCCCTACAACTGGAAACACTCTCTGCTGTTTCTTTGTGCCTCATGAATGATCTGTATTGCTTTTCTCACACTACGGTTATTGGCACACCTCTTTGCTTGAATGCAATCTCCATGAGGACAGGGAGCACATCTCATTCAATGTTAAATCATCTACAGCATTTTACCAAGTGCCTTACACATAGAACGCATCAAGAATAAATAAATAATTTATGAATGAATTATACACTTAGGGAATTTCCATCTGGAATATCTCATCTGGTATCCCATACACTTTAAGAAGAGCAACTGAGACAGTTTCCCCTTCATCATTATGTACAGAGGGAGATATGGATGTGGCTCTCCAATATTTTCATTCTGTACAAGACAATCAATGCATTTAAGCGATAAAACAAATCAACAAACTCCATCAGTTAACTTTTCTTTCAGCCACAGCAAAATACAGATTAAAGACATGTGTGATTATTGAAACAAGTAGGAAAGGCTGGCAGCCTCATCTTCTCTATTCCTCTGCAGCAACCTCTCTACCCTGCCTCAGCGTGGTTTAGACTGCAGAGTTTACAATTGGAAAGAAAGTGAAAGTGAAAATACTCTCAGTTGTGTCGGATTCCGACCCCCTGGACTATACAGTCCTTGGAATTCTCCAGGCCAGGGTAGCCTTTCTCTTCTCCAGGGGATCTTCCCAACCCAGGAATTGAACTGGGGTCTCCTGCATTGCAGGTAGACTCTTTACCAACTGAGCTATCAGGGAAGCCCGGGCCAGACTTATTTAATAGAATTATTTAATAGAATTTATATTAGATAAATAATAGAATTTCTATTAAATAACATTTAATAGAATTATTAAAAAATAATTCTATTACAAAATTAGGTCATTTGTATTAGAAGACAGTGTTGCAACAACTCAAATGAACTGAAACTCCCCCTATCAGAATTTAAACTTCAATTTTAAAATTTGTAGGAAAACACCATTCAGTTACTTTGAAACCTTATCCCGACATGTTGGTCCCTGGACCCGGGAGTAATGAAAAACGGATAGAAAGTTATCTACTGAGTACCTGCCATGCGCTTGTGACTTCACATACAGAATCATATTTAATTCTCTTAATTCTCATAAAATTCCTTCAGAGTTGGATTTATTGTCCCCATTTACAGATAAGGAAACTGAGAGTCTTATGCAAGTTAAGTGTAAAGTTAATCTTATGTAAAATAGTAAAGTGAAAGACTGTATATTTGGTAGATTCATATTTTAGACATATAAAGATAAATGGATGGACAGATAGATATGTAAATACATAGAACAAAGATTAGAAGAGATGTCTTCAAAGTGGAGACAGTTAATAAGTGGACATTCTAGTCCCCAGAATGGTAATTACGTGCCACTATACAACGGAAGTCAATTTGCAAGATATACCCGAATCAAATCAACACATTGTAACTCAAACAAAGTTATATGTCAATTTTACCTCAATAAAACTGAGGGAAAATAATCTGCCTAAAACTTAAGGGTTTTTTCCTAAAATGTGGTTTCTAAATAATGCAGTGCATTTGTCTAAGTATGTTGTGCTGTGCTTAGTTGCTCAGTCATGTCTGACTCTGCGACCCCATGGAGCACAGCCTGCCATGCTTTTCCGTCCATGGAAATTCTCCAGGCAAGAATATTGGAGTAGGTTGCCATGCCCTCCTCCAAGGAATCTTCCCAACCCAGGGACTGAACCCTGGTCTCCTGCATTGCAGGTAGATTCTTTATCATCTGAGCCACTAGGGAGGCCCAAGAATACTGGAATGGGTAGCCCATCCCTTCTCCAGGGAATCTTCCTGATCCAGGAATGAAACTAGGGTTTCCTGCATTGCAGTTGGATTCTTTACCAACTGCACTACCAGGGAAGCTCACGTATGCTACTGTGTGAAAATTGCTAACATTAAAATTCATTTGTTTCACTAAAGGAGTTACTGTGACCTACAGTTGTGGTTGCCAGTTCAATGCCTTATGAGTGGGGGGTGAATGAGTGAAGAGGGGCTCAGAGCAAGGCTCTGAGGAGTGATGGAGGGTGGGGAGGAAGGGGAGGTTGCGGGGACTGGAAAGTTTATGCCTTATCCTGGGAGACACCTCTGTGCTGTCTCCACTTCTTCAGCATCTGGAATTCTGGGTGCAATGTTGCCTCACCTTCTGATTTTCAGAAGAAGCCAGAAATTATGATTTTTCTGATATAGGATATCAGTTATATGTGGAATCTAAAATGTGACTCAAATCAACTTATCTCCGAAGCAGAAACAGAGTCACAAGCATAGAGACTTGTGGTTGCCAAGCAAGGAGGAGAGAAGGGAAGGACTTGGAGGGAGCTTGGGATTAACAGATGCATACTATTACACAGAGGATGAATGAACAACAAGGTCCTGCTGTATAGCACAAGTAACTATATTTAATATCCTGTGATAAACTATCATAGAAAAAAATTAAAAAGAATACATATACATATATGTATGTGTCTGTATAACTGAATCACTTTGTTGTACAGTGAAAATTCAACATTGCAAATTAAATATTCAGTAAAATTTAAAAATAAAAAACAAAACATTTTTATGGTAAAATAATATTCAAATTTGGAAACCAATTCAAAATATTTTAAAACACTATGGAAATAAAGTGAAAATGTTAGTGGCTCAGTCATGTCTAACTGGTTGTGAATCCATGACTATATATAACCCACCAGGCTCCTCTGTCCATAGAATTCTCCAGGCAAGAATGCTGGAGTAGTAAGACATTCCCTTCTCCAGGGATCAAACCTGGGTCTCCCTCATTGCTGGCAGAGTCTTTATAATCTGAATTACCAGGGGAGCCATTATTTAACTTATATGCAGAGTAGATCATGAGAAATGCCTGGCTGGATGACTCACAAGCTGAAATCAAGATTGCTAGAAGAAATATCAACAATCTCAGATATGCAGATGATACCAAATTAATGACAGAAAGCAAAGAGGAACTAAAGAGCCTCTTGATGAAAGAGAAAGGGAAAGTTTTATGCTGGCTTAAAACTCAGCATTTAAACAGCTTGAGTCTTCCCTGGTGGCTCAGATGGTAAAGCGTCTGCCTGTGATGCGGGAGACCTGGGTTCGATCCCTGGGTTGGGAAGATCTCCTGGAGAAGGAAACGGCACCCCACTACAGTACCCTTGCCTGGAAAATCCTACGGATGGAGGAGCCTGGTGGGCTACAGTCCATGGGGTCACAAACAGTCAGACACGACTGAGCGACTTCACTTTCAAGATCATGGCATCTGCTTCCATCGCTTCAAGGCAAATAGATGGGGAAAAGTGGAAATAGTGACAGATTTTAATTTCATGGGCTCCAAAATCACTGCAGACAATGACTGCAACCATGAAATTAAAAGATGCTTACTCCTTGAAAAGAAAGCTATGACCAACCTAAACGGCATAGTAAAAAGCAGAAACATCACTTCGCCAACAAAGGTCCATATAGTCAAAGCTATGGTTTTTCCAGGAGTCATGTATGGTTATGAGAGTTGGACCCTAAAGAAAGCTGAGTGCTAAAGAATTTATGCTTTCAAAGTGTGGTGATGGAGAAGACTCTTGAGAGTCCCTTGGAGAGCAAAGAGATCAAACCAGTCAATCCTAAAGCAAATCAACTCTAAATATTCATGCTGAAGCTGAAACTCCAATACTTTGGCCATCTGATGCAAAGAGCTGACTCATTGGAAAACACCCTGATGCTGGGAAAGATTGAGGCAGGAGGAGAAGGGGATGACAGAGGATGAGCTAGTTGGATGGCCTCACCAACTCAATGGACATGAGTTTGAACAAACTCTGGGAGATAGTGAAGGACAGGGAGGCCTGGCATGCTGCTCTCCACGTGTTCGCAAAGAGTCGGACACAACTTAGCCCCTTAACAACAACAACTCCATCTCTTAAGGTTTAAGAAATAAAACTTCATCAGGGTCTTCTTTTAAATTTTGTTTTTAGATTTCTTTACATATTGTTTTCTCATATCTAATCCACTGGAAATCAAAAAAAATCATGATTCCCAAGATTACTAAATACTAAAAAGAAACTAACACTTCTTTCTTTGCATTGGATTGTATTTTTAAAAAAATGTTGGAGTAATCCTATTTAGAAAATTTGCTAAGATATTGGAGTCCATATTTAACCTTTGACTGTCTTCTCAGAATGTTCACACCTTACCAAACCAGAGTCTATTTTACCAAACTAAGAAAGTATCATTGTTACAATACTTTTACCTAAACTACAGACCTTAATTTGGAATTTTTTTTTTTCACTAATGCCTTTTATATGTTCCATGATCTGATTTATTTTATTTTTTAAAGTTTTTATTGAAGTGCAGTTGCTTTACTGCATTAAATGCTCTATTAGTTTCTGCTGCACAGCCCAGTAAATAAGTTACATGTATTCACATATACCGTCTTTTTAAGATATCTTTCCATTTAGGTCCCCACAGAGCACTCAGTAGAGTTCCCTGTGCTATACAGTAGGTCTCATTAGTTATTTATTTTATACATAGTATCAGTAGTGTATACATGTCAATCCCCATTTTGGATACCATGTTGTTTTTTAGAGAGTTACTTTTAAGGAAGCAGTTGATTGTGCAATCTACATCAGCATAGGATCCTAAAAATAAAATTTCACAATTATTTTGACTTTATGCCTGAGATGACAGTCATCCTCACTCAAGAACAGCCTTTACAATAATAGGGTGTGTGGCTGCCCGAAGCAATAACCCCTCCCTTCTTCCAGGCACAATGATTCTGGGCAGGTAAGAGCATCGCCCTTCCTCTGAGCAAAGCATTTAGCTCAGCTGTACACTAGTTCTCAGGAAGTCATGGAATTTACTGTAAAGGATTTTAAATTATGTATCATAGCTTAGAAGATAAATAATGTACAGAATCTCACTCTAGAAGGAAGTTATAATTGTTTGACATTTAAAAACACATATACATTTTAAGAACTAATCTTGTATCTTCTGTCCCCTGGAAAATAGCATATTGCTTAGAAAATACAGATTATTAGGGCACTATATTAGCCACAAACTTTTATATTATATGTCTGATGTCCTTAAGAATTTAACCAAAATTTTACAGAAAACAAAGCAAAACAAATGGGCTTCCCTGGTGGCTCAGGTATAAAGAATTCACCTGCAATGCAGGAGACATGGGTCCATTTCTTGGGTCAGGAAGATCCCCTGGAGAAGGAAATGACACCCCACTCTAGCATTGTTCCTAAAAAATCCCATGGACAGAGAAGCCTGGCAGGTATAATCCATGGGGGCACAAAAGGGTCAGACATGACTTAGTAACTCAACAATAACAGCAACAGCAAGGCAAAACAAAACAAAACAAAACAAAAACTTCCTTCTAAAAGCCTTGAAAACAAACCAAAAGCCAGTTCAGTGGTTAGATACAGTTGGAAAGCATTTGCTTAAAACATAGGCTTACTTAAAATTTAATATAATATTTATGTGTACCGTATGTCTAAATAAAGGAATAAGGCTTCAAATGTTTCCCAAACATAAATTAACCAGAGAACAATCTTTTTTTTTTAATAAAAGCATGTTCACTTCTCATAAAGAATACAGCTTAAGAAATGTTGAAAACATATTTACTTATTAAATCCAAATGGATAGAAATTTAGAAGTCTTTAGTTAGAATTTCTATTTTTAGAAAAATTCTTACAGAAGTTTCATCAGTTGAAAACATATTTACTTATTGAATCCAAATGGATAGAAATTTAGAAGTCTTTAGTTCGAATTTCTATTTTTAGAGAAATCCTTACAGAAGTTTCATCAGTCTCTACTTCCAAAGACATGTAGAAGTGTGCCTTTCTATTTCCAGAAAACTCTAGTTATAAGAAACTTTAGTTTTTATCTTGTGCCTGAATTGCCCTGCTTTTAACATCCTTCAGTCATTCCAAAGCTACTCCTACAGAGTGACACAGGACCTTCCACATGGAGAGCAAAGCTTTCTTTGAGGTCGGTTCTTCTCTGGTGATTCAGACAGTAAAGCAACTGCCTGTGATACAAGAGACCCAGGTTCAATTCCTGGGTCAGGAAAATCCCCTGGAGAAGGGAATAGCTACCAACTCCAGTATTCTTGCCTAGAGAATTCCACAGACAGAGGAGCCTGGCGGGCTACAGTCCATGGGATTGCAAAGGATCAGACATGACTGAGTGACTAATGTTTTGAGTACTGCTACTTCAGAATTACCAGTTTGCTGGTCAGCTGTCAAGGACTTTGAGTGTTTAAAAGAATTCCTTCCTGGGGGCTTCTAGCAAAGTCCCTACCGGCACTGACTATGGCCTTAGTCACACTCTTGCTTTCATTGATGGTTTTTTAAAGAGGGTGGAAAGATGAGGTAAGGGAGACGCCCTGAGCATGAGAGTGCAGGCAGGTAGAGCCGGTCTGACAGCTAGCTCACTGATTCTGCACCAGGGAAGAAAATCTCTGCCCTGCCCATGTCTGATGGAATTACAGATTTAGGAAGACAGTTGAGAAGTACTGCTTTGTCTTTGAAAAAGTCCCCTGCTGTTCACTAAGGGAAAGCCCACAGAAAAACGCTGATAACCTGTGTTGCCAGAATGTTCATCTGCCCCAGGGTATCAGATTGGGAGAGTCAAGTTCTCGGCTGATCAAGCATTTTGAGAACATATTTATACAGAAAGAGAAAATTTCCTTACTTTCCATAGACTCTGAATGCCCTTCTGAGCTTGAAATGTTTTTAGAAAAAAAGTGAAGTCGTTCAGTCATGTCCAACTCTTTGCGACGCCATGGACTGTAGCCCACCAGGCTCCTCCATCCATGGAATTTTCTAGGCAAGAGTACNTTTCCTTACTTTCCATAGACTCTGAATGCCCTTCTGAGCTTGAAATGTTTTTAGAAAAAAAGTGAAGTCGTTCAGTCATGTCCAACTCTTTGCGACGCCATGGACTGTAGCCCACCAGGCTCCTCCATCCATGGAATTTTCTAGGCAAGAGTACTGGAATGGGTTGCCATTTCCTTCTCCAGGGAATCTTCCCGACCCAGGGGTTGAACCCGCATCTCTGGCATTGCAGGGAGATGCTTAACTGTCTGAGCCCAATATCAAAATTATAGTTTATTCCTTATTATAGTTTATTCCTTAGTCTAAGAAACAATCTCCACTGAAAATTAAAATTTTCTTATTCAGTGTTAATCTCACTTTAGAATGATTTCTTTTTGTAACAAAATAGAAATTAGAAAAAGATACAGCACGTGTATAAAAGCATGTGCCATATATTATAAGTTGATGTGATTGAAGTATAATTTACTTAGAATGTAGAACATTTTAAAAGCACTTATAAATGCCTAAGACATAGAAAATATGGAATTACACTATGGGATATGTTCCTTGGGATACTGTGAAGTTATTACTGAATTGTGTAACTCTGGGGTGGGAGTGATACCAACCAACATTCTTGGCCTCCTTAATCAATAGAAATTGATCAGAGGCCACACAAGAAATTCAGACAAGGCTTTATTGGGCTCCTGCTGCAGCAGGGGGCAGTGAGAACAAATCACAGTTTCCCTTGCTAGCTTGTTCTTTGTATGGGGTGACAGTAGGGGTGTGTCCAGGCGCTGGGCTGGAGGGATGGCTTAGGAGTGTTCCCCCACTCCTCTAGTGGTGTTGAGTGCAGGGGGGCATGCACAGCACCCTGCTTTTGCTCCCTGCTCTTCCATACTTACAGTGGGATTCCTTTTGTTCTTTTTGTATCTTCTTGTCCATTTTTTGTCCCAAATGTGCATGCATGCAGTTATTTTTAGTCCCTTACAGTTTCCTTGTATCTTGTTGTCCAGGTGCAAGCATTGCAGCACTGCAGCAAAGGGTCCCAGGTCCCAGGCTGTCTCAGGAGGAACATTAGAAGAGCAAGATAGGGCCAGAATGGGGTGAAGGCCCATGTCCTCTTTCCCCAGTCCACTCCACTGACAGCAAAGCAGACAGGAATGCCTCCTTCTGCCCCGTGTGTACCTACCCTCCACCCGGAAAACCCTTCCCCTCAACCCACTCAGGCTGTGCACCCTTCTGTAACTTTTTCAATTCAATTCAGTCACTCAGTTGTGTCCGACTCTTTGCGACCCCATGAATCACAGAACGCCAGGCCTCCCTGTCCATCACCAACTCCCGGAGTTCACTCACCCCTTACAAATTCCCTTTGATGCTTATTGTAACTGTTGTGTTTTATACAAATGTGAGTCAGGTGCAGAAACAAGCAACATCAGCCATCTGCCCCCAGCCTACACCTGTGCACAGCCCAGCAGTGATGTCTGGAGTCTAGGCATTAATGAAAGGACCAACAGTTTACAGCTGCAGCTGGGGCTGAGATCACCTTTTAACTTTGTACCTAGCCCTTGGGGATGCCTTGTCAAATCTCATCTCTTCAGTTGGTTTTTCTAAACCCTTTCCAGCTCCTGAAATCCTGTACCTGACATCTAGTTGCTTGCCCTAAGAAGCTGATTAAATCTCTTCACAAAGGAAATAAAGAATATTAACAGTGCTTTCTCTCTGCATTCCTCCTTGCAACACTCACACTCATCCTTGCCTTGTTAAAGGACATGGATGCTGCTTCTTTCAGAGGGTTGCCGTCTGGCCCCTCTATAGCACCTCTGGGCATCATTTCTCATCTACTCTTTCTATGATCTCTTGTCCTTACTGTTCTCTCTCCAATGAACACTTTCCCAAGTTTGTCACATCCTGA
Source organism: Oreotragus oreotragus (assembly GCA_006410675.1). Lineage (NCBI taxonomy): Eukaryota > Metazoa > Chordata > Mammalia > Artiodactyla > Bovidae > Oreotragus > Oreotragus oreotragus. The sequence goes on from SJYX01002023.1 coordinate 80,114, forward strand.
AGGTAAAGAAAACTTCCTCAACATTGCTTCTCTCTCAAAACCACCGTTTTATCTATGTGTGTCTTTGAAACAATGTACCTTTATTGTTCTGTCCCCACCGTTCTTTCACCTTCACCCAAAGTGCTCCGCAGCCCACAGCCATCCAATTTGCATCCTCAACGCTTCATCAGAACAGTAATGCACCCAATGGTCTTCTCACTTTTACCCCAATTTCATAGCAACTGACCTATATGAACTTTTATTCAATGAGAAACATCTCTTCTTTTGTTGTCCACAAAGCCATTTCCACCAACACCCCTTTCAACATGCTTGTGGAATATTAGACATTGCTGACTGCTCCAGCCTTGCAGTCCTTTAATTTGGGGATTCCCCATAATTTCTTTCTTTCTTGTACATTCACAATGAATCCTTTGGAAGTGAGCTCATCTCTTCCTATGGCTTAGTAAGAAGTGTTCAGCTGCAAGAGAAAAAAGCAGAAATGCTCTACAGGGGTTTGATTAAATAGATGTTGACTTCTTTTCATGCAGGAAGATTAAATCTGATTGGTAGTTGCTGGTGTTATTCAGAAATTCAAGGTGTCAAGGAAAATTCCTCTTTCTTTTCTAATGTTAGGCAGTATGGCTGGTGCAGCTTGGCCATCCTTTCCACAGTCCAAACCTGAGAAGAATAAAGAAGCAAAAGTAGAAAAGAGGGCAAAACCTTAAGCCTGAAGGCAAAGATTTTCCCATAAATCCCCAATAGACTTCCCATTCAGAAAACGAAGATCATGGCATCTGGTCCCATCACTTCATGGGAAATAGATGGGGAAACAGTGGAAACAGTGTCAGACTTTATTTTCTGGGCTCCAAAATCACTGCAGATGGTGACTGCAGCCATGAAATTAAAAGACACTTACTCCTTGGAAGAAAAGTTATGACCAACCTAGATAGCATCTTCAAAAGCAGAGACATTACTTTGCCGACTAAGGTCCGTCTAGTCAAGGCTATGGTTTTTCCTGTGGTCATGTATGGATGTGAGAGTTGGACTGTGAAGAAANTATTGCTGAAGCCTGGCTTGGAGAATTTTGAGCATTACTTTGCTAGCATGTGAGATGAGTGCAATTGTGTGGTAATATGAAAATTCTTTGACGTTGTCTTTTTTTCTGACTGGAATGAAATCTGACCTTTTCCAGTCCTCTGGCCACTGCTGAGTTTTCCAGATTTGCTGACATACTGAGTACACCACTTTCACTGCATCATATTTTAGGATTTGAAATAGCTCAGCTGAAATTCCATCGTCTCCACTAGCCTTGTTCTAGGAGGGATGCTTCCTAAGGCCCACTTGACTTCACATTCCAGGATGTCTGGCTCTAGGTGAATGATTACATCATCATGGCTACTGGGTCATGAAGATCTTTTTTGTACAGTTCTTCTGTGTATTCTTGCCACCTCTTCTTAATATCTTCTGCTTCTGTTAGATCCATACAATTTCTGACCTTTATTGTACCCATCTTTGCATGAAATTCCCTTGTTATTTCTACTTTTCTTAAAGAGATCTCTAGTCTTTCCCATTCTATTGTTTTCCTCTATTTCTTTGTACTGATCACTGAGGAAGGCTTTCTTCTCTCTCCTTGCTTTTCTTTGGAACTCTGCATTCAAATGGGTATATCTCTCCTTTTCTCCTTTGCCTTTAGCTTCTCTTCTTTTCACAGCTATTTGTAAGCCCCCCTCAGACAACCATTTTGTCTTTTTGCATTTCTTTTTCTTGGGGATGATCTTGATCACTGCCTCCTGTACAATTCACAAACCTCTATCCATGGTTTTGTAATTTACATGTGAAACTAAAATTTTAAACTTTTGAATACATGTAGGGCGTCAGATGTAGAATCCTGTTTATGCAACTTAGAGCAAAACAAGCTTTCTAGGACCATCCTGGTGGTCTGTTGGTTAAGATTTTGTGTTCCCAGTACAAGGCAGCCCAGGTTCAATCCTAGTTCAGGCCAAGGAACGAGGATTCTGCATGCTGCAAAGACGGTCCCACGTGCAGCAATGAAGATTTCATGAGCCGCAACTAAGACCTGGTGCAGCCAAATAAAAGCTAAACCAACTAAGCTTTCTACTTCTCAGTTCCTTCATTTGTAAACTGGAGGTGATAGTTATGCCTGTTTCATAGAGCTTGGTTTTTGTGTGGGATCAGGCGGAGATTCAGCTAGAAAATGAATGTATGTGATACGTGTAAGACTCTGCAATGATGGCTGTTATCATGACCAACTAGTCTGGGTGCTTACACTTGCATGCTGAATTGTTCTCACTCGCACAGCCTCAATTCCTTCTCTGTCAAGCAGGAAGACTATTAACTGATGATGAATATAAAATGTTTGCTAAAGGAGGGTGAAAAGGTACTGAGTTTCTGTTCCTAACTGGGTCCCCTTCCTTCTCCTCCACCTCTCCTTCCTCATCCTTTCCCCTGAGGCCTGTTAACAGATTTTTGGCATCTGAAGGGGCCCAATTCCAAGTTCTAGCTTGCTTCTTAATCTACAGTTCTGGCACCTGGCCCTTGATGTACTCCCTGGGTTCTAAGAAGATCCCTGGTGGCAGGAAGAGAAGATGTCATGCCCTGGGATTCCAAGGGAGACTTTATTTGATTCCCCATACCTGTAGAGTAAAGCTTCAGCTTGGGATTCCCAGAGTTAGACCTCCACGTGGCATGTGTGGGTGATACATTCTGGGGTAGAATGTGGCATGTTTTTACCTCTTGAGAGTTATTGGAGTCATTCTCAACTGTTGCTTTGGTTAAGGCGTATGTTACATATAGCTGTTCTATGCACTCACCCTTCTATGAGTGTTCCCAGGTTTTGATGCAGAAATTAAAAAGGTTACTCACTGGAATTTGTAGTAGAGATCTGGAGTGAAGCTGTTGGTTTTAAGAGTCACTACTCCACTCTTTTCTTTCTCCCCTCAAGAAAGCATGTAGAAAGGAAATGAGAGAGCATAGCTTTGTAGAGATAATATTCTAGCCCATGCTCATCTCTGCCCTCATGGGCTCCTACCACCTTGCCTGCCTCAGTGTCTTCTTGGTCTGAATTTTGCCCCATCTCTTTCAGGCCAGTCATTTTGTAACCAAGTAGGACCCCATGGAGCCTTCCTAGGACAGGCCTTTCCCCATATCCTCTGCTTTAGCTTCCCTCTGAAGTACCTGAAAAAAAACAAAAAAAATGGAAGTGTCAGTTGCTCAGTTGTGCCCGATTCCTTGTGACCACATGGACTGTGGCTCGCCAGGTTCCTCTGTCCGTGAAATTCTCCAGGCAAGAATATTGGAGGGGGTTGCCATGCCCTTCTCCAGGGGATCTTCCTGACCCAGGGATTGGACCCGGCTCTCCCGCATCGCAGGCAGATTCTTTACTGTCTGAGCACCAGGAAAGCCCCTCAAGTACCTAAATAACAGTATTTGATGCACATTTCCTGAGTTACTTTATAGATATGAGCCCCTGGCCCCCCACCAAATGGAAGATATGAACCACTTGATGACCGTGAGCACGTAGCCCCAGGCCTCCTGGAGCCTAAGGACTGTTAATGTTAACCCCCATAACACCACCGTGTTATCTCACCGTCACCCAGTCAGAGAACTGTGCACAAGCTGATCACAGGCCTGGCAACCCAACCGCCCCTGCCCTCTGCCCCGCACATGGCTTTAAAAAATGCTTTGTTGAAACCCTTTGTAGAGTTCAGGGCTTTTTAGAGCATAAGCCCCCATCTGTTTGCATGACCCTGCAATGAACCTTTCCAAACTTCGATGTTTCAGTTCGGCCTCACTGTGTGTCGGGCACAGGAACTTGCACTAACAATTTCTCTCTCCAGACTAGCAGCATTGTGCTGTGGCAAGAGCTAGACTTCTGAGTCAGGCAGTCCTGGCTGTGAATTCTCTTCTAACGCCTGGCTGTAGAAGCTGCAGTGAGTCACTCTGTCCCACTAAGCTTTGTGTCCTCGCCCTTAACCTGGGAATAATTCCTCTCTCAGTGCATGGGAGGCAAAGGCCTCCTGCATACTCTATGCACATACAAATCTCCAGGTGCTTCCAGGTACACGATCTCTAATCCTGTCAGCCACGATATGCTGGGGTATTATCCTGATTGATCAGCTGAGAACGTAGACTCGGAGAGGTTCAGTGGCTCACGTGGCAGAGGTGGTCTGTGCCCTGTCTGTCCCTTAGGGGCTTACCTTGCCTTTGCCTTTGGTTGCCAGCATTAATACCTGCTTCCTGTGCCTGGAGAACCCACCCCAGTAAGGTCTGATGAAAGGCAATACCTCACTCCCCACTCCAAAAGCTAGAGTATTGTTGGTTACTTGCTTTCTCTGACCCTGAAGCCAGTGAGTGGGTGCTGACCTAGGCTCAGCTAGGATGCTCCCATTCATGATTTTGAATCTGGGGGAAAGGAAAAAGCATTAGACAGAAATAGCTCTGGCAGCAGTAGACGAGAGCATGGTGGTAGTCCCAATAGCCAAAGCAGCATTGCCTGGCCACAGTGCCATCTCTCAGGCTGCCCGTGGCAGGAGCTCGGCCGTGGCTCAGGTCACGGGTCCCCTCTGGCATCTTCCCACTTACATTCCTGTCAGTGTTGTGAGCCTCTTGATAGTCTTCCTCAAATTCCTTTTCAACTTAAATCACTCAGATTTCATTTCAGATTTTTGTCATTGAGAACCTCATGTAGCAGTTCTGCAACAAAAAACTCTCTCTGAACATTTTGATCTTCTGCCTGATAAGCCCACCCAAATGCTGGGAGACATTTCCCTCCAAACTACAGACTGGGTCTGTGGTTCCATTCTCCATCCTCCTCTCCCCCTACTTCATCCTCTTTGCATAGCTGATATCCATGCCCCTGGGGCCTCAATTTTATATCTGATGGGCAGAGGCCAGCAAAGAGCCCGTTGCTTCCTTGTTCTTGCCTCTGCTTCTCCCTGATTTGTTTCTGCAGGGTCCTTCTCTTAGCCAAAGGGGCTTATGGGGAGCCCTTCCCCAGGGACCTTGCTCTCCCCAGTTCTGCCATCTTCTTTCTCTGCCTGGACTTCACTGGGTCAGGATTCGTCCTCTTTTCTAAGAGCTTCAAGAAGGCATGGCCTTTCTCGTGACACTAATGGGGCTATTAAAGATAAACAGCCCAGAAGACAGTTTGGAAAGTGACTCCCCCTTTGGTGTAGACAGGTTCTAGGGAGTTTACAATGTGCATCATGACTGTTGACGGTGAATCATCTTGCACTGGAAACTCCAAGGGAGCTGATTTGATCCAGGCCTGGAATGGCTCAGCTGTATTCCCTAGCCCAGCCTAGAGTAACGTCCATCTGTTATATTTGTCTGTCCAGCCTATAATTCTTAGAAGATTGTCCCATTCTTCCCTTCCACTGGTTGCTGATGACAAGATCTACTTTCTAGGCTGAGAGGTGGGCCCCACTAAGTGTGAACGGGCAGGATGAAAATATAAACGGATGCTCTGGCTTCCCCGGTGGCTCAGTGATGAAGAATCCTCCTGCCAAGCCGGAGACGTGAGTTCAACGCCTGGGTCAGGAAGATCCCCTGGAGGAGGAAACGGCAATCAACTCCAGTATTCCTGCCTGAGAAATCCCTTGGTTAGAGGAACTCAATGGGCTACAGTCCATGGAGTCGCAAAGAGTGGGACATGATTTAGCAACTAAAACAACCTGGGAGAAAGAAGCCCTTTCTTTCCCCTTGAATGGCAACCTATGAAGATATAATCTTGGAGTTGCTTCTGACTGTATTTCTTGCCAGAAGAATGAAGGAAGCTGTATTAGATCCCTAGGGCTGCTGAAACAAATTACCGTAAAATTAGGTGGATTAAAACAGCAGAAATTAATTTTCTCCCAACACTGGAGACTAGAAGTTCAAGACCAGTGTCACTAAGTTGGTTCCTTCGGAGTGCTCTGAGGCAGGGTCTGTTACATGCCTCCTGCTAGTTTTTGGAGGTTTCTGCAATCCTTGGCATTCCTTGGCTTGTAGGTGCATCACCCCGATCCGCCTCCATCTTCACATGGCTGTCTTCCCTCTGTGTATGTTTGTGTTCAAATTTCCCTTTTATCAGGACACCAGTTTCTGGATTAGGGACCATACAAATCCAATATGGCCTCATCTTAACTTGATTACATCTGCAAAGACTATTTCCAAACAAAATCACCTTCACAGGTTTTGGGTAGATATGAATATTGGGGAACATCATTCAACTCAATATGGATGCTAACTTAGGAAAGCAGAGTCAAGAGGTGGAAAGAGAGAAGCTTAATGATGACTTATCAGTTCCTGAACCCAGTTAGTCTTGGTGAAGTAAGCTTCATCCTGGATTTTTCAGATATGTGAGCCAAAGCATTGCCTTTTCCCTAAGGTAGTTTGGGTTTGATTTCCAGCACCTGAATTGGAAAAAGCCCTGACTGACCTCATAGACTGCAGCCCTCCAGGCTCCTCCATCCATGGGATTTTCCAGGCAAGAGTACTGGAGTGGGTTGCCATTGCTTTCTCTGGACTAATATAGAGGTACATACAAAACCCAAATTAAGTAGGCTGGGGTTTTAACACTAGACTAAATGCAGTAAGAAAATGTTTCCTCCCTCTATCCCTTCTTCCTATAAATATGNCTGCAGCCCTCCAGGCTCCTCCATCCATGGGATTTTCCAGGCAAGAGTACTGGAGTGGGTTGCCATTGCTTTCTCTGGACTAATATAGAGGTACATACAAAACCCAAATTAAGTAGGCTGGGGTTTTAACACTAGACTAAATGCAGTAAGAAAATGTTTCCTCCCTCTATCCCTTCTTCCTATAAATATGCAATTTTCAGGACATCATGCTGATCTTGAGTCCTCCTGGTAGGGAACCTCTCTAGTGAGAGGGTTTACCACTTTATTTACTCCTGTCTACTTGGATAAATAAGAGGCAATAGTACCAGAAGATCCACAGTCCAGATGTTTGGGACTCTAGGTAGAAAAGGTTGTGGTTCAAAGGAAAGAGGTCCTTGGGGGTCTAAGTTTGGTCATTAAGAAAGGATTTGGGGAGAGGGAACACCTCCAGCTAGGCCTGGAAGGACAGGGCAGGTGTTAATGAGGAGCAGAGTGTGGCGGGAACATCTAGAATGTAATTGGTATCTTTCTAGGAGGATGGGTGGACTGGACAGGCAGAGGCAGGGAGGTGAGTTCTAATTGGTGATGAGGAGATCAGGGCAGAGAGAAAAAGTCCACGGGCCAGGAGATGTCTAGGAAGCCAGGTCCTGTTTTGCAGGCTCAAAAAAGAGCAAAAAACCAATACAGTACTGTAAAGTAAAATAAAGTAAAAATTAAAAATTAAAAAAAAAAAGAGCAAAACAGAACTGTTATCTCCCATCCACCCTGACTCCAGCTGAACTAAGATGTGGGCCCCCTGGCTCACGCACTCAATGATGGGGTTTGCTGCACTGTGGGTTCATGTGGCTAATCTGTGTTTTAATAGTGCTGTGGTTTGAGTTTGTCTGTTCCTTTAGGGGCTTCTAATTGTAGATGTCAGAAATTTGGGTGTTGTTGAAACCTTTCTCTTTTGCTTGTTACTATTATGCAAGCTATTTTGTTACTATTATGCACAATTGCACTCATCTCACATGCTAGTAAAGTAATGCTCAAAATTCTCCAAGCCAGGCTTCAGCAATACATGAACCGTGAACTTCCTGATGTTCAAGCTGGTTTTAGAAAAGGCAGAGGAACCCAGAGATCAAATTGCCAACATCCGCTGGATCATGGAAAAAGCAAGAGAGTTCCAGAAAAACGTCTATTTCTGCTTTATTGACTATGCCAAAGTCTTTGACTGTGTGGATCACAATAAATTGTGGAAAATTCTTAAAGAGATGGGAATACCAGACCACCTGACCTGCCTCTTGAGAAATCTGTATGCAGGTCAGGAAGAAACAGTTAGAACTGGACATGGAACAACAGACTGCTTTCAAATAGGAAAAGCAGTACGTCAAGGCTGTATATTGTCACCCTGCTTATTTAACGTCTATGCAGAGTACATCATGAGAAACGCTGGACTGGAAGAAACACAAGCTGGAATCAAGATTGCCAGGAGAAATATCAATCACCTCAGATATGCAGATGACACCACTCTTGTGGGAGAAAGTGAAGAGGAACTCAAGAGCCTCTTGATGAAAGTGAAAGTGGAGAGTGAAGAAGTTGGCTTAAAGCTCAACATTCAAAAAACGAAGATCATGGCATCCGGTCCCATCACTTCATGGGAAATAGATGGGGAATCAGTGGAAACAGTGTCAGTGGAAACAGTTTATTTTTTGGGCTCCAAAATCACTGCAGATGGTGACTGCAGCCATGAAATTAAAAGACACTTACTCCTTGGAAGAAAAGTTATGACCAACCTAGATAGCATATTAAAGCAGAGACATTACTTTGCCGACTAAGGTCCATCTAGTCAAGGCTATGGTTTTTCCAGTGGTCATGTATGGATGTGAGAGTTGGACTGTGAAGAAGGCTGAGTGCTGAAGAATTGACTTTTGAACTGTGAGAGTCCCTTGGACTGCAAGGAGATCCAACCAGTCCATTCTGAAGGAGATCAACCCTGGGATTTCTTTGGAAGGAATGATGCTGAAGCTGAAACTCCAGTACTTTGGCCACCTCATGTGAAGAGTTGACTCATTGGAAAAGACTCTGATGCTGGGAGGGATTGAGGGCAAGAGGAGAAGAAGGGGACGACTGAGGATGAGATGGCTGGATGGCATCACTGACTCAATGGACGTGAGTCTGAGTGAACTCCAGGAGTTGGTGATGGACAGGGATGCCTGGCGTGCTGTGATTCATGGGGTTGCAAAGAGCCGGATATGACTGAGCGACTGAACTGAACTGAACTGATTATGCAAGCTAAGGTCTGATTCTAGTACTTCCATTCGTGATTTGTTTCCCCTGTCCTTCCAAATACCCTGACTCTGCTGACCCCTCTCAAGGGCTTGCAGGAGAGAGAAGCAGGAAAGGGGATGAATTTGACAGCTGGGGGTCTTTGTCTGGTATTTGGAGGATCCTGTTTGTGGGCCAGGGAAACTAACATTGACATCTGGCCAGGGTCTCTGCCTCCAGCTCCCACCTCACAGGCGGCTCCCTGCCAGATTCCCTCAGGGATTTCTCTTAAGGTTAGAAATGACTGTGACTGTTGGTGAAGGGTTCTATCTCTCGGTGATCTCTTTGTCCACGGCAGCCTGGATGTTCTTGGCTACCTGGAGGCCGGACTTGATGGCTGTGTCTATCCAGGCGTGAGGCAGGCAGGTGTGCTCGCCAGCAAAGTGGATGCGGCCCTCTGGCTGGAAAAGTTGCTGCGAATAGTCCACAGACTGATAGGGTGTGAACTCAGTGAAGGCGCCCATGAAGAGGGGGTCCAGAGACCAGCGCTTGACCACAGAAGAGGGGCACATGCGCCGCAGCTCCTCCTTGGGAATCTGGTGCACCGCCGCCAGGTCCCTCAGGACGATATCCACCACCTGGTCCTGCTGCATGGATAAGAAGAAGAGGGAGTCTTTGTCCACCGTGTAGGAGGCCAGCAGGACGCCCTTGCCGCTGGGCAGGCGGTGGCTGGGGTAGTAGATGTAGCGGGAGGGCAGGTCGGTGATGGAGACCCCGCCCTGGATGCCGTCGCGCTCCCAGAAGGACTCGTTGCACGCCAGAACCACTTTGGTGGCGCTGGTATAATGCACTGAGCGGAGCGCGTCCGTCTTGCCTTGGGAGAGCAGGGGCTCGAAGGTGATGAGACGCGTCGCCTTGGCTGAGGCGGAGACGATGACGAAGTCTGCGGTGAGGGTGTGCAGGGTGGAGTTGGTCACGCCCGTCCGGTAGGAAATCCGAACCTCAAGCCCATCTCTCACCACCTTCTCCACCTTGGAGCCCAGACGGATGGTGCCAGGCTTCAGGCTGGCGTTAAGGGCTTTGGGAAGCTGGTCAAAACCACCGGTGATCTCGGAAAAGCTGTAGTGGTGAAGAGAGGGAAGCAGGGGGGGTGCGGGATGGGGGGAGTGTGGGAGGCACAAAGTCAGTCTGCTGAGTTGCCAGCAGCGATCCCAGTCCAAAAAGGGAGGAAACGGGCCTCCTGCAGTATGTGGTGGATACTTCATGCATGCTCAGGCGTGTCTGACTCTTTTGCAACCCCATGGACTGTAGCCTACCAGGTTACTCTGTCCATGGAATTCTCCAGGCAAGAATACTGGAGTGGGGTGCCACTTCCTTCCCCATGGGATCTTCCCCACCCAGGGATGGAACCTGCGTTTCTTGGGTCTCCTGCATTGCAGGCAGATTCTTTACCATTGAGCAACCTGGGAAGTCCGTGTACTTCACACACCTCAACTTAACTAACCTCTGTGAGGAAGGGTTCATTGCTTACTTTCACAGTTTGGAAAATGAACACCCAGAAAAAAGGGACTTTCTCACAATGACATGTACAGTCTAGCAGGAAAGCCCATGGCTTCAGCCACCGTGCAGTTCTGCATCCCAGGAGGTGTCCTGCAGACCTACATGTTCCAGACCTTGCCCAGCTTGTNGGGGGGGGTGGGGAGGAGTGTGGGAGGCACAAAGTCAGTCTGCTGAGTTGCCAGCAGCGATCCCAGTCCAAAAAGGGAGGAAACGGGCCTCCTGCAGTATGTGGTGGATACTTCATGCATGCTCAGGCGTGTCTGACTCTTTTGCAACCCCATGGACTGTAGCCTACCAGGTTACTCTGTCCATGGAATTCTCCAGGCAAGAATACTGGAGTGGGGTGCCACTTCCTTCCCCATGGGATCTTCCCCACCCAGGGATGGAACCTGCGTTTCTTGGGTCTCCTGCATTGCAGGCAGATTCTTTACCATTGAGCAACCTGGGAAGTCCGTGTACTTCACACACCTCAACTTAACTAACCTCTGTGAGGAAGGGTTCATTGCTTACTTTCACAGTTTGGAAAATGAACACCCAGAAAAAAGGGACTTTCTCACAATGACATGTACAGTCTAGCAGGAAAGCCCATGGCTTCAGCCACCGTGCAGTTCTGCATCCCAGGAGGTGTCCTGCAGACCTACATGTTCCAGACCTTGCCCAGCTTGTGTGAAATCTGAGTTGCATGACTTCTCTGAGCCTCAGCCCCCTTGCTGGTAACATGACTCTGAATTATAGTGTACTTTGGCCACCTCATGCGAAGAGTTGACTCATTGGAAAAGACTCTGATGCTGGGAGGGATTGNGCAGACCTACATGTTCCAGACCTTGCCCAGCTTGTGTGAAATCTGAGTTGCATGACTTCTCTGAGCCTCAGCCCCCTTGCTGGTAACATGACTCTGAATTATAGTGTACTTTGGCCACCTCATGCGAAGAGTTGACTCATTGGAAAAGACTCTGATGCTGGGAGGGATTGGGGGCAGGAGGAGAAGGGGATGATGACATGGCTGGATGGCATCATTGACTCGATGGACGGGAGTCTGAGTGACCTCCGGGAGTTGGTGATGGACAGGGAAGCCTGGAGTGCTGCGATTCATGGGGTCTCAAAGAGTCGGACACGACTGAGCGACTGATCTGAACTGACCTTCCAAGTGATCATAGCATTAAATGTAATCATCCTTGGAGAATGCTTAGCAGGTACCTAGCACATAGGAACTACTCAGTAATCAAAGGTCCCTTTCTCTGTTCTGCATATTTGAGAAAGGGGTAGACTCAAGGTCTGGTCCAGATCAGCCTTACTCATTACTTGTGAAGATCATGTCCATCTGAAGGGACTCCAGAAGGGACTTGTAGTATCCAGCATCCTCATTCATCACATCCCTGATCATCTTTACTCCTCTTTGGCTCAGCATCCCTTCCTTCAGCAGGTAAGCCTGCTGGATGGAAGCGTCAGATAGAGGGCACAGGATGTAGGAAGGGCTCTCAGTAGGGGCCTGGGGTAGGCAAGGTTGAAGCAGGGGTGATGGGACTTCAGGGAGGTGAAGCCTTGGGCATTGGGAGAAGGTCCTGGTAGGGAGGGGACAATCCCAGGGGTCTAGGTTGAGCACAGACCCCCTTTCATCCCTATCTTGGGACTTTGCCTCACTCACCTTGGTGGAGTAAGAATCGTAAAAGGACATCAAGCGGCTGCAGTTTAATTCTTTCATGCTTTTGAGCTGTAGAGAAGAGCAAGGGGTAGCACCTTGAAAGTCACAGAGCCAGAGGCGGGACTTCTGGGTTCTCTGGATGATCCTTTGAAGAGGGCGGGGACTAAGCGGAAGTAGATGGAAGGAAAAGGGGGAGGCAGTTTCCACTTCCTAAATTTTCTCTCCCCCTGCCCAGATCTCTCCTTAATTTAATTTAAAGGTGAAGACATTTACTTCAATCCCGGAAGACTGGTTCATTACCAAGGATTGGATTACCTGGTGATCCCCCTTCCTTCTACTGCTTAACCAAGGAATGGATGTTTGGTCCACACGGGACTGAGGAGATGGAGCTGGGCACGAGGGCTCAGGTGGCGACTTTCTTAGGGGGTGTTAGAAGGAAGACAGACCAATCGTAAGAGCATCAGGAGTAAGGTGGCCTGATGGATGGTCACCTAGCTTGCTAGGTGACTTTTGGCCAGACCTGTTTTTTCCTGACCCTGGGGTGGCAGCAGGGGGTGGTGGGGAGAGGAAGGAGGCAGGAGTCACCTTGCCAAGGGACTGGTAGAAGAGATTTGTAACATTCTTGCCCTTTTCTCTTGGGTTCATGGAATAGCCTAGAAGCTCTGGGTTGGCCTTAATCTCCCTGGCGCGGTAGCGTTTTCTCTTGATGAAGTACCAGGTGTTGTCATCATACTGGAAGAACTTGTTTAGCTTCAGGCCCAGCTTCCTGACATAGGTGTGGACCAACCTGGAACAGACACAGGCGCCTGTCTCTTATACACATCTAGAAGCCCTTTCTTTCCCCTTGAATGGCAACCTATGAAGATATAATCTTGGNAGAACTTGTTTAGCTTCAGGCCCAGCTTCCTGACATAGGTGTGGACCAACCTGGAACAGACACAGGCGCAACGTGGCCCTCATCCATGTGACACCTCATTCCTGTTTACCTCACAATAGAAACTGTTTCTAGGAAAACCAGTTTCTTCGTGTGCCCAAGGAGCCCAGACCGACTGCCGCCCCATCTCTAACCTCGCCTTCTCTTACTGCTGTGTTAGTTCTTTTTCTCCTATTTTTGTACTGAGGGAGACAGGGAGTAGGTTTTCCCCATGACTGAAAGAAAGCCCTTAAGGAAATCCCAGCATACAGAGCTCAACGACAGAGCCCAAGACATTTTGTTTCAGACAGAATTTAAAATCCCATTTCTAAGTAAGCTTGAAAAGTGAAAGTTTTAGTCGCTCAGTTGTGTCTGACTCTTTGCAACACCTTGGACTGTAGCCCACCAGGCTCCTCTGCCCATGAAATTCTCCAGGCAAGAATACTGGAATGGGTATTCTTGGGGATCTTCCTGACCCAGATTCTCCTGCAGGCAGGCATATTCTTTCCATCTGAGCCACCAGAGAAGCTCTAAATAAGTTTGAGGCCATATCTAAAGACTCCTGCTTTGGGCTGCTACTGTTAATTTTTTGGTTTTGTTTAGGATAGTGTTTACAGGGACATCTCGGGTTTAGTTTCCAGTTAAGTCAAAAAATGAGGCATATGGTGGAGCATCAGGCGAAGGATCTTTTTGTCTTACAAGCCCCAGAACTGGAGGCCAGGTTCTCTTCCAGATTCTGATTTAGAAATTGAACACATGCTTTGGCGGCAAGTACTCCCTTGATTTTGAGGAGCTTTGTCACTTCCTCCTAGGAGAACCTTAGGTCAGTCACTTAATATCTCTGAGCCCAGTTTCTTGATTTGTAAATAGGAAAAAGAAAAGTATGACATTATAGGGCTGTGAGAGTCAAATGAAATAATGCACATATAGTATTTAGCATAGGGCCAGACACATAGGAAGTGTTCACAAATGATAGCTACTATTATTATTATTTATTTTATAGCTTAAAGTAGTATCTGGACTCCCTGGTGGCTCAGACTGTAAAGAATCTGCATGCAATGCAAGAGACCTGGGTTAGATCCTTGGATTGGGAAGATTCCCTGGAGAAGGGAATGGCTATCCCCTCCAGTATTCTTGCCTGGAGAATCCCACGGACAGAGGAATCTGGCAGGTTACAGCCCATAGGGCCCCCAAAGAGTCGGACAACAACAAATGGTCATTATTAGTTTGGGATCTTCCACTTTCTGTATTACCCTGAGCTCTGAGCCTCGGTCATCTCCGTCAGCTGGGGGACCAGACATGCAGGACTGAATCGCACGAGACAGTGAGTCTGAAAGGGCTCTGACCCAATGGCAGCAGCCCATCCTCTGCTCCTCTTAATTCTTCCTCCTTGCCTCTTGCTCCATCCCTCTCCTGAGACTTACCTGTGGGACTTTGGGATTCGCATGGGCCCCAGTTCATAGTACCAGCCCTCCTTCTCGTTCCTGAATGTCATCACTCGACCCCCGACGTGGTCGCTGGCTTCCAGGATGGTTACCTGGTGTCCAGGGAGGCTGCTGTCAGTCCCAGAGTCATGCACTCCCTTTTCCCACCTGCCCTGGCCACAGGCTCTGTTCTATTCTGGAATTCCCACTGGTAATGTGGGAATGTGCAGGACAACCAAACTGGGCAGAGTGGGGTTTCCTCCCAGAGGGACCTGAGTAACATAGGTGATGCAGAAGGACTCCCGGGTCACAGGGGTCAGAACACCTCTTGGCTCTTTCTGGCTAGCATAGTCCTTATCTAATTTTATTTCCAAAAGAACACAAGTTACAATTAAGTCTCAGGGGATGCAGTTTTTTGAGGAACAATAACTAAGGGCTAAGAGACTCAGTGGGTTATGCTCAGTTGTCTAAGGGTTGGCTGTAACTCCACTCCTTTTCTTTTTTCACCCAACAAAGCAAACTGGAGGTGAAGGATTGAGGCCCGTCCCACACCAGCTCACCTGATGGCCCGCATCTTGCAGGGCCTTGGCCGCCGTCAGCCCTGACATGCCAGCTCCCACCACCACTATGTGCTTGGGCACCAGGGAGGTGTGGAGGCCCTCCTGGGCTGTGACAAGGATAGACTCGTATTCAGGGTCCTGGAAACACTTAGCCAAGTCCTCATAGAAGCCAAGGCAGCTGGGAGTGGCCAACAAAAGCCCCAAGATCAGGATTCCTGGGGCAGAGAAAGGAATGGGGGCTGGGGCTCTGTACCCTGCCCTACCTGGGCTGAGCTTGTCTGTGTGGATGAGTGGGAGTGATAAGGTCAGAAGTGTCTGTCCAATGTGCGGTTGTAGACATGTGTTTGTGATTGTGTCTGTGTCTGTGTTGTGTGGGATATGAATGATGTGTGAACTATGCTAGCTTTAGTTGTGTGATTGTGAATGTTCACGTGTGTCGGTGTGAATGTTCACGTGTGTGGATGTGATTGGAAAATCCTGGTTGTGTGCAGCTTCCTATCGGAGGGTAATGTGCCTGCTTCTGATGGTGAATGTGTGTGTTTGAGGTTGTCTATGATAAAACTGCTGTGGTTGCGCGTCTGTGGTCATTGCCCTGTGTAATTGTACATTGTTTGTGATTTAATGTGAAATGAGTGTGTTGCAGGACAGTGCAGGTACCTGAGTAAATGTGTGGATGAATCTGTACAGAAATGTGAGAGATGTAGAAATAGTGCATGTTGGCCTGTGTTTGGAGGAGGGAGAATGATATATATGCATTTGCTTGAGTTTCAGAGAGAATTTGGTTGCTTGTGTTCTTGTGTTTGATTCTCTGTGTGTGTCTGAGCATGACGTGGGACTGGGGAGCCTCAGGATGCCTGTATTTTTGGAAA
Organism: Oreotragus oreotragus; assembly: GCA_006410675.1. Lineage (NCBI taxonomy): Eukaryota > Metazoa > Chordata > Mammalia > Artiodactyla > Bovidae > Oreotragus > Oreotragus oreotragus. The sequence continues at coordinate 95,925 of SJYX01002023.1, forward strand.
TGTGTGCATTTGTGAGAGTGTGTGTGTGTGTGTGTGCGTAGTGCAGTTTTCTTCGGGAAGGGGAGGAGGGGAATTGTGACCACTTTCTCAACAACTCCTCATGCCCCACAGGAACTTGCTAGTCCTGTTGTGCTTCTCCAGCCTCACAGTATTTTTTTCAAAACATTCTATGTTTTCTAACGTGCAGTCAAGATTGAAAACCATAGTTAATACATAACATAAGTCCAGAGTGACTTGGTTTTCTCCTATACAAATAACTATTCTGGTGTACAGAGCTCTTCCCCTAAGAGTCTGGAACCCTGAAAGAGAGTCTGCGTGGTTTCCTTGGTGTCGCTGCTCTAAAGGGAACAGCCAGGAGCTGTGGCACACTGATGCCCCTGCACTAGCTTTAGGATTTTTGGCAGGTGAGAATCCCCTTAGTCCAGTCTTTGTACTGGCAGCACAGCTGAAGCTCTCAAAAGAAAAGGGGTCTTCAGGGGCCACCCACTGTGGAGGAGCAAGGACCCCGCTGGTTCCCAGTGCAGGCCGCTCCCAATGCTAGAAGAGCCTTCTGAAGGGGAGACTTCTCAGAAAAGAGGACAGGAGTGTCCACGCCCCATGGGACAGAGAGTCAAGCCTCCCAGCAGCCCCCGCCAGCCTACCTCAACCTCTGGAATCCATTTCCCCTCCAGGACAGGTTTTCCCATCTCCCTCAGTGATTGCCATTCTATCTCAGTCCCCATGACCTTCCCCTTGAGTGGGCCCAACCCCCAAACGCATTCTCCAGATCTGCATCCATCCTCTCAACTCACTTTCAACACCTGGACTTACCCATAGCCCCTAACCTAGCTCCCATCCCATCTCAGTACCCACCCCTCTTTCCCTAGCCTGGCCCTATGCCCAGACTCCCCTTTGGACCCATTTCACCCTCCCCGCCCAGGCCACCCCCTCACTACAATCTAGCTCTTCTGCCCTGTTTCAGCATCCAATACCTCCTTCCTCAGGTGCCTCTCTCTCAGATTCAGAGGAGGGACCCTCCTTACCTCTCATCTTGACCATGGCCCTGCAACTCAGGCTGAGTCTGGTACAACTCTCCCTCTTTAAGAGGAGCCAGCTCCACCCAGCAGTCACTGGCCTCATCCCACTAGGCTACCCTAGGGGCCAATTGGCTGGGCCAAGCAGAAAAGCCCTGCCCTCAAGGCCTGGCTGTCAGGTAAAGATGACTGTGGTGACTCAGTGCCCCCTGCCCCCACCCCCGCCCTCTCGCCTCATCTGCATCCCTATCTTCCTTCTGGCCCATCTCCCTTCCTAGGGAAAGCCCCTTCTCCCAGCCCAGATCACAGTCAGTGATGGGAAGGGATTGTGGGTGCCAGGTGGGCCATCCCAAACCTGCTGGGACCATCTCTCAGGAAGGGGTAAGGATTGGGAATGAACCTCTGGGCTGGTTTGGAAATCCAGAGTCTAGGCTTCCAGCACAGGCCAGAGCTCCTGACTGCTCTCACTAGAGAATGTTCCTGTTCCGCTGCCGTCTCACTGCAGAGCCTTCTGCTCCAAGGTGAGGATTCTAGCTAGCCATGGGTTCCCGTGGGAGGGCTGGGCTCTCCCTGCCCCTCTCAGGTGTTCCCTCTGCGGGCAGGGTAGAGTCTCTGGTCTGGCCCATTTGCCGTGGGGAGTGGGCATTTTTCTCCATTCCTCTGGGGCCCCCAGGGCTTCCTTCGGCCCAGGCAGGCTTCTCTGGCACTGGAATTTCTTCTGGGGAATCAGGCCAGCTGGCATGATGCCAGCGCGAGTCTTTGTCCTCTGTGTACAGTGCAGGGAGAAGGGGCAGGAAACCGTCACAGAGCAGCAGCCTGGGGCTGAGGAGGGGGCTGGAGTGTGAGCAGATGTTCGGCAGCTGGGACACGGGACTCAGATCCTGGGCACGAGGGTGGCATTGGAGAAAGGGCGCCAGCAATGGAGTCAAACAGACTGAGTTCAAATTCTGCTTAGTCGTGTTGTAGCTGTGTGTCTTGGGACATATAATATGCTTCTCTGAGCCTGGGTTTCCTTATCTGTAAAACTGGGTAATAATACTTTCTTTCTTTACAGGGTATTTCAAGGATTAAATGAGCTGATATGTGGAGAGCCTGGCATAGGTAGGTACCTAGGCTGGTTCCCTTCTTTCCTTTTGGAGATAGGGTTTGTCACACAACTGCAATATCTCTGAAAAGAAGTAGTTCCTCCATCACAGAGTCACTAGCAGCGGCAGATAGAATGATGTTTAAAGAGAAACTGTGTGAATCGCTGGGCAGGTCGAGGACTCTTGCTTTCTTGCTCCCATTCAGTTGTTGATTCTTTTACATTTTTAATAGCTTTATTGAGATGTAATTTATATACCATACAATTCACCCATTTGAAGTGAACAATTCAGTGGTTTTTAGTGTATTCACAGAGTTGTGCTACTATTACCACAACTAACTTAAAACATTTTCATTATTCTTCGGAAACTCAAACCGGGGCTCTGTAACAACCTAGAGGGATGGGAAAGGGTGAGAGATAGGAGGGAGGTTCAAGAGGGAGGGGACATGTGTACAACTATGGCTAATTCATGTTGATGTATGGCAGAAATCCAACCAATACTGTAAAGCAATTATCCTTCGATTAAAAAATAAATGAACAGACACACACAAAAAAGAAATCCCATACACTTTAGCCATCACCCCCCCTTCTCTGCATCCCCCTAACCTTAGGCATCCACTATTCTGCTTCCTGCCTCTATGGGTTTGCCTGTTTTGGACATTTCATATAAGTGTAATCACACAATATGTGGTCTTTTGTGGCTGGCTCCATTCATTTAACATAACATCTTTAAGATTCATCCATGTTGCAGCATGTATCAGTACTTCATTTCTTTTCATGGCTGAATAATAGCCATTTCTGGCTGGCTCTTGTCCCGTTTATGACTGAATAATATTCCATTTATACCACATTTTGTTTATCCACTCATCTTTTGGGTTTGACCATCTGGTGTAGTGGAAATTCCTAATAATGTATTTTCTCAGCCTTGAGAAATTCCACAGAAATAGAATCTGGAAAAACACCATATATTAAGAAACTATGTTAATAATTATCTTTCACATTTTTCTTAGAATAATAGCCTTGTTACAAACCCCAAGGCCAGATCCAGAAGGGAGTATGACTGGGATCATGAAAGCACGGACTTTGGAACACCAGGTAGGCGCCAGGCATGAACGCTGCCTACACACTTGCTGATTGTTCTCGAGACTTGCCCAAAAAGGAAATGGCCTGGGATAAAAATAAGGAAATCTGGACTATGTCAGTGTATTCCATGACATTTAGGAGTATGTGACTGAAACAGAATATGTCTTGAAAAAAATAAGGCCAAAGAAATCCTTGTAGTCTGTACTTAGGAATAAAATCTGGACTCCGAGGGGACTCTGCACCTCAGTCCAGTAGAGGCTGCAGGTCTCCTGACCCATTGCACCAGATTTTGTGTTCTGTCTTCATTCTCTTCGCTTGCTCCCAGACCATTAGGGCAACAATCTGGTTTCCCACGTTCTAGCTGTTATACACAGTGTGGCTATAAACATTCTTTTTATGTGGATATAGGTTTTCATTTTTCTCGGGCATGCACTTTGGAGTGGAATTGCTGGGTTATATGTTAGTTCTGTGTTTACCTTTTGAAGAACTGCCAGATCGGTTTCCAAAATGGCTGCACCAGTTTACTTTCCCATCAGCAACAAATGAGAGAGCCAATTTCTTCTCATTCTCCATGACACTTGTTATTATCTGTGCTTTTGATTATAGCCATCCTAATTAAAGTAATATTTCACTGTTTTCTCATTTGCACTTCCCTGATGATAAGTGACTTAAAACTCAGTATCCAGAAAACAAAGATAATGGTATCTGGTCCCATCACTTCATGGCACATAGATGGGGAAACAATGGAAACAGTGCCAGACTTTATTTTCTTGGGCTCCAAAATCACTGAAGATGGTGACTGCAGCCATGAAATTAAAGATGCTTGCTCCTTGGAAGAAAAGCTATGACCAACCCAGACAGCATATTCAAAAGCAGAGACATTACTTTGCCAACAAAGGTCTGTCTAATCAAAGCTGTGGTTTTTCCAGTAATCATGTATGGGTGTGAGAATTGGACCATAAAGAAAGNACTGCAGCCATGAAATTAAAGATGCTTGCTCCTTGGAAGAAAAGCTATGACCAACCCAGACAGCATATTCAAAAGCAGAGACATTACTTTGCCAACAAAGGTCTGTCTAATCAAAGCTGTGGTTTTTCCAGTAATCATGTATGGGTGTGAGAATTGGACCATAAAGAAAGCTGAGCACCGAAGAACTGATGCTTTTAACTATGGTATTGGAGAAGACTCTTGAAAGTCCCTTGGACTGCAAGGAGATCCAATCAGTCAATCATAAAGAAAATCAGTCCTGAATATTCATTGGAAGGACTGATGCTGAAGCTAAAGCTCTGATACTTTGGCCACACTCATTTGAAAAGATTCTGATGCTGGGAAAGATTGAAAGGAGGAGAAGGGGTCGACAAAGAATGAGATGGTTAGATGGCATCACCGACTTGATGGACATGAGTTTGAAAAAGCTCTGGGAGTTGGTGATGAACAGGGAGGCCTGGCATGCTGCAGTCCATGGGGTCTCAAAGAGTCAGACATGACTGAGGGACTGAACTGAACTGAACTGATGATCAGTGACCTTGAGCATCTTTTCATGTGCTTAATGGACATCTGTATATCTTCTTTGGAGAAATGGTCATTCAGATCCTTTGCCCATTTTTTCATTTATGAATTGTTGAATTGTAAGGATTGAATTATTGAATTGTAAGGATTGTTGAATACAATTCAATACAATTATTGAATTGTAAGGATTCTTTATGGTAGCTCAACTGGTAAAGACTCTGCCTCCAATGCAGGGAAGATCCACTGGCGAAAGGATAGGCTATCCGCTTCAGGCTTCCCTGGTGGCTAAGATGGTAAAGGGTCCACCTGCAGCGTGGGAGACCTGGCTTCAATCCCTGGGTTGGGAAGATCCCCTGGAGGAGGACACGGCAACCCACTCCAGTATTCTGGCCTGGAGACTCCCCAAGGACAGAGGACCCTGGTGGGCTACAGTCCACGGTGTCACAAAGAGTCCTAGGGGTCACAAAGAGTCAGACATGACTGACAAGGGTTCTTTATATTGCAGATAAAATCCTTTTCACATATATGACTTGCAAATATTTCTGGCAGCCCCATTCCATGGGTTGCCTTTTTACTTTGAAGCACAAATGTTTTGAATTTTGAAGAATCCTTATTTTTCCTTTTGTTGCTTGTGCGTTTGGGGTCCTAAGAAACTATTGCCTAATCCAAGATCATAAGACTTACTCTTTGCTGTCTTCTACAAGTTTTATATTTTCAGCTGGTATCAGTTCAGTTCAGTTCAGTCGCTCAGTCGTGTCTGACTCTTTGTGACCCCATGAATCGCAGCACATCAGTCCTCCTTGTCCATCACCAACTCCTGGAGTTCACTCAGACTCACGTCCATCGAGTCCGTGATGCCATCCAGCCATCTCATCCTCTGTCGTCCCCTTCTCCTCCTGCCCCCAATCCCTCCCAGCATCAGTCTTTTCCAATGAGTCAACTCTTCGCATGAGGTGGCTAAAGTACTGGAGTTTTAGCTTTAGCATCATTCCTTCCAAAGAAATCCCAGGGCTGATCTCCTTCAGAATGGACTGGTTGGATCTCCTTGCAGTCCAAGGGACTCTCAAGAGTTTTCTCCAACACCACAGTTCAAAAGCATCAATTCTTTGGTGCTCAGCTTTCTTCACAGTCCAACTCTCACATCCATACATGACCACAGGAAAAACCATAGCCTTGACTAGATGGACTTTAGTCGGCAAAGTAATGTCTCTGCTTTTGAATATGTATATTGAGGTCTTTACTCCATTTTGAAGTGATATTTGTAAATGATGTGAAGTAGAGTTCCAGCTTCATTCTTTTGAACGTGGCGATTCATTGTCTCAGCACATTTTATTAAAAGGACTGTTCTTCCCTCCCTGGCGCTGAAGGGCGGGCAGGCTGCTCTGAGCAGGCGAGGGCGGGTTGGGGGAGCGGGGTGGTGGGGCTGGGCCGCCGGCAGGCAGACGACGCCGAACTTCTGCGCTGCCCCCGACCGCACGCGGAAGAGCATGCAATCTGACTTGGCCTTCAGGTTCCCGTGGGATCCGGCCAGATGCCGGAAGTAGGTGGTGAACTGTAGGCACGCAGGCTTAGAAGATAAAATACCTACTCACCTAAATAAATATTATCGACCGTGTGCCAAACACTTTGAAACTTCTATGATCTGCAGAACTAGTCCTTATGGGACCGTTCTCCGAGATAATGCAACGCCAATAGCGTTCGATCTTACCTGCCATTTGAGTAATCTCCGTAGTAGACAACAGAAAACGAATGAAAAGAATTGAGTGAAGACGAAATTGAGACAGTGAAACAGAAAAGTAGTGGTCGTGTTAGTGACTCAACTTCTGAATGCCTTTTTAGAAGGCCTTGACCTGTTGATGAAACTTCTGAACAGGAACGAAACATAAGGAAATAAACTACAGCAATGCTCAAAATACCAGTGCAGAAGGAGGGGGTGAAGAGCAGGACGAAGACATTTTACCTTTAACTCTTGAAGAGAAGGAAAACGAAGAATACTTAAAATCTTTATCTAAAATTTTGATTCTTACGGGAAAACAAAACATACCTCTGGACTGCCATGAAGCTGACGAAATCCAAGAAAGTCCTTTTATTCCTGATAACTTTCAAGCGCTGCTAGAGTGCTGGGTCAGTTCTGGTGAAGAGATTCTGAGAAAGCGCTTTGAGACAACAGCAGTTAACACATTGTCTTGCTCCCAAACAGCAGAAATAGATGCTAGAGATCTGTGAGAGTTACGTTCGGGAAGAAACCCTCAGGTAAGTGAGAGTCTCTCACTTCTTTTTCATCATCACTAATGTGGTGGACATCGCAGGGGAAGAGCACCTGCCTGTACTGGTGAGGTTTGTTGATGAAGCTCACAACCTGAGAGAGGAATTTGTAGGCTTTCTGCCTTATGAAGTTCAGTTCAGTCACTCAGTCGTGTCCGACTCTTTGCGACCCCATGAATCGCAGCACGCCAGGCCTCCCTGTCCATCACCATCTCCCGGAGTTCACCCAGACTCACGTCCATCGAGTCCGTGATGCCATCCAGTCATTTCATCCTCGGTCGTCCNTCTCAGTGGACAGGTAGGCATGATGCTTTTGAAATCTTAGTGGACCTCCTACAAGCACTTGAGATGTGTATAAGAGACAGGGGTGGTGGGGCTGGGCCGCCGGCAGGCAGACGACGCCGAACTTCTGCGCTGCCCCCGACCGCACGCGGAAGAGCATGCAATCTGACTTGGCCTTCAGGTTCCCGTGGGATCCGGCCAGATGCCGGAAGTAGGTGGTGAACTGTAGGCACGCAGGCTTAGAAGATAAAATACCTACTCACCTAAATAAATATTATCGACCGTGTGCCAAACACTTTGAAACTTCTATGATCTGCAGAACTAGTCCTTATGGGACCGTTCTCCGAGATAATGCAACGCCAATAGCGTTCGATCTTACCTGCCATTTGAGTAATCTCCGTAGTAGACAACAGAAAACGAATGAAAAGAATTGAGTGAAGACGAAATTGAGACAGTGAAACAGAAAAGTAGTGGTCGTGTTAGTGACTCAACTTCTGAATGCCTTTTTAGAAGGCCTTGACCTGTTGATGAAACTTCTGAACAGGAACGAAACATAAGGAAATAAACTACAGCAATGCTCAAAATACCAGTGCAGAAGGAGGGGGTGAAGAGCAGGACGAAGACATTTTACCTTTAACTCTTGAAGAGAAGGAAAACGAAGAATACTTAAAATCTTTATCTAAAATTTTGATTCTTACGGGAAAACAAAACATACCTCTGGACTGCCATGAAGCTGACGAAATCCAAGAAAGTCCTTTTATTCCTGATAACTTTCAAGCGCTGCTAGAGTGCTGGGTCAGTTCTGGTGAAGAGATTCTGAGAAAGCGCTTTGAGACAACAGCAGTTAACACATTGTCTTGCTCCCAAACAGCAGAAATAGATGCTAGAGATCTGTGAGAGTTACGTTCGGGAAGAAACCCTCAGGTAAGTGAGAGTCTCTCACTTCTTTTTCATCATCACTAATGTGGTGGACATCGCAGGGGAAGAGCACCTGCCTGTACTGGTGAGGTTTGTTGATGAAGCTCACAACCTGAGAGAGGAATTTGTAGGCTTTCTGCCTTATGAAGTTCAGTTCAGTCACTCAGTCGTGTCCGACTCTTTGCGACCCC